>JAGFMF010011756.1:5304408-5345301 GCA_019455555.1 Galemys pyrenaicus | reverse complement strand
TGCTCCCGCTCTCTGTGGTGAATCCTCTCACCCCCCACACCTCTGGCCTGTACCCCAGTGCTTGTACGCATAAATAAATAAATCTTTAAAAAAAAAATGTTAGTTAATATCTGTCCCATCGCACAAATGGAGTAGAGGCCGTGTGCATAGTGGTTAGGAGTTGGGTGCTAGAACAAAAACTTAGGAGTTTGGCTATGTTGAACACACTACTTATTATCCTGCAAGTGCATGTCCTTAACTGTATGATGGGAAAAGCAATACCTTTTACCTCTCAGGTTGTATGGATTATCTGGCTTACAAAGTAGTCTGGATTTGGCAGGTGCCATATTATTGCAAGTATTATTATTAAATTATGTTTCTATGTTTTTTATTTATCTAGTATATAACTTCTATGATATAGCATAATGTAAGAGAGGATTCCTGACTTTATAATTTTGATCAAATTTGAACATGCTCTCTCACTCTCTTTCTCTCCCTTCTTCCCACTCCACCTCCCTCCCTCCCTCTCTCTTTGTGAATTCCAATTACTTTTAATCCTTGTTTTATTTTGTTCCATGGGCCATTACATTTTATTTCTCTTTTTTTCCTTCTTTTGGGAAATATTCTATTTTTATTTCTTCAAGTTGACTAATCTTTTCTTTTGTATTATCTAATCTATTCTTCCGTTAGTGTCATCATGTGTAATTTTCATTTTATCTATTTTACTTTTCATCTCAAAGATTCTCTTTCATGTCTACTATTTTTTTTCAAGTTTGTGTTTTCTTCTATGTTCTTGAACAAATGGGACATGCTTATGGTTTCTATTTTAATATTCTTTTCTGTTAGTTCTAATCTCTCTGATTCACATCTCATTTTTTAGTTTGTTTTTATTGCTTAACTTTCTCCCTCATACATTTCTGCTTCTTTGTCTCATAACTTTCATAGCATGCTTGACATTAAGAATTTTATTTTTGGGTGCTGAAATTTTTATATCTTTTAATATCATTGGACTTTGTTCTAGCCTACAGTTAAAGTTTTTGATGTCAGTGCAATTAATTCAAAATTTTCTTATAAACTTTGTAAATTTGGGTTCTGATGGATTGACAAGGCTGATGAAATACACTGACAATTTTTGTTTGATGGAGTTATTTTTAATTACTTTATTAATAAGCTCTCTATTCACACAACTAATATTGTAATGAATTTCTTTGAGATGGTAGAGATGAATAAAAATCATCAAGGAGCTTATGTTAAGGAGAGAAGATAACCAAAGACATATAACATTACCACACAGATATGCACTGGTTAAATTATGCACAAAGCACTGTAAAATCTATTAGTGTATTACTTTTCCCATATATACACTTATGTTCAACCAAGGTATACTTTTATGCTGAATATTCTTTTCTTTTTAATAATTCTTTTTTGACCTCATAATGCTTAAGAAACTTTTAGTATTATGTTACACATATGTACATATATCTAACTTATATCTTCATCTATATACACACATGTATGTGTGTGTATGTATAGCTTAAAGAGAAAAACACGTATTTTTTATAAAAATTCAAATCTATTCAGTGAATATGTCTTTATTGGCTATAAAGTGTCTGTTCACAGCTAGGGCTACAACCATGAGCAAAACAAAGTCCTTTCAAATTCACAATCAATGGTGATATTACAAAATTATGACTTTACATCTATCTTCCCACTTTAAAGATGACATGATGATTCTAGCATTGAGTTAATTGTAGAAAAACTGCCCCTGGTCAAGCTGATGTGTTCTTTGGTCTGAGCTCCAGATTATAAGTGATGCCGAAAATGGCTACTTCCAGAGAACTGTTTAAAAAAGGATTGCGGGCCTCCCTGGTGGCGCAGTGGGTTAAGCAACGCACTATGAAGCAGACCGCAGCCACTGCAGCACGAGTTCGATCCCTGCTGCCGGCCAGAGAGGGGACCCACATGGCGTGGCAGACCTCTCCTGCTGTGCCTGCTGCTCCCCTCAGCAGTGTACTTCTGTTGATCTGCCTGTTCTGTTCCCTGCTCTCTGTGGTGAATCCTCTCACCCGCCCCCCCACCTCTGGCCTGTACTCCAGTGCTTGTATGCATAAATAAATAAATCTTTAAAAAAAAATAAAAATAAAAAAGGATTGCTGGTGGATTCATATTTTTGTCTACGAGGGTGTTATTTTTCTTTTTCTTTTTTTCTTTTTTTTTTTTTTTTAGAGTTTTTGGATATGAATTTCAAGATCTTTAATTGCAAAATAACCAGGCTAGGAGTTACTACTACAAGTGTTAACGCTATTAATATTGCTGCCTGTACTAGCTATGAGTTCCGAATTGTTAACATCTGCTCTTGCTCTGTGAAGATCTTTACATAATCTCTTTTCATCCTCAAAAACTCTGTGAGGAATAGGATAATAGTAGTCCAGATTAGAAAAGAGAAATAGCCATAAAATCATTTTCTTAAGTATTTATGAAAATGAGACAGTCACCAAGACAGAAATAATTTTAAATCTACATTATTGCAAGTACTATAATAAGACTATCAGCACATGCTACACTGCACATTGTAAATTGCAATTAGTGTTGTTGATTTGATGACTGAGTAGATGGCTTTCTGTGCAAGCCTTATTTGGAAGATTTAAATCAAATTTTACATTTTTTTCCTAGAAGGAATGCAGAAGATTGTTTGGAATTTAAGATAAATGTTTGCCAAGAGTGCCTTCTCAGTGTCTCCTCCTTACTAAATGGTAAATGCCCCTCTTAGCTACTTTCCCAAAGAACTAACTAAAAGGTTAGTCAGAGACAAAGTTAGAATGGCCAGTTTAGACACCCGGGGTCCTTTTCTGCAAACCTTGGCTTCCTTCTCCCAAGCAGGAGCTCTATTCAGAGAATGACAGATGACAAGTCCACACTGCATGGATATCTTCCCCTGACACCTCATTCTCATTGTAGCGCCACTATTTGTTTCTTCCCACATAGCGCTGTTGAGGGCCTGCTCTTCAGGGCCTGCTCTTCAGGGCCTGCTCTTCAGGGCCTGCTCTGCAGTGACTGGTTTCAGAACTGTGAGACCACACTGAATAGGATGGATGCCAGGGGGTTTACCACACAGCTGTGAAATAATTTCCACTCAACTGTGAATTGCATAAAAATAGTGGACTAGTTTGCAATGGTTCTGCTGTTTAAAAAGTTGTAGCTGATCTCTGTGCTAAGATGACAGACAATATTACCTATATTAGAGGTAGTTTCCTAGCACCTCTAGCTTGTCTTCTGATGGATTAAACTCAAAGAGATTTGAAAAATGGAACTTTCCTCGCCCCTTCCCCCAGTTGTACATAGCCCTTTCCCCTTCCAAAAACATAGAATGGAAATAGAAATAAGCAATGTTCGTTTCTCTATTTGTAGTTTGTTATGGTAGATGGGTATTTTTAAGTTGAAAAAGACATATGTAATTTGATCTTTGTGATTTTGCAGTGGTTTCCTATTTTAAACTATTACAAAGTAGGTATTTTTTAATTAGGTTGCTTGGATATTTCCTATAACTATAAATCCTAAGCTAAATTAGAAAAGTATTTTATCTATAAGGTGCTTTATGCTTAATATATTATAAATAAATATAATTAATACATAAGCTATATATAATCTATATGTTACATGGTGTTTTATGTTTACCTATTCATCTGTAACTCAACCATTAATTGACTGGTTTGTGAAATTTATTTTGTTCATATTATAGTCCAGGTAATAAAGACTCACAAAGATATATGAAGCAGATCTCTAAATATAAATGCAAGTGTCCTAACTGAAGAGAAGTAACATTGACCTGGCAAAATGAATGAGCTGACCTGAAACAATATCAGGGTAAAGGCAACTATTTGTGAGCAAACAAAGATAGAAGAATGAAAGCAAATTTAGGGACTAGCAAGCAGTTGGGTCTAACTGGACCTTACTAACTGGAAGGATTATGTTTAAAATTAGTTTAGAGCCAGAAAAGAAAGAAGTAGTTTAGTGCTTCAAACTACAATCTGATGTATCTGGATTTATCTATACTAGGTTTCAAAGAGGAGAGCGGCTGAGTCAGATCTATGCTTTAGAAAGACTTATGTAGTGGTTCTGGTAAGTTTGAAGGGGATATTCAGGATATCAAGATCACTTTCTTTTATTTTTAAAGATTTACTTATGTTATGCATACAAGACTGTGGTACAGGCCAGAGGTGCAAGGGTGAGAGAAGTCAAAGTGAGGAGCAGAACAGGCAGATTGACTGAAATGCACTGCTGAGGGCAGCAGCAGGCCAGATGAGAGTGGTCTGCACCATGCGGATCATCTCCTTGGCTGGGCTGCAGTGGCTGTGGACAGCCTCATAGTGCTGAACCTTAACACTTTGCGCCAGCAGGGAGGCCCCCCAAGAGCTCTTTCTGAGACTAATGTGGCCAATGTGTTGAATCTGCTGTGACTGTCTACTTCTTGAACAATATGCAAATACTGTGGCTTGCCAGGAGGATCACTGTTCTGGAGTGATAGGGAAGAAGACAATAATGCCAGTGTTCCTCTTATTCAAGATTAGCTCCACCCATTAGAGTGGTGTAGAGAGTACATGTCAGACCATTACCACTCTCCATGAGACAGGTTAACAAGTTGGGATGAAGCAAAGGAGGTAGCAAGCAAAGGGGAGAGGATGGGATTCTCTTATCCAGGGGAAATGCCTTTACCTTAATATATAAAATCAGTGAAAGAGTCCCCCCCACCCCACCCCCTTTCACACACACACATACACACCTCTCCATGAATACCTTTAAGTTTTATCTTCAGGACAAGTTTACATGAGTATTTTTGACTGTGCCTTTGTTCTGTGTGACTGTAATTTTAATAACTAATACTTTTAGTTTGAATAGAGCAAAATTCATGTATTATATAAGCTTGAACACATTCAAATAATGCAGAATTGATAAAGCCAAATTTCAAAATATAATTTCTTATATAACATGGTAAAATATATAATTTGAATGCTTTGGTGAAATGGTTTATTAGTATATCTTAGGAATGACTGACTAATACACCTCAGTCATGTTAGTGATTGGGGAATCATTTTATTTCAAATGACAGCTGAATTCCATCTCTAATGATTAGCTTTTGATTACAAGACACATTTACAGTAGAAACTATGTACTCTTTAGAACCAAATAAACTCTGCTTCAGTTTAAACTTTTGCCTAGAAGAGAATTTTATCTTAAATAGCAACATAAACTGATTAGTGAGTTACCAGGGGATGTGGACTTGAGTCAGATAAACATGTTGAAGTACATACTGGATTCTGGAATTTGGGAAGTGATGTTGACCTTTCAGGACACTCAAAATGAATAAAAATTAACTCCATTAAGTATGAAAGTATTATCTTAGTGGAGCTCTCATACTTTCATTTTCTCTCTCGAAGGCTTGTTTGCTACACACATATGTTGCTTAGCATATGCATTTTTAGCTATTCAGGTGTCAATCTAAATGCATACTTATGTGTTATTTAAAGCTGAATCATTTTGATTCTGTGAGCTACTAGATGGCATTAAGTTGTTCAAATCCATTTTTGATAGTGATTTAAATATCTTCTTTTTAAGAAAATACTTTTCTGATAATCTTTGCTCTCATTTCTCAAAAACTTACTATATACCAAGTGTACTGCTATGACTGTGCCACTTTAGAGATGTGATTGAGAGAGTCAGACACCTATGATCTGTGAATAGCTGAAACAGGTACAACTCAGGTCTTCTTGAAAGCCTGTTCTTGGTGGTGTCCCTGAATAATTTCTCTGTCAAGCAACATGATTGTTTATTGGTGTTATTTTAATACTTTGAATAGGAGATGAAACCTAATTAAACCCAACTGATAAGACTACCAGAGCTGTTACTTAGGATAAGAACTTATTGCCATTGTCTTGAAGCTCCCAAGACTTATTGCTAAACTTGCTTATCAGAATTCAGATATGATGTTCTATACATTGATGCCACCAAGTAAGTATCATAAATGTCTCCCCTTCCACTGACATCATGTCTAAGTCAGAGTCGCCCACGGAACTGAAAAAGCTATGGAAGCTCTTTATCAGAGGTTAAGATTTGAAACAACTGATGAGGGTCTCAGAAGCCATCTTGAGCAATGGGGAATCCTCACAGACTGTGGTAATGAGAGATCCAAACACAAAAGCAATCCAGAGACTTTGGGTGTGTCACGCCACAGTGAAGAGGTAGATGTAGTCATGAATGCAAGGCCATATGAGGTGGACAGAAGAGTTGTGGATCCAAAGAGGGCTGTGTCAAGAGAAGACTCTCAAAGACCCAGGGCCTACTTAGTCATGAAAAAGACAAGATTGTCATTCAGAAATACCATACTCTGAATGGCCACAACTGTGAAGTAAGGAAAGTCCTGTCTAAGCAGAGATGGCCAGTGCTTCCTCCAACCAAAGAGATTGAAGTGGGTCTGGTAACTTTAGTGGAAGTGGTGGAGGTGCTTTTAGTAGGAATGACAGCTTTGGTTGTAATGGAGACTTACCGGTCCAGGTTACTTTTTTGGCAGCAGTGCTGGTGGTAGATATGGTGGTAGTGAGGATGACTGTAGTGGATTTGGTAGGGATGGTTAGGGAGGAGAGGAGGTGACTGATTACTCTGGAGGAAGCATAGATTATGGAAGTGGTAGACAGGGTTGAAAGCCAGAACAGGCTATGACAGGAATGACCGCTATGACAGCTATACAAATGGAGAAGGTGGAGGAGGCTTCAGTGATTGTAGAGGAAGCATCTTTAGAGGTGATGGAAGCTACGATGATTTGGGCAATGATAGCCATCAATCTTCGGATTGTGGACCAATGAAAGGAAAAAGCTTTGGAGGCATAAACTGTAGCCCTTATGGTGGCAGATACCAAAAACTTTGCCAAACCATGAAACTCAGGTGGCCATGGTTGTTCCGGCAGCAGCAGTATCTGTGACAGTGGCAGAGGGCTTTAATTAAGTGCCAGGAACCAAAGCTTAGCCAGTGAGGACAGCCAAAAATGTGACAGGGAAGCTGCAGGACCTAGTTGTTACAAAGAGGAAATATTTTAGACAACATTTGTGTACATGGACAAAAAACTCAAGGACTGTATTTGTGACTAATTGTTTAACAGGTTATTTAATTTATATTCTGTGGAAAGTGTAAATGTAAAACATTCCAACAAAGGATTTTAATGTAGTTTTTTTTGCACCCATGCTGTCTGATCATGACACTGAATAAATGTGTCTTTAAAAAAAGAAAGAAAACAGATAAGTGAAGGAAACTTTAATCATTGCTAAATTTTTGACAGTCTACCCCACTGGAATTAGAATCCTGACTATCAAAGTTATAGAGTGGAAAAAATTATACATTTGAGTTACTAACAATTTTTCAGTAGATGGGGAAAGGAAACAATGATTTTGAGAACTGTCTTCCTGGCTTAAGAGTAAAACACAGTACCTAAATTAAGATTTTCCCCCTTGTATACATTAGTTCACATTTTACTGGGGGGAGGGGTCATATCCAATTTCCCATGAACTCTAACTTCAGTTTTACCCTTGCACTCTAAAATTTTCTTGAATCATAATCAAGTTATATCTGAATAGGGCAAACCCTTGTTTCCAAGACAGTCCTACTGAGTACATTATTGGAGAGAAATGCGATAAGCTTGAAACTTACTAACATTTATTTAGATGAGTTCTTAATGCTATTTTCCTAGTGAAGTATTTAATAAAACATGGTTAATGTATAAACAAAAAATTTGAGGCTGATTTTTACTTACTGTATTATAATAACTGGTTGGAGTTTAGAAAGCTTATACATATATACTACAATGTTAAATGCCCCAAATATCAAAGTGTTTTGTTTCTGAATTTTATTGTTCTTGCTAAATCACTGTATTATCTTGATACATTTTAGCATTTTTCAGTGCAATTATTACAACACTTACAGTGGCTCTAAAGGAATGTAATTGTAAAAGAAAGATGGCCTGTACATGAAATTCTTAATTAATCTTTCACTGTTAAATTGTTCAAAATTAATCAAGTATATTGCCTATAAGAAGGCAACTACACTTTACATACCTCAATATTATCGTCACCAAGCTATATATTAAAAGTTAATTTCTGATTTAAAAGTGTACTTTAACTGCAAAACCATCAATCTTAAATAATTCTATCACAAAAAAAAAAGAACATGATAGAGTTCTATGTACTTAATATTTTAAGAATTTTTTCTTGGCATGTACATCAACTTAAGATACATGTTTTTATAAAATATCCTGATTTGGAAAATTCCATTTATTCACTCATTGATTCATTCAACATGTGTTTATTGAAAAAAAGTTGTGTTGTCTTTAAGTATATAGGGAGACAATAAGCTACTTGAATTCTTATCATATTTATAGATATTTCCTTGGGGCTACTTGAGAAAATTATGGAAAGGTGGTGTCACCCCACCCAACTCTTCCACACACACTTGTTCTGATTTGTGCAACTTACACTCTTCACTGGTTTACAATGTTTTTATCACCTATCATATCAGAATGACAAGACATACCCCACCAGACACACTTAGCCTCTGGAGCAGTACTTCTCAACAGGAAGGACAAAGTCACTGGTCCCTTGACTAGAACTGGGGATAAGAAAGAATCCCTTGACTTTCTACTCCATTCCTAGGTTGAGAATTATCAGTAAATGTGGTTTACTTAACTATTGAGCAGGCCCAGAGCCTCAATACATCCAAAACAAGGAACCTATGACCTATACAATCAATAGAACTAGTAAATTTTGTTGATTTTTCCCCATTTCATTCAACTGTTTAATAAGTTAGCTAAATGTTTTTGCATCAGACCTAATCTAGATATCAATATAAAATAAACATGTTATTTGGTTAGGTATTTTGTTAAGATATGATTGTAATCAGGGCCATTTAAAAATAAACATGAAACAGATGTTCCTCAAACAAGAATAGCATGAAATATTGTATTTCCTCAAATTCAAAGAGTCAGGAGTCAATTCTAAGGTGTTGATACTGGAGCACTGTTACTCGTATCAAAGCTGTTAATGACTGTCCTGACTTCCAGAGACTTTAAGAAGCTTTTTCAAAGAGCTAAGATGTAAAAAAAAATGTGCTGTTGTTCTTAGAGTCAATGAAATATCTTTCATTAGTATATGGTAAAATATTTTCTGCAGGGCCTCCCTGGTGGCGCAGTGGGTTAAGCAACACACTATGAAGCAAACCGCAGCCACTGCAGCATGAGTTCGATTCCTGCTGCCGGCCAGGGAGGGGACCCACATGGTGTAGCAGACCTCTCCTGCTGTGCCCACTGCTCCCCTCAGCAGTGTACTTCTGTTGATCTGCCTGTTCTGCTCCCCACTCTGTCTATGGTGAATCCTCTCACCCCCCACACTTCTGGCCTGTACCCCAATGCTTGTATGCATAAATAAATAAATCTTTAATAAAAATTTTCTGCAATTTTTTCAATTTATGTGTTGATACATACTGTTTCCTCCCTTTGTGTTTATACATAGTACACACACCACATTCTTAAACCTGCAGTAAAAGACATAATGGCACACATCAGGAAAGACATAAGTTACTGAGGTAAGTAGTAGTATGGAAATGGAAAACCACTGTGTTCATGAAGAACTATCTGTAGAATTTATAAACATTATCCATCTATCAATTATGCCTTTTGATAGGGTATCTTGAAATTCCAGGTTTGATTGAATGAATCCGGTAAAATCTTTCCTGTATTGGATTAGCTATATAGTCCAGTGGGATGCTACTTGTGTGGAGTAAAATAGGCAAGCTATTTAAGGTCATGATCTGAGGAACTCAAAGTATGATTAATTTTTTTCACTTTAACCATTAGCTCAGTCTTGCCTCTTCTTTAAAACAGAAAGACTGCCTCAGGTGTTAATATATCATATCCCTAACAACTCATTCTGAGTTCATTTTGTCATTACTTTCTCTTCTGACTAGGAATAAAGAAAAGTACAGAAACAAAACACTGAAGAAAAACCTGAGCTATTTCTTTGACTTGCCTAATCTATCAGGACTTCATTTATTAAATGGCAATGTAATATTGGAAAAATGCTTTAGGAAACCAGCAATCAAAAAGTTAAAGAATAAAAATAATATCCTGCTATAGTTAAAATCATTCATGTGATTTTAAATATGACATTGGACAAGCAATTAAAATGCTTTTTGAAAAGGCAGATTATTGCATTAATTATTAGCTCAATCTACCTTAACATTTTTAGTATATGCACTCTTATAAATGTAGGAGGACTAGATTAAAACAGTGAAATGCACCAATGTGTTTTCTCAGTGTTCATATATTCGCTTTCCTTTCTGAATGACAAAGCCAGTTATAAACAGCTGTTTCCATTATGTAGTTTGGGATATGCTGCTTTCTCTTGTTCACCCTGTCAACTGTGAGCCTTTCTGCTCTTTCCTCCTTGAGACATGGGGTTTGTCCTCTTGGCCTACCTGCTACTTAGATTTTCCTGGTTTCTTTTGTATGGTCTTAAATATGATTTAAAGGTGCAAATTGCATTTGCATTAAAGGAAAAAAGTGGGGCAGTTTTATAAGAATTGTAGCATGTCATGGTATGAGCTATTTTTCTCTGCCTTTGTTATCTAGTTAAGAAATTCATGCAAATCAAGATAATTTGTTCTGGAAGGTAGGTGATTGTTTTTCTTCTTTTGAATTGGAATTATCTTTTACTTTGTTTAAACATGCATTTTTACCTTATATTTTTGAATGATCATAAGCATTTAGAAGACTAGAATTTTGTATTGCCAACAGAAATGGGAGACAATGCTCCTGATCCTTTCATAAGCCCCTTTCAGTTCATCTCCAACATGGTGACATTGGTAGAGACAGGGTTTGTCACCCATAAATTTACAGCTTATTCCAGTCTCTTCATAAATTGACTAAATTTTTTGAAAGAAAAAAATATATAGGTGTGTAAAATACCCAGTTACAGGTTGTGTTCTATTTAGCCCTTGATTGAAACGTATTGCTCCTCAGTATCTTTTAGCTATGAAAATTATAATATGGAACAGAGATTAGAATGAAATTATCATGGCTAGAAGCCATTTACTCAGTAGTGGCAGCCACATAAACCTGGGTCCTGAGAATGATGATAATACATTAGGTTCTGCATGCCCGATATTATTGCCGTACATTATGTATGTTTCATTTATACTATTTCGCACACACCAGCAACGCTGACAGATAGGTAATTACTCTCTGCGCCAATGAACAGTTATCAGCACCACCGCTGTTTATTGCTGGAATGAAGTGCGTTTGTCAGTCAAGGTCACTTGTTTGTGTGTCCTCTTTAATAGTTCCTTCACAGTTGTTGAACTTTGCACACAGTTCTTATTGCAGGCTTCCTGGAGGTTACTTTACTACATAATGCATTTCTTCTGTTATCAAAGTCACTTGTATTTATCACTTTAATTGATAAACAACTAAGTTGCAGGAAGCAGAACTGGAGATGTGAAAAACATATTTTGCTAGTCAGCTGATCCCACTAGGCATTCCATAATAAATGACCTCAAGAAGGCCCATTCAGCAACAGTCCTCTTTGGCTGTGATACGCCACCAGCCTGAGCTAGAGAAATTTCATTTTATACCATTAACCTTAACTTCAGCTGCTGGTGGCTACAGACACGATTTCATAACGCCTATAGACTTAATGTCTGTACCCTTTTGACGTATTTTTCTTTGTTCATTTCTTTACGATACAGAGGTTATTTTCATGCTTAGTATACTTATATAATGGACTAAATCTATTTGATTTGACTTTAAGCCAGGCATGTTTATTTTTTAGATATGTGCCATTAAGCCTCCCCTTTCCATAAAAAAAATATTATCATTCTAATGTTCATTATCATCTTTGTGTTAAAACACTGGTCTTGTTCCAAAATGGACATTGCATGGTATAGTTTTGAGAGTACAAATAAATTCAATGCCATTATGTCTATCCTATGCAGCTTGTAATTTAATCTGTTATAAAATAAAGAAAATGGTTTATCTTTATTTTTGTTTGTTAGCCACAGTGCTTTATTAAAACTGGAATAACCTCTAGGATATAATAATTTATCCAGTCAAGATAACTGGAGCTATTTCCTTAAGCCTGTGATCAGCTTGAGTTTGTGTGTTAGGAGATTTATATTCCCGTTGCTTATTACCAAAGAAACAGTTAAAAAGGATTTATGGTAGTGCACATTATGTGTGTGTCTGGAATTTTTGTGTATTTAACTTCTCTCCTTGCCTATCTCTGTTTCTCCTTTTCACATTATTGTTAAATAGAGAGAATATCTATACCTACTATTAAATGCAAATTTTATTCAGGCTTTTAAGTAGAAACACATTCATTCTTTAAACCAAATGATTTTTTTATTTGGAAAAAAAAATATCAGCATGGTAGTATCGCACCCTGTTTACAAGATACTCCAGTTCTCTATCAGTGCAAAAGTTTCATATTTCATTATTAAAGGATTAAACTATGGCAAAAGGTGTCTGGTGACCATGAATGTTTTAGTTAATTTGATTATACCCATAAAAAAAGAATTTAATTCCATAGCAGCCACTGGGTATGATGCCTGACAGTGTGGTTCCAACACATTATGGGCCTGATCTTGTCTTGGGAGGGACAGAAATTGCCATTTGGGTGAGGCGTGGTGAAAGAGATGAGCAATTCGGTTCACTCATGAACCCAGGTTAACACCATGCCTCCACGTTTTCAAAACGCTTCCTTTTCTTAGTTCTTAGTTACCAGAGTGTTACAAAGAAAGGGTTTTGATCTCATGTAGATAGCATAGCATTAATTACCCTGACACTAATTAAACTGCATCAAACAAATACCACCGTGTTCCTCAGGGGGACAACAGAAGGCAGTTTAAAATAATTACTGGAGCTTCATGCATGTGTGAAGTTTTCATTACTCTTAGGACACAAGCAAAAGAGATTTGATATCATTAAAATAGCCACCCTTTAGTGATTGCAACAACAACAACAACAAAAAGTGACTAAAATTTCCTTGGAGCATATTGATGTCTATAAGTAGTGGCTTCAATCCTTGAGAATGGTAACTTTTTCTTAAGAATTGCAAGTCTGTGAAGCAGGAACAGGTGTTCCAGTTCACATTCTGGTATGATTATGTATTAGCTTATGTTTGTCAGACCATTTCATTAACCACCCACTGCTATCACATATACATATACTTTGTTCTTTCTGAACCATGAAATGAAATGCATATATCTTCACTAATGCTTGCTATCAATGTAAATGAGAAAAAGAGGCTTATTACCAATCACGGCCGCTGTGAAGCCCACACCTCTGTACACTTACAGGTAATAAACATCTTTCCATAAGTAGGACACAAGATATATTGAGTTCTGCCTATAATAAGAAATGGCAATCTTGTCCTACTTTTGTATTAATGGATGGCACTTCTCATACGTATTTAGACGCAATGCAATGGGGCTGTTTTGAATCTAGTTTCTTCTCTCAAAACTGGAAGTGCTCATTATTTCTGAGATCTTTTGTCATTCTGGAGGTAAGCAAATCTTTCTGGTCACAGATAATGGACTACATTTTATCATTGAACGAGTGCACTGAGTCAGTAGATGTCCTAAAGGTGGCTATTAGAAAGGATTGATGTACAGATTGCAAAATCCAAGCAAAAGGAAAGGTAAATGGAGTCGTGTAAGTGATCGACAGCACCATGGACAGTTACATTACTGTGGCAGTTGTGCATTTGATTCCTCTTTCAGGTGCACATTTGCCTGTTCGTGCATGTGCACATGTGTACATGCATGGGTATGGGTGAATTTTATGTATTTCCCCCTCCTGTCTGCTCTGTACATACACTCACTTGGTAATCCACAGTGTTTACTTCACAAGGTCACTTACTCTGTTTATTTCAATGACATATGAGCAGTGGAAATCAAGTTGCCTGGTTTCTAGCACCAGGTGCCAGCCATCCTCCCTGAAAAGTGTTGGGAATTAAAACAGGAGAATGGTCATTTCAAGATTTATGCAACTCATATTTCACTTGGTGAGTGACTCTTTGAATATCATTATGGAGTGCTTCTGTGTATGCAGTACTGCATATGATAAACCATTTATTTTTTCACTTCCTTCTGAAAGCAATAACTTAAGGGAATTATGCATTATAAGGGTTTTCCAGTGACTTTTTTAAAAAATAAAATAATGCTAGCTATTTTAGGAAACCTGTTTATGAAAATAATACTGAACTGATGTTTTACAGTTGTCACACTAAGCAAAAATAAGGATCAAAACTGATTGTAGAAGAATAAAATTTAATCCAGTTGTAGAAATTTGATAGGTCCAAAAAATATGCAAAAAAAATACTTTTGTTCCTTTATAGCCAGATGGTTTGTCCTATTTTAAGATGATAGTATCTTCATACATCTCTTGAATGTCATTGGTTTTAACTGGCAGACAGTGTCTATTAGAATTTTCCTTATTCCTGGATGATCTAAAGTATATTTTTGGAACATTTGGATGATCATACTGTACACCAAGAAAATTTGTTCATTACACTTAGTTCATACTCAAAAAACTGTTTATATAATTACAAAAAAAACTCTAAAAATGAACAGTTCTTTTGACATGATGTTGACAGAAGTCACTTTGATGTAGTTTAGAGTCATGAATTTTCTATCTGTTCCATTTTTCCTGGGGCTCCATCAACTCAGACATCCTGATCTGTCATTTTGCAACTCTTTGTGAAGGCCTTGACAGATAGAGGTTGTGACAAGTGCTGGACATCAGCAGCAATGCAGAATAAGCAGTGTGTATTTCTCCAGGTAAAGTGATAAAATGTCTAAAAGCATCAGAAGATCTGTGTGGTCTTCAATCATATCTAACATTATAAAACAACCTTCTATTTATAGCCTGTGTTTTAGCATTGTACCGTGTCAAAGATTTCAAATTCTATCAGAAACTAAGGTTAAAGTTTTTTGCCTTATTTACAAGTGTTTACAATAATCAGAACATTTGGGTGGCTGTAAAATCCCTTTAAATTCCTATTGAGTGAATGCGAAAAATTACATAACGTGATAGAAGTCTTTAAAAGTGTGAAACATCATTTTGTATTCTTTTTTGTGCTCACAGTACTGATTTGAGTAATTTCTGCTTGATTAAAAAATACTTTCTCATCTTTCTTCTGAGTTGGCAGCTCAAAGAACTTTCATTGGTGCAAATTAGATGTGTTGGTGGGACATTCAGATATATCAGTAACATGTGATACGTGATATCCTCTCTTAATGACTATGTAATATGTGTAAACATTATCCCACATATTGAAAATGTTGTTATTTTAATTTAATTATTTTGTGTCTATATTCACTCAAAAAACAGCTGTTGAAAGTTGAGTGGGATGCAAAATGGCACAGCCTGAAGATGTTCTTTCTCATTCAGGCAGCTCACTCCTATTTGATGTGATATCGATTGGCAGGGTGGTGTGGTGAATTCAACTTGTTTGACAGCCGTCAGCACTACTGACCAGTGGTTTCAAGTTGTCTGGTGATGGGAAAGAGCAGGAAAGGATTCCATAGTTTAGTTCTTTCCCCTTTGCCGCCGAATATAAAGCTTCTGCCAACAACCATCTAAATCAACACCATGCCAATAGCTCTGTAGACTGAAGGTCACCCCAACATCTGGCCCCACTGTCTGCATCTTTCAGGTTTGTCACTGGGCAGCATCTGCTTATAGATTCTTTCTCAACCTCTCTTTGATCTCTCTGACAGTAAAAAGAAGCATCTATCACCCATTATGTGGTTAGGGTTTTTAAAAAAGCATTCAAAAGCATGGAACATTGGAAAAATAGAAAGATTTTGTGTGTTTTCTCTGCTTTGTATTTTTTAAATTGGACATTCTGTTTGAGTCAGAAACACAAAGTGAGGTGATTCAACCCTTGATTTACAAAATTATCATTCCAATCAATAACTCCAATGTGAAGATGTCTAATCTAAACAAGTCCATTCTTGTTCTTCTTAGTCTTTAAATGACAACATTTAAAGACTGTTGAGTCTTTAACTGTACAAAATACTTTTTGTTTCTCTATGTATTTGTTTTGTGTTAACTTGGAAGAATCAACATTGGTATCTATTGTATGCTTTTCTGACACTTCTATGGTGCATTTTGTATCTACGATCTTGGAATGTGAAGGACAGTTGGGGATGTACAATGTCTGGAAAAGTATTAATGAGTGTGGTTGACATAAGCACATCTGAGAAGTGAAGCCCAACTGAGTGTCCTCCCCCAGGAACAGGGATTTAGGAAACAAGCTGTTTACAAAGAGTGCATATCTCCTGACAAGGCACTAAAACATCCCCTTCAGGTCCTTCAACCCTTCACATCCCAGGCAGACCATGTTGTCCAGTGTGGAGTTCAAATTCAGTAAACATATAGTGACTATCTACTCTGCTCTTGGCACTGTCAGTACGTGCAGAGCATGTAGAAGTGAACATGATAGACACACTCCCAATTCTGTTTATGATCTAGATTGACTAAGGGCACTTAGACTTTTTTAAACTATGAAAAAAATTCAGTGATTCAAAATGTGTTTTCCCTCCCCAGTAATTAGCAAACCACTGCTCTATTTGAGTATAACTATGATAGTTCGTAGCTATGATTATAAAAAGATTTTAATTCCCTTTCAAGTCAAATGCAAAAACTCTCAGGAGTGAGTTATAATACATTCTTCAGCACTTAACACAAAACCTGCCAGCAGGTACATATTTGTGGAGAATATCATGATTTTCTTCTGTTTTCATTCATTCTCCAAAAAGATTGAAATTTTTCTTCTATCTTCCTTTATCTTCCAGAGAACTAAAGCTATATTTTTTTCCTGTGTTATTTTAACTTTGGCTAACACAAACAAGAGTTTGTTTTTATAACATTACAACAATTTTTAAGGCACTTTTATTATTTTGGCATCATTTGTTCTTCATAAATCACATAAATTTCCAAGAAACTAAGACTAGCTCTTAAGTTCATAGTAACTAGGAGAGCATTAGGACCAGGAATATGCATATATTATTATTAATTATTAATTTCTCATTTTCATGCCATAAAAGGAAGTCCCTGGGAACTTGTTCTGTCAGTTAACAAATGCTTCTGAGACCGCTTAAATAATCGATAAAATGTAAATAGATGTAAGTGATATGTCTAAGGAGGACTTTTATGTGGAAATCAGTCTAAATACTTTATAATGACAATCTGTGCTAAGATGCGAACTGAAGGGGAGAATGCTGACAAATTTAAGACTACTTCTCTTCAGTCAGGACCAAAGAGATTGTGAATCTGGGTAGCTGGATTCCAGTTCCCTCTTCTGCTGAACTGCTGACTAGTGCAGTGACTGTGAGCAAGTGCAAGCTCCGGCTCCCAGGTTTATATTTTTTGCCTGCAAAACAATGTCTCAGGATTTAATGCTAAAACTGGTCATTTATATCTGACTTTTTGCTTTGTACTTTGTAGACCAGAACTTTGTAGACCAGAACTTTGTAGACCAGAACTTTTAGTTCTGATATTTTAGGAATCTGTAATTTAACTTTAAATGGTACACAGTTTTTATATTAAATAGAGCCTTTATCACTGGCATCAAATTATGATGCATGACTATAATGAATATGATACCTGCTTTGAAAATAATGTGTCTCTGGAAATTCAGTCACCTAAACAGTAAGCATTAATATTGGTAAAGAATAATCATGCTCCTATTAAAAAGCTTCGTAATGAGTGTTCTTTGTTTTGAACATTTAATTAATAAATTCAGAATAGTGTCAAATCAATTATAACCAAATATAACATTTATCATATGCATAGTGGATAATTTCAGAATAAAATCCACATTCTGCATCTTCTTTGACTTACATGTTATTATTTCATTTGAAGTTTCCCCCAAAGAAATTATACATCCAAAAAAGTTGTTTTGAAAACAGCCACCTTACAAAAAATCCCTTTTTTGTTAACAAGACTGTGAATTTACATATATAACTTAGGCCACTAGAGGGAGTCGACATTGTCACAAATGCCCAAGAATCTTATGAAAATGGGAAGCCCAGACTGTTTTAGTGTTGATAACACGTCCATTGTCTGACAACAAAATTATACTCATATAAATATCATGCTATTCAAACTCCATTCAGTATTTTCCTCCAAAGGAGTTACCACTGTATTTTATTTTGTTCTATTAACAAAAAAGTACGACTTTCAAAATGTATAACTTAAAATGCTTCCGCAAAGTGACAGATTTAGCAGTTTGAAAGAACATGGGATATTAAAGAACATATATTAATGATAATCAGACACTAATTTTCTTAAGTCAATTTTACTACTGGTGAAAGAAGTAATCGGAAATGAAAATCTTCTCTCTCTCCCTCAGGCCCTCCCAGCATAGGCAGCAGCTGTGCTGGCATTTTTCATCCTGACCTGCTGATATACTTCACCCCTAACCTGCAGGGACTTCCTTCCAGGGTGAGAGGGTAATTGTGTCTCATGTCCGGTCAGTCCTTAGCCCCTCTTCTGAGACCACCGAACAAGTGGCTTTGTGTGTGCATTTTCACAGAGCCAGTTTATAAATGAGGAACCACCTGCTCATTTCACCTCAGCTACCAAAATGCAGAGGGAGGGCAGAGAAAACCTTTCTTTCCTCAGCGTGGCTTGTTTTTGTAAGTAGTATATGACTAAAGAGCTCAAAATTTTTTTAATTTCAGATCTCCAAAGGGGCCCCCTTGGGTTTTTCTTAAATATATTACCTTACACATTGTTGACATTTGATTTGATTCATTTCTGGATCATTTGCTTCTCATTGCCCACGTATGCAGAAGCTAGAGGATCACAGCACGTGGATAATTGCAAATGTAGGTGGTTACTACAGATACTTATTTACATTTAGCTTCTGTCCTCCTGTTGAGATGTAGGAATCTTTGATATTCTAAGAAATCATTTTTTCCTCTCAAAAAAAAAAAAAAAACTGACTCAGAAAGCCTGGTAAAGTCACCTAATACGGTGGTTCTCAAACAATCTGTGGCAATGGACCAGTTCTTTTATTCCTTTTCCAATTTGTTGTGGATCGATAATTTTGTAAAGCACAATAATAGTGACTAGAAAAGTGAAATAAAAAGCATTTGAAATACTACCCAATTTTTTATTATTATATTCAACTGACATAAAATTACCCTGTGAAATTGCTGTTAGAGTTTCTTAACACCACCTCACATTTTCTGTAGTTCATGTGAGTCAGTTCATGTGCATCCACCTACTAGCGTTCTCAGGATTCAGCACTGTCCCATGCCTCCTGACCCATCAGAGGGCAGACACGTGGCTTTGCTTTACACTAATGCCCAACATCAACTTTAACCAAAGTCCTTTATTCACTCTTATCTGGAGCAAGAGAAGAGTTGGAAAGTTTTGGTCCCACAATGGATATAATAGGGATATATATAATAACAGGGGTGAGTAGAAAAAGCTGTATTAAAAATGAAAAAGTAGACTCAATGGCAGTGCAATTTTAATGAAAATAAGCTTTCAAATGTTTCACACTGGGCATAAAATTAAAGTTTGTTGTAGATATTTTCTAACCATCTCATACCACAAGAAGTTTAAAATTAAGTAACTTTTGTCTTTAAATTTGGGGTGGAAATGAAACCACTAAAGGGGATCTACACACTCATGAAATATTCAGAAGTAAAGAATCTGTAGAGTTTAATAAAATAATAGCTGACACATTGCCTTATTTTTCTCTTTCTTTTTCACTGCCTTTGAAATAGAGTGGATGATAATTTTGTCTTCTAAGCCTTAACACATGTTGCAGATAGATTAACTAAACAAATACACTAGTCTAGGAATCAGGGGACCAGGTTATCATCTTTTCACTGCTAGTAGCTTGCCTGGCCTTCAGCCAATCTTAAAATAGGAAGAATTAGGAACCTCTCTGTCTTTCTGATAGTACTACTAGGAGAACCAGGTTGGGCAGTCAGTGGACTTGGGAGACCATCAGGCCTGTCACACAATGCGTATATATTTACATATGTGCATGTTTGTATGTGATACTATTTTTCATTTTTCTTAATCATTTTTTAAACTCTTGCGCTAACACTGCTAATCCTTGTTATAGCCTATAGTTCTTCCCCACACTGCCCATAACTTTTTGTATAATGATGTTTATTCTTGTTTTAAAAAGTAGAGGAAAGAATCGTTTAGATAATCTCTCAAAGGTTTAGCGTCACTTGCCAGTGATGGTTAAGTGCTGTGTGGCACTGAACCTGCAGGTCTGCATAAAAGGGAGCCCTGCCTCTGAGGGGAACCTCAGTGCCCACATGCGCTCTGACCCATGGCACTCAGCTTTCTCCTGTGGTCAGACCTTAGGTTTCTGCATAACAAATACTTCATCATCTTGGATGTGCTCCACAAATGGTCATAATGGAGCTTCCTTTGAAGAAAGGTGATTGTAAATGAGAACAAACAGTCCTTGCCCTGAGAACAAGCAGGTGATCTCAAGGTTGTGACACTTGCTGAACCTGGTCCAGATGAGCCTCCTCAGGTGCTGGGAAGACAGGTCTGCACAATTAGAATCTAAACATAATGTTCTAGAAATGGAAAATGCAAAAATACTTTTCACCTTAGTAAACCAGAAATGTCTGCACTAATCCCTGCATTTGTGGCTCTAAAGCAGACTGGAAGATTTGTGGAATTTCATTCATTCCCTCACTTATCATTCAAATATTTAGTGAGCACCTATCATAATCTAGGGCCGGTGTATGTTCCCAGGCAGACAGAGGCAATAAAAATATAACCTTGGCCCATGTTTCTACCAAAAATGCAGACGATTTTATACAATTTGTGGGAATAATTTCAGGAGATTTTTCTCCCTCTTCTGCAATCTTAAAATTTGTATTTAGTGTGATAGAGAAATTTGTAGGAAGCCAACTTGAGTGTATTTTTCCCTTTACACAAAAATAACTGTGTTCCATTCAGTCCTCTATGATCTCGCTTCTAACTCTCTTTACTGAAACTTCTTTGGCCAGTTTCTGTTGTTCTTGTTGAGGGCTGAGCTCACATTGCCAAAAGGAAAGCTTCTGGTGGGTCAGAGGATGACCCTGGCTTCATCCCTCAGCTCCAGGGCCTGATCCTGTGCTCAGCTGAAACGTCTGACTTTGTCAGTAAAAACTAATTGACCATCCTCTCATAGGCAGATACACACTCGGTCTCATAGTGACATAAGAATGCCATGTGGACCTTTCCATAGACACAAATGCTTGTATTTCCTAATCAGGACATCCCCTTATTAATATTAAGGTCACTTGAGGTCACTTGGTCTTCTAGAGGCTGCTTCACGAAAATGGAATCGGAGGTAATGGATGGAAGGTAGACAGTCTTGGAGCTATGTGAAGAATGTACTTATTGTCAGTGTATTTTGTACTCATCTGTGATCCTTCCTCTTCCCTTCAGCTGTGTCTTTCTTTTCTAATGCTTTGCACACAGAGAATACATGAATAATGCTACCTGATCATTATCCTTTGTGATGGGATCTACCTATCTACACTCTGCATTTTTCAGCTTATGTGCATTTGAGGCATGTTAAATGTACAGCTCTTTGGGTGTTGCCAGTAACTCTGTTAAATATGACCATCAGTGAGAGTCCTGTGTGGGGAAGCATCCTCATCGCAGAATCATGAGGCAGGAGGTGTGCATTGGCCCCATTCCTCAGTGCAGCTATGGCTCATCTCCTCAGCAGGAGGGGAGCATTAGATTGGGTGAGTAATAAGGGTCTGTCCAGTCTGAATGCTCCAGTGAGCCCACAGCTGCTGGTGCTAGAGGCAGGCTTGTTAGTTCCTCAGGCTACGTTGAAGTGGCAGGTACTGTTTGTGCCATGACCATCTCATTAAATGTATTCCTTCACTCACCTCCTGTGTCTCAGCACATGGGCAACACCGTGAGTTGTAAGAAGCCTATTGCACATAGACTTGCAAAGGACTTTGGAGTTTGCTCACCTTCCACTGCTCACCACCACCATACACCCACGGAGTGTCTTTACAAATGTTCATTTGTTGGATGTATGTGCTGGGGACGCCTGCCTTTCTAGCAGTCTTATTCATTGACAGTAAACAGGAGTTAAACTAGGAGGAGGTGACTGTCCATTTGTCTTTTCCTTATCTTATTTTCCTTGTCTTATTTTAGAGCTTTGGGGAAAACTGTTAAGTCATTTTCTGTTGTGGTCCCTAAGCCAACATAATTTTCCTGAACTCTATTGCCAATTTAATGAGTGCATTTGTGTTGCTAAACAAGGAAATCTGTACATTTTTGCTAAAGAATACAGCTTTGGTGATGTTTATGTCAGTCTAGGCTTTTTGAAACTTTTTAGAAGCCATGGATATTGATATAGAATGTTTAACTTATAATGATGCAAGTTATATGACTCTTCTTGTGATCATTGTTAGATTGTGTCCACTCCCACCTCTGAACAGCTTTTACCTCAGCTGCTCCATCCCAAAACACTGATGTTCATAAAACTAAGGGGGCTGGGGTGGGGTGGTGAATTCCATCCAGAGTGACGCATGTGCTCTCCCTTTATACTAGTCTTCAGTTCCATTTCTTACTGGAATGCATAAAACTAATTGCTTATGTGCATGTTTAAATTACAAAATGTCCTGGCAGAAAGTGAATGCCTGGGGATATTTGTATCCACATCCCACAGTGGAGTGAACAGGAGAAATAGTTCCGGCTAGAGCATAGAAGATATGTAAGCCTGCCTTGAAATATCTCTTCAATTTCAAAAATTTTGTATATATTCATTTTGAATAGCATAATAGAGTTCTTGAAAATGCATGTTATTCCTTCAGGTTTGGGAAGGAATAATACATAAGTTTTGTTTTGGTATGTGTGTATTCACCAACATTCTCTAAAGAGGCCTAGAAAAAGTCAAGTAGAAATTACAAATTAGAAACAACAATTATTGTTTCTTGACTTCAAATTAGGCTGCAAATAAGAGCAACTCTATTTTCCTCAAAATACACAGCATTTGTGTTTGCTCATTACTTTTTAAATAGGATGTTTTATAATAAAAATAGAAGATGTGATGGCGTGGAATAGTTCTGTTTTAAAGAATATAGAGTGTTGGGAATATTACATCAAAAAATATTTCTCCTATTTATAAGGGGAACACATTTCAATATAGTAAGTACAGGGCTATAACTTACATGCAGCATTTCTGAGTGAAGATACTGGTTGAAACCCAGACTTGATTTTTTTTTTTTGCCTATTGGCCTATTAGAGACTTTGTGTAGTTAACAGAGACAATGGACATTTCAACATGAACTGATTTAATTAACAAATAAAAATTAAGAAGAAGGACTGTATTATACTGTTCATCATTTGGAGGTAGTGATATTTCTGGATGTGTACTGTATGTAAGAGAGAATCTCATGATTCCTGTCAATAAAGCACGGGCTATGTATGGCATATTGTGGGAGGCTGCAGTTATTAATATGCCTTCTCTCCTCTTCAAGGAAATCCAAGACATAAATTTGAATTTACCATTTGGTTATAATCATTTTGAACTTATATAACTATTTACTGCATTGTTTACCTAAATAATGAACTCCAGAAGAATATTGTACATGACATTTTACAGTATAATGTCCATACATATTTTAAAGAATTTATCTTTAACATCAGGCAATTTATTTGGAAACATACTATTTTTAAAAGTAAGAGATGTATACACAGCCATGATGAAAACCAATTTAACTTTGGGAAGAAAATGAAAAGATATTTAAATTTAGTGATAAACTTCTTAGGGTTTATTTTTAAATTAACAAGTTTGGCATCTACTGCCAGAAAACCACCACCCCAGAAACTTGCACTTTAGCAAAAGTTTCTGGTTTTCTAGGCATTGGGTGCTAAAAAAAAAATAGAAAACTTAATTTAAAAATAAACTACAAGGAGTTTACACTTTGCTTTAAATGCACCTTTTAAGGGTGTCTTTTCTCATTCAGTGTATTCTCAACATCTAGCATTTTGTTGGCACATAGAATATATGAACTACATATTTATGACTAAATAAATGATTTTATTTTTAAAAGATGAGAGGGGAGAGTGTGAAAAGTAAGAAGGAAGGAAGAGACCTAGAAAATGGAAAAGATTCACAGAAAGCTAGTTTTAAATGTTTGCTACGTATGTATGAATTGTAGTGACTACAACCACACATGTCACTAAGGCTTGGCTAGGGGCAGTGATAGAAGAGTAAAGCACTTTTGAAAGAGTTGCTACAGGACCAACTTGAAGCGGGGTTTTTATGTTGCAAACATCTGCATTATCACTATGGCTCTTCCTGAGTCAGAAAATGAATTTAATGCTGGCTACAAGAGTTGCAATCCTAGGGATCACTAGTTGAGCATTATTTGCTACTAAAGTAGATTTGTCTATATTGTGATATAGAAAAAGCATAGCTGCCAACCAGGAGCCTGGTGGGAAAAATATGCCTGCAGGGTGTTACTGCACTCTTTGAACCAGCATGTCCTCTTCCCATTCTGGGTACTACCAGCTTTAGTGAGCCAAATGCTTGCAGAATCTTGCAGACAGCCTTAGGTTGATCCACTGAAATAATAGAAATGTTTTATCTAGGGAAAAGACCTACCATGAGTGAGTGAGGCTTCTATTATTTATTACTCTTTTCACAACATTGAAAGCAGGTGGAGCTGTTTTCCCGCTATACAGAGTTACATATACTTGAAAAATACGGGGAGAAACTTTGAATTATCCAAAGAGTAATTTTTTTAAAGAAAAAATTTTAAAGAAAAACATAACATCTGTTATGTGCCACATACTTTTAGATGCTATTGAATGGAGGAGGGGTATGTTGCATTTATTTATTTTTTAAATTGAGATACACACAGTATGAAATTCATATTTTTAAGTGTGTAATTCATCAGTTATTACCATATCCATAACATTGTGCAGTCATCACACTCATTCCAGAACATTTTCAATTAACCCTTTCCTCCTGAAAAATACCCCATTGTCAGTCATTTCCCCTACCTCCTGGACTCCTGCTTTCTTTCTGTGGCTATGTCTATTTTGGATATTTCACATAAAGTAAAAATCTTTTAATATGTTACTTTTTGTGCCTGACTTCTTCACTTAGCATGTTTTCAAGGTCATATATGTTGCAACATATATCTGTACTTTGTTCCCTTTTGTGGTTAAATAATATTCCATTGTGTGGATATACCACATGTCTTAATGCATTCATCAGTAGATGGACATTTGGACTGCTTCTATTTTTTGTCAATTAATAATGCATCTCCCACTAAAAATGAAGTTCAATGGGAAGAATAGGTTTCTCATTCTTAACATTTGGAAATTTTTTCATTCACATTTTGCTATGCAATCACTTGTGTTCACAAGCATCTTAAAAATTGTATGTGAGTGTCAGATTAACCCAATCACTTAACTTTTGAAAAAGTTGGAAATGTTTTTATGTGTCGTGTAGATATTGGGCATCTGAATCAACAAGGAAGGTACTTTTGGAATGAAACTAGCTCACCTGGTGGTATTGGTTGCAGCAGCAAGGAGTTTCAAATGACGTTGAACACTGAGTTCATCAATTACTGAGATTCTTACAGAAAATTGGAGTGGATCTGCTTAAGAAAGTCTTACTTTCTCACAAATATAGTATTGTTAAGTGTTGCTTCAAATTTTAACTTCAAATTTAAAGTTAGGGGAAAAGAAAAGCATGTAATGGGCAAGGTCATCTGGGTCTATTTATTGCCATCTTATGTGCTTCAGTGGAACCAGATTTCTGGCTAAAGGTTAGGAATTTTGTGTCACTGGCAGCTGTCAACACCTTTCTTTCCTTTCCATGTTTTTACCTTTCAAAGGGCCCATGAATCAGTTTATTGTGATTTCTTATAAAGAATAGAACTCTTTAACTTTCAAATGAAACACAATGCCCCAGTGCTGCAGGACATGTCAGGTTTAATTTAAGACTTTTAATTTAAATAAAGTAGAAATTTGGGGGATTTCCTTCTCCAGCCACAGACATGGTTTGGCAGAATTTGTCATGTTCGCTTTGATAAGAAGATGCAGGAATAGTCTCGCTTGTCAACCTGGAACAACCAAAAGAAACATATCAGAAAAATAAAAGTGCTTCAAAGCTCACTCAACTTGTTAGAAAGACTAAAATAAGCATGGGCAACATTGGGGAAAAAATGAAGATGTGAGTTTAAAACATGTTTAAAGGAGTGAGTCACAGAATGGCTGGGGAAAGAAGAGTTGGTTTTTCTAATAGAAGATAAAATCTATTAAAACTGAAAAAAAAAAAAGCCAGGGAAAAAAGTTTTTCTGTTCCTCTTAAAATAAAAGGTTTTAGAGTTAAAAATTGGAAAGGAAGAAAAAAATTGAAAATGTGTTAATTTCTAATTTAAAAAACTGAACCACCTCTGCTAGCAATCACTGAGTTGAGTAATTTGCATGTAATGCTTATTTTTAAGAATCATATTTACTGATAATAGCAAAACATATTTTCAAAAGCAGAAAAAAAATTTAAAGGTGATTTCCATCTAGCTAAATAATACAAATTCCAGGGAGAAGGTCTTATTTGGTTTGTGGAGTTCAGTGAGTCACCGAAGATAGTTGAAGACAAATGTTTGTTTAAGTTTAGGTGTGTGATCATAAACTCACAAATCTTTCCTTTACAGAGAAATGAATGAATGTGGAAAAATAAATATTCTAATTTGACCATCTTAATGAAGTTGAATGTGAACATAAAGGCTATGAAAGGATTACAGGGCATTGCATCATCAGTTACATCTTTCCTGCCCCTTAGGAACTCAAAGCACCTAAGGATGACATATATGTACAAACAAATGGCTTCTTATTGGCCAGTTGCCATTATGCTGTTTTGCTTTTCAGAAAATGGCAGCACATCTCTTTGTTTCTCCCTCTGTGACCAGACAGATAGAGATACAGACACACAGCATCCTTGCATACATATAAATATATGACATAGGTATGTAGCAATAGCCGTTTCTTCAAGTTCTAAAAAAGTTCTGGCTTGGGGAGATATGAAAAGCCTGCATAACCCTTATCACATAAGGTAGGATCCTGTCTGCAACATCAGCTATCTGTAAGTAAGTCAGACTCTGAATGTATATTTTCTACCTCACCGATTATTTTATCTTTATTTCTCTACTGATAGAATAATTATTCCACCAGCAGACGTGTGATCACACACTGACTACAGACATTGTTTTCCGCTACTCTGAACATCACCACACTTCCTGATTTGCCCAAAATATTTCAGATCAAAGACTCAGCTTGGCTCAGCATGGAGAGATGTCCATACTGGGCCAATCAACGGAAACCAAGATTGGGTTCTATTGCACATGGGACTCCATGAGAATTGTGAAAGTAGTTGTTACTGAATCCTGTGGGTGTCCACTGCATGATAGAAGATGACATATAATATTATTTATAACTAATAAGTAAGTTTTGTTGTTACAGAAAGAGTTGGGGTTTTTTGGTTTTGCTTTACTTAATCAAGTTAGATACTTTCTTTCATTTTAGTGACTATCCAAGAGAGGAAAATTGATGCTGACTAAATCTTGCTAAACTAGTGACCCCAAGCACAGTATAGGTTCTCTGGGTAGTACCAAAGTCTAATTCCTTTAGGGACTTAGGACATGGCATTTGATGGACTTGCAGTCTTGGTGCATGTGGACAGTAGGCCCAGTGAAATTATAGCCACTCATAACATACTCAAGATCTGCTTCTCAGCATTCAATAATTTTAGCATAGCTTTGGTCTGTATGTGTGATAGGTTTTACCTATACTTCCCAGTTCAGAGAATGTTATGAAAGACTAGGTCAGGGTGAAATGAGCAGTAAAAGCAAGATAGGCAGGTCATACTTTCATTCTCAGCATTTATTCAGAGAAGAATTTTAGAAAGAAGAGAAGAGCTCAAAACTCGATTACTAAACCAGAGATAAAATATCCAGAAAAGGACATAGAAACAGAATTAGCGGCAGTTGTGCCTTAGCGACTAGAAATCTTTCTAGAGTTAACTTTAAAGGTTGGAAGAGAACCAAGAAAATCAGTGATTGATTCTGATACTGCAACAATAGTAACAATAATAAGAGCTCCTAACATTTTCAAATAGTCAGTGCCAAAACGTGTGCTAACTGCTTTATATCAGTGATCTCATTTGGCAGATCAGATTTTGTATTTAGTTTATTTTAAAATGTAAATCCTAAGATACATTTCTATGTAAAGAAATCGAGTGTGATTCCTTCTTATGCATTCGTTTCAACACATAACCTTTGGGAATATTTTGATGAATCCTTAATTTTCTAACATGCAATGATTTTAGATTAGATTTTTAATGTGATGGTGATAGAGCTTTTACAGCTTGTCCTCCTCAGTTGCTTGAGAATGTTCTGGTAAGCTGTTATCCTGTACTTGTATGTAATTGTCATTTCTTTGGCAATTAGCTAATATACTCATCAGGAAATTATTGCTGTTTTAAACTCTTAATATGTGCTATTATCTAATTTCTATCATTTTTTTTAAGAACTTGTAGTTCTTATTTAACTGTCACTTAAATATTGCTATTCATTTATGACAGCATATTATTTTGGTTAGTTTTAGTGTTTTCTTAAGATTTTTGATTGTCCAGTGAGCACATAAAACTGCTTTGTTCTGAATTTTAATGACCAGTTGAGGTAGGAAGCACCATTTTTTTGTTTGGAATATATTTTGCCACAAGCATATATTTTTTTTCCTGTAACTCAAAATATTGCATACCTATTAGGCTTATATCAAGCTTAATTCAAATTGTATATGTAAATATATTTTGTCTAGTGGGCTTTTGGGTTAACATTCCTGAGGGTTTTTTTTTTTTGTTTTTTTTTTAGCATCATAATGTGCTGCCTTTTAGATTAGAACAAAAGCCCCCAAATGTCAGTTCATCAGCTGACAATACCAGTTTTGTCTCTTAATTAGAAAAGAGAATAAAGCTGTTTAGGGGTGTCAATAAAATGACAGATGCATCATTAGCAGAAGGCTATGGTGGATCAGTTCTGTGCAAATACTTGGAATGGAATTAATAGGAATTTCTGCTAGCATATTTAAATCTCAATCTTGGGGGAAGAAAGCAATGTTTTAATACAGTGAAATAATAAAGGGAAATGGGAGTAAATGGTCAGTTAAGACTGAATTAAGAATGTAAGAGAAATCAAGTTACAACAGAGACTCTATTACTGAGAATTTTGTATATTATTAATACATTACAGCTGAGGCATTGTGGGTATTATATGATTAATTCATATAATAAATATTTATTGAGTGTCTACTACATGCCAGGTGGTAAATTTAATGAGAGTGTACAAGCCCTGAGTCCAAACCCAATGTGACTGTCCCTTACAATTAGCAGGATGAAATTTCAATTCAACCCCATTAATCTTTGAAGAGGTTCTTGGAAGGTTTTGTTTGGGATGGTCTCACTGTTTAAAACCCTCATCACTAAAATGGATTCAAAGGAGAATACTATTTCGTGTACATTTCCTGAATGATTGGCAAGGTTACTTTAGCAGGTGTAGGCAGGTTCACATGGGTATGACATGTGATGTTATGGCATGTTATTCAGTGATCAGGAAGCACTGTCCTTACCAGACTAAATACTGTGTTCTGAAATAAAATGTTCAGTTATTATATTCCTAATGTTTGAAATAGTACAATCAATGTTAATGAATGAGTCATTAAAAAGAGAATCCACATAAAATTGAAAACAAGCAATAAACAAATTGGCGACACTTTAAGAAAGATGTGCGTTAGGCTAGAAGATCTTCAATTTGTTTGAAAGCTAATTCTGTGCTTATTCATTCTGTTGACTTTTAGAAACACTGTTGTCTGTATTGGGATAGGACTGAGGAGTTGAGAATGAAATATCCAGCCCCTGCCTTCAAGGAGCTCCAAGTTTAGCCTTTATATTTTGAGTGGTTCTGGTCACATCGGATGTGTGTGGCACCTATGATGTGTCACCTATGATGTAGAAAAGTACAAAATACCACAGCACTCTAGGGTTAGACTTGGATCTCTGTATAAATGTCAGTCTATTGTAAATCTCTGCACGGAAAAGCGGATCCACCCTTCCTCAGGACCACGATATTTAATAGTGTGAGTAACCCTGATTTTTTCCTGGAAGCTTCAAGTGCATCCTCTCAGGAACTTGCATGCTTTTTCACTCCCTGTTTCATCTGCCTTTGCTCCAGGGTTTTATCTAGTATATTTTAAAACTAAATGTTATTTTTAGTTATTCTTATTTTAATTTGGTGGGTTACATGTATGCACATGTTAGAGTAGATTCTTACTATCCTTCCTCTATATTCAGAATCACTTAATGACAAGTTATGTAACAATAAGTAATGAGTATTTTCTTATATATTAACTACTAATAAAGAACTGTGATTTAATAGATATTAATCAAAAATCTGGCAAATATGTCACATATGAACCAAAATTTGCATTTACCAAAAAGGATGTTACAACTTGTGGTTTTCAGTGTTCTATTGTTTAGATTTTTAAACATAAGTAAAAATTTCTGGGGATTACACAGAATGACAGAATTGTAACACTGGTTTTTTTCTTCACCATTACTGTCACTGTGCTATCATATTTATTTAACCCACTGGTTAAATGAAGGAGGACTAAGTAGAACTACTGGGTTAGGAGACATGAATTACAAAATGAGTTTACTCCCTTCAGAGTTAAGAACTCGAAAGAGATTTGGTAGCTGAGTCTGGGTGTGTCAGAAGGGACAACTATATATTAGCAGTTCTAATTTATCTTTCATGCAGAATAGCATGCTCACGAAAGGAAACACAGAACAAAAAGTTGTTAATTTGCATAAGCCCCACAATTGCTTAGAACTGAGATCCACAAAAGATTTTTAGGATGAATAATTTATCACTAACATTGTTTAGAATTTTTGATGTATGATGATAACAAAGAGTAGACTAACTTTAGTAGTTTTCTCATTGGTTTTCGATCCTCTGCAGGCTGCCAACCTTCTTGCCTGTGCCCAGGATGGACAGCTCCTGCTGTTCTGCCCTTGGGCTGTCATTCCACTGGGTTGCCTGCTTATGCCTGCAGATGCAGGCCTACATGTACATAAAACCAGGGCTTTCCACAGGCACAACTTAGGAATGCTCAGTGGCCCTTACTAGACTTGTGTAGATCCTGATCTTTGCTTGTGGGACTACTTAAGTGATCTGAAACATACATTCCCAGACTCTATTCTGTGCCCTGGTGAAACTCTTTGATTTAATTAGCATTTTAGACTTTGTTACTTGTCTGCTGGGCTTACAGTGCTTTCCTGCCCTTCTGTGCCTTTGTTGGTACCAGTCATCATATCTTACATGACTGTCAGTTCACCCACTTTTTATCATTGTCCAAATTCCCACCCTTGTCCTCTGCTTGTTTGCTGACCTGATTTCATGGTGATCCAACCACTTTCCTTGATCTTGGGGATCAGTGATTGAGCATAGTAAATCAATACATCAAGGTATGTTTGTGTAGACTTCTTCCAATCAGTTTGCAGGTAGGAGTGGACTCCATATCACTGAGAACAGTAAAAGAACTGACTAAAGCGAAGGATCATGAAAGCACCTTGCTGCCTTTCCTCCCCTTCTCTGGGTACAGTGACCTGGTAGAGCATATCCCTGAACCTTTTAAGTCTTTCTGTATTCTTGCCCATTTTTCACAAGTGATACCAGCAAGATCATTTAAATACTTTATTCTATCTGAGTTAAAAAACCTTTAATCATTTTACCATTCTAGTCCAGCCCATCTTTCTAGTTGACTGCTAGATGCCAAACTTCCCTCTCTATACTATCCTCCATTTCCACTCACCCTGAACCAGTTCCTGCCCCTAAGCTTTGTGCAGATTCCTTCTCTTCAATCTCCTACTCCTGGAGTCAAAATTCTGCTTTTCTTCCATGGCATCATTGCCCTGTTTAAACTCATCCTCCTATCACATCCCAGGTGCGTCCCTACTATCTTCTCTCTGCCCACCGGCCGTCTGTGGATACCTCTGTTTAACAACTACTTCCATGTACAATAGTTTATTTTTGTAACCTTCCCATAGTGGCTACAGGGACCCCAGAAGAGAGAATGTGATTTGTTCATTATACATAAGTTCAGTGTCAGGCACTCTTGCTAGTGATAAAATATCAATACTTTAATTAAAAACAATTGCTGGAAAATGCGAGTGCAAGAAGAAACAAATATAATCACACTGGGCACAATTACCATTGGTACTTACTTAAAGATATGGTTTGTCCCCAAGTTGGGACTGAAGATAGCAGTAAAGTGCCCAAGTTGTAAAGAATATCGACAGGAGTCCTATGAAATTCAGTGAACTGAAACTATATTTTTTTTCAGAACACCATTTAACAGTTATTATTCACGGTCAAGACATCCAATCAAAAAGAATCTTTAAATTGTGATCATTGTTAATGTTACTGAATCAGGAAAATTTGTTATAAATTTTCAAAAATTTCAAAAATTTTCAAGTATTTCTTTTTTTTTAAATATTTATTTATTTATGCATACAAGCCCTGGGTACAGGCCAGAGGTGTGGGGGGTGAGAGGATTCACCACAGAGAGCGGGGAGCAGAACAGGCAGATCAACAGAAGTACACTGCTGAGGGAGCAGTGGGCACAGCAGGAGAGGTCTGCCTTGCCATGTGGGTCCCCTCCCTGGCCGGCAGCAGGGATCAAACTCGTGCTGCAGTGGCTGCGGTTTGCTTCATAGTGCGTTGCTTAACCCACTGCACCACCAGGGAGGCCCCAATTTTCAAGTATTTCTAACACAGACATTTTGTAGTAGCTAAAGCCATGCAAACTGACTCATCAAAAGTGTTCCCTTTTCCTGTGATCCAAAGAAACAATATTATTTTATTTTTTACTAATATTTCAAATATACATGGATTTCATTGGCTTTGGGTCTGCTCACAGCTGTCATTCTGACAGATTCTTCTTCATATTTCAACATGTTGTAAACATCAACTAGCTTAGTTTCTGAAAGAAAGAACATGCCTTCTCACTTTATCTTTTCCTCTTCATATAATAACTATAGTGTGAGAAAGTAATCTGGAACATCAATGTCATCACTTATTACCACCAATTTTTTGAAATTATAATGACTTTACTCATTCACACATTCATTCTTTCCACAAACATGTATCAAACACTTGCCATATGCCAGACACCTTGCCAGGTTCCAAGCAAACCAGGTCCAACAAGGTCGAGGGTGGACGGTGTTGACAGACTAGGAAATCGCTATAGTCGAGCGTGGCTGTGCCAATGACAAAGGTGGGCACTCAGCTTTGGGAACATTCCCTATTGAAAATGGAAATACTGAAGCACACAAGAATAAAATGGAGATGAATTTAAAATATCTGTCTCTGTGTGCATTATAGTTGTAGTCAGTACTCAGTTGTTAAATCCAGCAAAAATTCCATTGCTTTAATTAATTCCATTGTGCTGAGTCTTCCTAGTAAGCCTTAATTTTAGCAAAGTTAATTAGGTTGAAGATTAAAAATCCCATTAGTGTCGATCATTCACTCTTGGCTCTGTCAACAAGGTGCTAAAACCTTGCTCAGTTCCGGAGGGGCAGAAGGAGGGAAGGGGCAAAAAAGGAGCACTTGAGCTGGCTGTTTAGAATTCTTCAGGACAAGACATTTTATGCTGTTTTTAAGGTTTTAAGTGATGCCTGATATCATCATAATTTTAAAGCATATTTTTGTGCTTTTCCAAACAGCACTTACTTAAAATCCTTTAGACTTGTGGCTATTTATTTTCTGAGAGGTCTCTGGCAATGGTGCGTTTGCTAAGAAACTCCATCTTTTCTACTCTGATTATCTAATTTGCAGGTTTGCAAGGCATAGATTTTCAATCAAGGACCTGTTTCCTCTGTCGCTTTGTCTGCCTGTTTATTATGGTTAAAGACTCAATGGTGGCCAATATCTCACCCAGAGCAGGAAAGAACAAACAATTAGTAGAATCATGAATTACCTGCAGGTCATAATTCTGTTCAAATACTGAACAAAATTTGAGTTATGCTTTCTGCTTTGGCTCCTACACCTGACTTTTAGTGGCAAGAATTGTAGACATTCAGATACTTATTATTAACCCTTGCTCTCAGGAAGTGGTAATGTATAGCGCTAATGTGGTAGCACACATACAAAATGGGGATCAGGTCCAGAGCAACAGAGCACAGTTCCCAGGCTCAAATGTATTATCTTGTTAACGATGGAAAGTCATTAATGGAAAGGAACCTGGGGAGTATGGAGGGGGGAAACCATCCAAAATCAAGTTCAGATAGTATGTGGCAAGGTCACTCCACTTTATAAACATAATTGAAGTCCAGGGGATAAGGATCAAGGGTGAGAATTAGAAAAACAGTGAATATTATGCAGAGCAGTATTTTCCAAGTAAAGTCGTGTAAAAACAGGATACAGGAAAATCAGAATAGTACACACTCCATAGAACTTGCCTAGGTCCTCCCTGGTGGTGCAAGGGGTTAAGCACCGCACTGTGGGGCTTCCAAAGCCACTGAGCACGAGTTCAATACCTGGCCAGGAAGGTGACCCACATGGTGTAGCAGACTTCTCCTGCCTCTCCCACTGCTCCCCTCAGCAGTTTATTTCAGTAGATCTGCCTGTTCTGCTCCTCACTCTGTCTCTGCTGAATCTTCTCACCCTCCTGTGCCTCTGACCTATACCCCAGCTCTTGTATACATAAATAAATAAATATGAAAAAAAAAAAAGAACTTGTCTGTAACACGATGGTCCGCAACAATAGAAAAATTCCAAGAGACCAGGGCAAATGGGTAACTAGATAGGCAACTCAAGCCTTAAATGTGTGTGTGTGTTTTTGTGTGTGTATTGGTGCATAGAATGTTCTATATAGTGGATCATCAGACATGTTGGCTTCAATTACTGTTTGTAAATTCTTACCATTGGCATTATTACTATGTGCATAGCTTGAATCAGTGTGAATAAAGGAGACCACAGCAAAATGAAATGCAAAATAAATAAATAAAAAACCAGACTTTTATATATAGATAGCCTCTAGCAATACTATCATTGAATGTCATTGAAAACTAGGGCCTAGGGCAAGCACTGTAGAGATGGTTTCCTGTCAAGTACATATTGCTAGGTTTGCGATGCCTCTACCTGCAGAATAGAAGAAAGGTATTTTCTCAGCTCAAATGTATTTTTCTTTAGACTTCATTATTGAAATAAGGAAGGCAAGAAGCTACATTATTTCTGTAATCCATTTTAATCCTAAAAGTCTGTGGAGTTTCTTAGCTCTAGATCAGTATTAACACTAAAGAATAAATAAATAAACAAATAGATAGATAGATTAATTAATTGATTGATTGCTTGATTAAATAGCAAAAATCCTCTTCAAATCTCTCACCTATGAGCTCACCCAAAAACATAGCCTTCTACTGTGAAAATCCCATTTGAGCCTATTGGCCACAGTGTTCTGTTTCTCAGTGCATAGGTGTTAATGAAGTCTTTAGTGCTCCCTCTTATCTCTTCATGCACCCCCTGCTCTGGTCAACCTCTGCTGCCTATGAAAGTCATCTTGAAAATGCTCCAAAGACTTCTCTGTTCAGCACATCAGCTTCCACCCAAACTTTTTGCATCACAGCTCAATATAGGAAGGAATGAGGTAATCAGACTGACAACCCAGGAAGGGACACAACACAGGCCTAACTCCCTCTTTAATCTCTCCCAACAGTCATGAATTTTCTTCTAGAAACCTTCTGAGCATTTATGGAAGTTAGCTGTTTACCCTGTCTCATTCTCCATAGTGCCAAGTTCCTATCTGGATGACTTATGGGGGTTTATTTACTCTCTAGGCCCCTAGATTTGTTGGAGGGTAGGGACAATGCCTTGAGAATGTTACTAGAGAGACTCTGAGCCTGGTTTGCTTACGTATAGCTTCTGGAATGTGTGTTCCAAGTTTGTCATTGTATATGATTTTCTTTTTTACTCTTCCCTCAGCCTTGAACATGAACTACTATGTTCATAATGACTCCCTCAAAATTCAGTTGACAGAGTATGTTTTTAAATAAGGTTACACATTAATTCTTTTATATCACCTGAAAACCCATTATCCAACAAAGTTTATGGTTGCCATAGCTTTTGTCTACTTTGATCGTTAGCAGTAACATGCATACTTCATATACTCACTATTGGAAGCCAGCTTATGTGTACTAAAAATCATTAAACTTCCAGTGCATTCCCTAAGAGGCAGATGTGTATCTTACTGTGTCATCTGAAATATCTGTCTGGTCCATATCTCCCTTCATTGATATAAGCTACAGCTTTTGGATGTCATGAGCATCCCTTCTTGGGTTAAATTTAGAGGAATCTCAACTTTCTTTCCTTTCTGCTCCCTACAAACAAAAACACCTAAATACACACACACACATGATAATCTTTCAATAATAAATATAGTAAATATGATTGATCAAAGAGCAGGAATCATGGATAAGAAGGATTAAATATAGGATATTTTCTGCACAATAAATTACCCATCAAGTCTTATGGGTGTAGTGTAAGTGTGTGTTAATGTGCTTTAAAAGAAAGGATGATGAGGTAGAAAAGGCAGAGTAAGATCAGAAAAGGATCTTTGTTCTGCTTTGTACTTTGTCTACCAACTTTATTATATAGTTATTGTTTTTCAAATTAATGCAGATAAAAGGAATTGCATACCCAGGACAACTTAATCAGCCACCTCCATTCATTAATCAAGTCAGAAACAAGATCCTCCAACTCCAAGTTGATGTAATTTCAGCTTGGAGGAAACTTCTTTCTCATTAAGGATTTTAACTTGACTTGTTTCTTCGTTACCTAAAATTAGAATGGCCAATGTTCTATAAGAGCATACTATTAATCTTTTAGTTATTTATTCAGAATAGTTTGAGTATATAATATGTAAATCACTTTATACAAGCTCTATGGAAGGAACAAAAAATGTAGTAAGAATATCAACTCTGCTTACAGTTTCAATGTCACAGCTTTAGAGACTCCTTCCTACATCACCAAGTCTAAATGTAGTTCTCTCATCACTTTGAGATCATATTTGTCTTGCTCTATTTCCTACACAGTCTTAGCACTCACTATATTTCTTTTTACTAGTAATATTTTTGGTTATTAGAAGAAAGTAAGTTTGTGATAACAGAGACTTGGATCTTTTTTCCAATTTTATGAAGAAAAAAATCGCACTCTTGAATTAGTTTTAGGCAAACTGTAAAATGATTAACACAATATAGAGAGCCTTGATTCTTGTTGACCTTGTATCATTTCAGCTTTTCCATAGAGAAACAGAATCAGTGGGAAATATAAATATATACATATGTGTGTATGTGTGTGTTAAATCTAACATCTAAAGGGCAGGATGGCAGGCAGACAAAAGACTTACAGGCAGGAGTTGACACTATAGTATTTGAAGCAGAATCTCTACTTCCTCGGGGCAAATTCAGTTTTGATTTTAAGACCTTTCTATTCGTTGTAAAACACCCACTTTCATTCTTGACAGTGATTTTCTGCACTTGAAGTTTATTGACAATAGGGGTACACCACACCTGTGAATACATTCACAGCAGCCCTAGTTTAGTGTTAGGTCCAGTTAGTTGGAACTAACGCCTAGCCAATTGACACAAAAATTAGCCACTTCAGTTCTTCATCTCCAGCATTTAAGATAATGTCTGGCTTATGGTGAGAAGTCAGTAATATTTGTTAACTACCTACTAATCAACTCATGATATAAGATTTATGAGCTACTCCCATACAACCTTGCCCCTGTGTTTATGATCTAGATGGGAAGATAGACCTACCAAGAAAAGAACTAAGTCAAAGTACCAGGAAGTGTGTGATCTAGAGCTAATGGGAAGTGTGTGATCTAGAGCTAATGTGAGCGATACTAACATCAATTAAAACAACAGCTAGGAATTCAGAGAAGAGAATTCCTTGTTAATGGAATTTAGAAAAGGGCAGATGCTTGCTTGCAGAAGGAATGAGAAAAGACTTCTTTGGGGGTACATTTGACCATGTCAGGTTGTTATTTCATCAGTGTTTTTTCACTGTATGATGATGGGGTCACTTGCCATTTGCAGTTGCCAACTGACCCAGTGGCTCAGTTGCCATTTGCCTCTCTGCAGAGGAGAATGGCCATGAACTGTTTTCTTGAGTGAACATGCTGCTGTGGTTGGTTCCTGCAGAATGAGCGGTCCTTCTACTTCCTCTGAGCTATATACTATTGGCTCTTGTGGGTCAACTCTTAATTGGGAGGAGGTGGTGACTCAAGCTTTTTTGTAGTTACTGTTATTTATTTATGCATACAAGCACTGGGTACAGGCCAGAGGTGTGGGGGGGTGAAAGGATTCACCACAGAGTGTGGGGGGCAGAAGAGGCAGATCAATGGAAGTACACTGCTGAGGGGAGCAGCGGGCACAGCAGGAGCGGTCTGCCTTGCCATGTGGGTCCCCTCCCTAGCCGGCAGCAGGGATCGAACTCATGCTGCAGTGGCTGCAGTTTGCTACATAGTGCGTTGCTTAACCCACTGCGCCACCAGGGAGGCCCCTAGTTTTAGTATTTTGAGGGAAATCCAGATCACCTTCCATAATGGCCACACCAGTTTACATTCTCAACCTTGTAATAGGGTTCTTCTCTTTGCATCCTCTGTTACTTATTATTGGGGTTCTTTTTAGTGTGTGCCATTCTCAATGGTGTGAGATGATGCCTTATTGTCATCTCCCTTGTTAGAAGTCATGATGAGCTTTTCCTTCATATCCTTTGACTTTCTGGATATCCTCCTAGATGAATTACTGCTTAGAATTACTACTGATGAATTGTGTAAATTTTTTATATATCTTGAATAGTAAGCCTTTGTCTGCTGTGTAGTGTGTAAATATTTCTCCTGTTCAGTAGGATAATTACTTATATTTTCTTTTTCTATGTAAAAGCTTTATATACCAAATGTCTAACTTACCTCCTTCACTTTACAGCATATTGTACAAATCTTTCTGTATCAATATTATACACCTCATTCTTTCTAAGGGTTAATAAATAGTACAGGAGAAGTCCCGTCTAACCCATGCAGTTAACAGTCCTGGAAATGGTCACTTTTTGCAACATTTCCATAAGAAAGCAAATTTTAAATCATCCTACTATTTAATATTCTCTGATTGCTTATTCATTTGAACACTATATATTGTTAAGGTAAGTTTCCCATTGTCTGATGTTGAAGATCATGTAAGGTCTAAAAAGAGGTGATCATTTTTACCATGCTTAACAGAGCTACTGATTGTTACATTTTGTGTCTGATAAGAAATTTAGGTCCTGTCCCTTATAAAGAAATTTTCTTCTGTGATTCAGTCATATTTTCATGAACTCATAGTCATTAATGGCCTTGGATAGAGAACATTTTATTAATTAGAGGAAACTTGTCATGCTCATGATGAAATGTGGATAGAATTTTAATTAATAAATGCAATAATTATTATTCTCACCTTGATGTAATTGGCAGGTCCAGCAATTATAAAATCCTAGTATTCTTGTTTTAACCATTTTTGGCAAGTTTATTTGTTTAATAAAATTATTTTTAACAAAGCAAAACTGAGTATCAAGTTTCAACTTCTTATTTCATATACTGGCGCATCAAGTGAGTTGTTAAACCAATCAATCATAGGAGTCATAGACCCCCTAAATAAATGCCAGTAAAAAGGAATAGATTTAGTAAGATTAATAATCACTTTAATTTATAGCACTCTCTCTCCCAAAGATGCTTGGGAAGCTTTGCAAACATTTGAGCCAAAATGCAGTTTAAGCCATTGGGAAATAGATATGTAAACTTGCTGAAGAAATAAAATATGAGCCTCATATAGTAGTCCTTCAGATTTGGAGATGACACATTCATATTATATAGTTATCAGTTCAACAAGTTTTTACTGCACTTTATTTGTTCTCCCCAAAGCCTTATTTTTGATAGATGATGCCTAAGATATACAGGGAGCGTCCTTTCAGTATCGTGTGAGTGATGAAAGGCAAAACAAAACAATTTATCAAATCACACTGCATACATCCCTATAAATTTGGAGAGTGATGAATCTGTAGGACCATAGAACATGGCATGTCATGTATTCATCAAAGGTAAAGCCCCACACATCTCAAACGCTGTTGATGACAGGAAGGCTGATCTTACTTAGAAAAAAAAAAGTAATTACCCTCTGAAACTATGCCTATACTAGAAGAATTCTTTAGAAGATTGAGCAGTTATCTGTAGAGTTTGAGTTCAGAGTTATACAGAGAATTTGACATGAACATTTCAACACAAGATAATGTCATCATTTCCGTATTGGTAAAGTTAAGTGAGTTTATAGAAATACTTGTTGGTTATGTAACATCTAGTATTTATACCTAAAATGAAGATCCAAATAAAACACTAATTTATAGTGTAAAAAACGACTCAATACTCATTTTTTTCCCCATCCTGATCCAAGGAAGCAAAAGACAATTGTTTTTCCCGTAACAGATACTTTACAGTTATGAATAAGAAACACTTTGACCTGGGCCTCCCTGGTGGCTCAGTGGGTTAAGCAACACACTGTGAAGCAAACCGCAGCCACTGCAGCACGAGTTCCATCCCTGCTGCCGGCCAGGGAGGGAACCCACATGGCAAGGCAGACCTCTCCTGCTGTGCCCACTGCTCCCTCAGCAGTGTACTTCTGTTGATCTGCCTGTTCTGCTCCCCGCTCTCTGTGGTGA
>JAGFMF010011756.1:5274492-5295880 GCA_019455555.1 Galemys pyrenaicus | reverse complement strand
GAGATGGTGATGGGGAATACATGGGGATTACAATTAATGGCAAGTATATGTAAATTTTAAAATATTTTAATAAAAAAAAATGAAAAAAAAAAAAGAAGAATTTCTTCTTCTACATTTCCTCTCAACCCCAGACTTTTGTTTCTCTATTTTCCAACTCAGCAGGAGTCATAATGTAAGAACTTTGTTCTGAGAATGAATTGCCGATATTGTGCTGATCTTTTAAAATAATCATTGCAAACATACAATGACTGTGTCCAATGGTATTCCATGTAATGTTGTGCTAAAAATTAGGAGCTATCTAAGCATTCATCAGTAGGAAATCAACTAATGCTCATAAGTAACAATAATTAACATTCATTGTTTGCTATGTGGCGGGCCCAGTTCTAAGCAACACACACATACACAGGAATATTAGTGATCAAAAAAGATAAAGTCATGTTATTTGCAACAACATGAATAGATCTTGAAACGCTACTTCTAAGTGAGATGAGTCAGAAGGAGAAAGATAAGTACCAGATGGTATCACTAGTATGTGTAATATAAAGTAACTACATTAATAATCAGGTAAAGACAAGCTAAAAAATTAACCCTTGATAGCTGACTATAGAACTGAAACACCAAGCGGGGAGGGATGGAAGTGGGGAAAGAACAAAGAAGGAAGGAAGCACCATCATCTATGGTGGTAGAATATGGGTAATTTGGTTATGGGTGCACTACAGTGGTAATACCTGATGCAGTATTCCCCCAATACTATCTCAGTTAAAATTAATTAAAAATATAAAAACTTTGGGGTGTCCCTGGTGGCCCAAGGTGTTAAGTCTCAGTACTATGAAGCTATCAGAAGACACTACAGCATGAGTTTGATCCCCAGCCAAGGAGCTGATCCACATAGCACAGCTGATCTCTCCTGTTTTGCCCACTGCTCCCCTTAGCAGTGTATTTAAGTAGATCCATGTGTTTACTGTTCCCCACTCTGTCTCTGATGAATCCTCTCACCCATCCACTCCCACCCCCACATACCTGGCTTACATCCCAACTCTCATATACATAAATAAATAAAATAAATAGTTTTTAAAAAATATTTTAAAAAACCTTAACTTCCCATTAAAGGAACTCTTGGAGAGACATTACAGTGTTGAAAGCACAAAGGAGAAAATGTTAAAGGCTGACCCCAAATTAGGAGTGTGGCATTTCACCTGGTGTAGGAGAGGTACACAGCATTCCCTAAGTTGGTTCTATCAGAAGAAAGCAGGCACTGTGGCACTGTTCAAAATGCTCACATGGTGGTGGACTATGGGGATGGTGGGCACACTATGATAATAATGTCTGAAGGGGGGATCCTGTACTCCCAAAATACAGACAAGGTGTAAATCAACATTAACTCAATTTTAAAAAATTCTTGATAATTTTTTTATATAAAAACAATGTTACTTCTCAGTGTTCCTAATGTTTTAGATTATGGTACACATAAATCTTATTCTTACTACTTTTTTTTTCATTTTCCTATATATTTATAGTCAACACCAAGAGGAATTTTAATGCTTTGATAAAAAAATCTAAAAATCCCAGAATTACTGTAATTTTACCCCATTTTTATTACAATCAAAGCATAGTTTCACTTGCACAGTTTTATGTTCCTGCCTACCATGACAAACAAGGACTGTCTGTACATATTAGTAGAAAGTCTGTAGGATATACACTAAAATTCTCAAAAATATTAATTTGGAGTGACTTTTTGATTATCTTCATTTTATAAAGTCTCTGCAGTCAATCTAGATTTTTAAGACCTCACCTAGTTATTTAGGTACATTTCCCTTTAACATATTTTGAGCCCTGAATACTAATGCATGGCAGTGTGGCAAGCGCTGGACATGTAAAGAAGGGAAAGATGTGGTCTTTTTTAACAAGGAGGTCATGGAATAGTGCAAATTTTTGTGACATTATGTAAAGTTTTACACCATCTGTCAAGTGTAAAGAGATGAAAAACAGGGGAGAACACCGAAAGAGAAATTCCAGACTCCTCCTGGCAAGTTGGAGCCGCAGGCTTCTTACACACCAATAGTAGTTTTTCTCCCAAGAAAAAAATGAACCTTAATCATAACTTTTTTATAGTGGAAATTACTGAATTACTGAAACTGATAGCCTCTTTCTAGTGAACCGGTTTTAGTTTAGGTCTCAAACAAAAAAGGCAACACTAACAAGGTAATGGGAAAATACACGGAATGTTTTGCCAATAAATACTTAAATATTTGTTTTATCTGCTTTCTCCTGTCACTGAAACTTGACCATGGGGATCTCGCACTGATTTGCCTGTATTCTGTTTTTCATACTGCTTTTCACAAATGCCAAAAACCTTTGTGATCAAAATGTTCCAAAGCAAAGAGTGCCAAGGCAGTAGGCCTGTTCTGGGCTGAAAAACGTGACTGACAGAGGCTCCTGGGTCACTCCTGTGTTATCTCCGTTTATGTTTTGCCATCAATTTTGAGAGTTTTTCAGTTGAAGTTTAATGTTTTATAGTGGTTTAAAATTTAGTGACATCCTCAATCACATTGCAGTTGTGAGATCACCTTATTATAAACCTGACAGCACCTCACATTAAGAAATGGGAATTATGGATTAAAGGGGTTCATTGTAATGTTAATTATAATGTAGTATAGGCAGATACTGAATTTTTTAAAAGATTTACTTATTTATATATATAAGAATTGGGGTACAAGCCAAAGCTGTGTCTGAGGTGAGGTGGGGGGGTGGTAAGCAGATTCACCAGAGACAAAGTGGGAAGCAAAACAGTCAGAATGACTGAAATACACTGCTGAGAGGAGCAGCAGGTGAGACAGGAGTGGTCTGCTGTGCTATGTGGGTCACCTCCATGACTGGGAATTGAACTCATGCTTCAGTGTCTGCCAATAATTTTATAATGCTGAGACTTAACCTCTTGCGCCACCAGGGAGGCACTGAATTTTTTTTTTGAGCTTTTATTGATGTACTTATGCACAGAAGAACTGGGGTATAGGCCAAAGGTGCAGTGGGTGAGAGGATTCAGCAAAGATAGAGTGGGGAGCAGAACAGGTGGATTGACTGAAATACACTGTTAAGGGTAGCAGTGGGTGAGACAGGACAGATCTGCTGTGCCGATCTGCTGTGGGTCAGCTCCCTGGCCGGGATGGGACTCGGACCATAGAGGTAATAACTGAGACTTAACCCCTAGGGTAGGAAGGCCAGGTTGCTGAATGATAAGGCTGTATACCTAAAATCTATATAATGTTATGAACCACTGTTACTTCAATACAGTGTTTTTTTTTTTTTGGTTTGTTTGTTTTGTTTATTCCAATAATGGAATTTAGAAGCAAAAACTCAGTACTGTTAAAGACTTGCACAACTGGGACTTTTTTTTCTGATCCCTTCAATGAATTCTTATCTTTTCCACAGATTATTTACCTTTATTTTTTCCCATACATTACACATACTAAAGCCTTAGACTAAAATACCACCACAGCCACTGAGAACTCTTCAAAGATGTTTTTGCACATGTTATTCCCATATGTCACCACCCTTTCCTTGGCACACACACGTTTTCATCCTAGTTGTACTTTATTTGTGTGATCTGAGCATATATACTCAGCTTCTCTGCCTTTTAACTCTAATTTGGAATTAGTTCTATATGTCACTATGTTTTGTATTCATCACTAATTCTTTATTTTCCCACCACCATCTCTTATGTTGTCCCTAGCCCTTTGTCCCTTCTAACTCATAACCTTAGAAAGTCACTGTGTTAATTACTGTGCACTGATTTCTATAACTGTTTTACTTGGTTAAATCCTCTGTTTTGTAAATGTCCAATATTTGTCTTACTCATTCTGACTTACTTTACTAAACATGATTCTCTCAAACTCCTTCCATTCTGCTTATATGGCAGCATTTTATCTTTCCTAATGACTGAGTAGTAGTCCATAGTATGGCTATATTATATCTTCTTGTTTCCATTCACTATCCATTGGCATTTAAGTTGTTTCCATGTCCTAATTATTGTAAATAATGCTGGAATAAACATTGTATAGCATATAAAATAGTGGATTGATCGTTACACATTTTTTGGAAAAATGCCCAAGAGTGGGCTGCTGGGTCAGAAGACATTTACATTTTTAGTGTTTTAAGGTAAATGTAGATCAACTTCCATAATGTATACACTAGTTTGCCACCAACAGTGTAATAGGATTCTGTTTCTGAAGAACTTCTTGTTGTATGATGTTTTTTAATGTTTGTGATTTTCATGAAGGTAAAATGATATTTCACTGTGGTTTTCATTTGCATCTCAATATTAGAAGTGATGATGATCATTTTTCCATGAATCTATTAACCCTCTGGATAGACTCTTTGGTGAATTTCTGACTACTGCTCATTTTTAATTAGATTGTTTTTCTTTTTTTATGTATTTTTTAATAATCAATTAAAATTATTTTTCTGTTGTTGCATTCTATGCATTTTTTACATGTCTGGTATATTAACCTATTGTCAATTGCCATGTTTCTTCCATTCAGTAGGCTATCTTTTCAAGACAGATTTTCTTTTTTTTTTTTCTGTAAAAGCTTTTTTGATTTGCGGTAATCTCAATTGATTATGTTTGCTTTTATTTCCTTTGCTAAAGCGTATGGGTCTCCAATAACAAGTTTATCATTGATGTCACAGAATGTATCACAATGTATTTTCTAAATAGTTATGCATTGTTGCAGGTCTTATATCTAGATACTTAATGCATTTGGAACTTATTTTTTGTGCACAGAGCTAGTTAACAACATTCTTTTACATGTGGTCTTCCAGTTTTCTCAGCATTGTTAAAGAGTTTCTTCTTTCCCAAATGTATGGCCATGGCCATGTGCATGGACTTATTTCTGTGCTTTCTGTTCTTTCCCATTGATCCTTGTAGACATAAGGATTTTTATGCCAATGCCATATTATTTTTAGTACTTATTTTTAGTACCTATTTTTAGTACTTTTAGTATTTTGCTTTATGGTATAGCTTAAGTCACATAATGTGATGCCTCCATATCTCTCCTTTTTCTCAGTATTGCTTTTGCTATGTGAAGCCTTTCATTTACATTTCAATATTTATGTCCAATTATTTAAAGAATATTGTTGGTGTTTTGATGAGAATTGCTTTAAATTTATATCTTGCTTTAGGTAGAATATTCGTTTTTATTATATTCATTTTTCCATACATTAAAATGGGATATTTGGGCCCTCCCTGGTGGCACAGTGGGTTAAGCAACACACTATGAAGCAAACCTCAGCCACTGCAGCACGAGTTCGATCCCTGCCGCCGGCTGGGGAGGTGACCCACATGGCGCAGCAGACCTCTCCTGCCTGGCCCACTGCTCCCCTCAGCAGTATGTTTCAGTCCATCTGCCTGTTCTGCCCCTTGCTCTGTCTGGTGGATTCTCTCACCTCCCCACACCTCTGGCCTGTACCCCAGTGCTTGTATGCATAAATAAATAAATCTTTAAAATAAAATGGGATATTTTTCCATCTCCCTACCTCACAATCTTTCATCCCTTAATAACATTTGTGGTTCTCATCAAATAGATCCTTCATCTCCTTGATTAAGTTAATTTGGAAATACCAGTAATTTAGAAAAAATACAGGCTAGGCTTCAAGGAGCACAGATGTATAGTACAGGTCTTTGCAATTTTAGAACAGTTGGAAATCACTAACATATCTACATCTCAATGTTGTTAATTTTCAGGTTAGCTTATATGTGATTCACAGTAATAGCAATCATTGATAGAGTCTTTTTTTAAAAACTTGAATGTTTCCAAGTATTTGATATACAGAATTGAATCTTCACAACCACCTAGTGAAGAAAGAAGTGTTATTAGTCCTGCTTTGCAGAAACTGAAACCAAGCCCTAAGAGCAAGATGGAAACCAGGTGCCAAATACAGTCAGATTCCAGACCCTATGTTTTAGCCACCAAGTTTCCCAACCTAGGTTTTTAGGAAGCCTTGCAAATTTGTTTTAAAATCCAGGGTGTTGGATTTCACCTCCCCCAGATTCTCTTTTTTTAAATTTTGTTTTATGAAGATAGCCTTAGTATTTTCATAAATGCAGCTTGTGGGCCAAACATACAGCAAAGTGACCTGCAAGGAAAACTTCTCTCAAACTGATGATGATCTTGTTGGCTGCAAAATGGAAGAGTGAGCATCATCTTTCTAATGTTCTCAGAGGGGGAAGAAGCCATTTCAGAAGAAGAACCAAGTAGCTGTGGAAAATGAAGGAATCACAAAAACACTCTTCAAGTAGTATTTCTCCAAAGCTCAAGTGATCAGAGTTCATCCTAGATGTCTTAGCAGCAATTCTCCTCTCCCCCCATCTCAAAAACAACTTAATTTATTTCTATCATCTATGAAATCAACATTTGTAATAACATTTTATACAACAGTGGAAGCCATAAAAGGTTCCAAATGTCATTGGCTCCTATAGAGTCCCATAGTACTCTATAAATTCCCTCTAGAATGAGGTATATCTGCTTGCATGAGAAGCTCTGTGAGGATAAAAAAAAAAAATTCTTCTGAACTTACTTTACATTTTAAATTGTAAGTTTTTCAGGTCAATTCAAAAAAAATAATTTTGAGACTATTATAAATTTTAAAAATTTTTGCCAAGATATATTGGGGAATGATTTAAGCCATGACAAAAATAATTAAGTATTTTTGTCTATGGATGATCTGTGACTTTGTTTCTAATTATTTTTATTTTATTTGGTTTATTATTAGGGACAAACACACAGTTTGAATAAACTTAACCCATACTGAAGTCCAACATACACCTTTCTTCTGAAAGTAGTATTTTTAGAGAGAAGCCTCTGTTAAATTATGTCCTTGTTTATTTTGAAATTAACTAAACTGGAATGTTATTTTAAACAGATGCTATTACATGTAGACATGGAAGTCTTATACTAATGCTTGCTGGCATTAAGCTATCACTCATATTAATTTTTTAAACCCCAGATCACTTTGGAAGGCTGACAGTTGATGGCTTTAAGGTATGAGATCTGGTAATCATTTATTATGCAAAAATTACAAATGCATTTTGTGAATTAAATTTTGAAAAAAGGTGACTAGTATCTTCTAGATTAAATGTAGGAAAAGTATTCCCACATCTCACACTAAATTTCCTTTAACATAGCCTCCTGATATGGATATACTTATTATAAGGAAAAGCATTGTTGCAAAGTTACCAGTTTTAGCAGAGCCTAGAACAGAACAGAATCAGTGAAATATTCTGTTTCTGCTTCACAGAGTAGAAGAGAAAGCAAGAGGTAGCAAGAGAAAGAAGTCATTAAAACCCTTAACTAACACTGAAGTTAAATATTGTGTTAATGACATGTACTGAGAAAAGATGTGAGTATATCCTGCAGGATTAAGAATAAACCATACTGGAAGTTGCGTGTTCATATGGGGAACTGAGCATAATTTATGTGACCACAACAGCTACAATCATTAGATATCATTGTATTACTGTTAAACATCAGGCTTTTGTGAAATATACACAGAAGTGGAGTAGATATATAAACTGATGTGTTCTATTCAACAGAATGATGACAAGGAAAAATGAATCATAGATATTTCCTAGTGAATTCAACTAAAAGTGAATTATAAGCTTAGTGGAGCATATAATCCATAATAACCCTAGCATTGCAGTTAGCACAGTGTATCTTTGTTATATTTTTGTATATACCTAACACCTACTTCCATCAACTCAGCTTTCACAAGGTTGACCCTGTGTCTCTTATTCTTCCTTGTTACTGAGCACCAGGCCTGACACAAATTGGGTGCAGAGTAATTGCTTGAATTAATGAATTGATTGATCCATTGATTAATGAGTGACTCAGCTAATTGAGACTGCTACAAGTAGCCAATATTCATTTAATATCATTGGCTTCTAAAAGGAACTGTCTGACCAGATAAGAGACGATTTCAGGATTTTCTGTGTCTGGGAGGCCAAATTAAGATGGCAAATTTTTAGGAATAAAAGCATGTGTATTCATGTAAAGCAAATATATGTCCAAATGATTTATAGGAAAGTTTATATTTAAATCTATGTTACGACAATTCATCTTAAAATGGTTTAGCTAACTGTAATTTGAATATAAAACAAAAGGTTAAAATCTTGCTAATTCTCTCAGAGACAGATGCTTCCATGGCATAATCACCAGGCATTCGCCACACTGTGCAACATGGAGTATTGAGAGGAATTCTCAAGTGTTTGGGCAATATTGTCCAACCTTTACCAAATAAATGGCCTTCTCTGAGATTGGGAAACAAGAGGGTTATTTAAAAAAATCTTCCTGGGGACCTCCCTGGTGGCCCAAGGGGGTTAAGTCTGAGCACTATGAAGCTATCCACAGCCACTGCTGCAAAAGTTTGATCCCCAGTCAGGGAGGTGACCCACATGGTGCAGCAGACCTCTCCTACCCTAACTACTGCTCCCCTCAGCAGTGTACTTCAGTACTGCCTGTTCTGTTCCCCACTCTGTTTCTGGTGAGTCCTCTCACCCCCACACCTCTGGCCTGTACCCCAGTTCTTGTACGCATAAATAAATAAATCTTAAAAATAATCTTCTTGCTGGATCCTCTAGTGAACCTAGGATCAATTGCTATCATGTTAAGAATTGGGGAAAAAATTATAAGAGGAAAAGACATTTGGGGGTCATCCAACAAGGTAGACATTGAGTAGAAGGGAGGACAATGGATTAAACCCATTGGATGAGCTTGAAATGGATTTAGTGGGTGCCAACCAATATTTTAGAAAATAAAATAGAAAACATTAGAATAAGAGCATTATTTTATGACTTTTTTCATACATATCCACTAAAAGATACATATCCATGTATCTATGAGTATATATGTATATTATACAATAATGTACATATTGGATCAAAGTATTTACAAAACATTAATCTAGAATTTATTTGTTTAAGATTTATTTTTAAGTATGCATACAAGAACTGGGGTGTAGGCCCGAGGTGCAGGGAATGAGAGGATTCTTAACAGCTGCTTTATTTCTTGTCCGATTTATATACTTATGATTCTTGAACTTCATTGCAAGTTCCAGATTAAGGTGAATCTTCTATGTGAGACCATTTTGAATGAGGTCAATACAAGAGAACATAATCCTCATTGTTCTTATTTGCACGTTCTTACTAAGATTTTGGTAAGAATTAGTTTGGTAAGAGTTTGGTAAGAATTGCTGGTTCTAATTTCTAAGAATTCTGATGCCACAAATTCCTTTTAGTGTCTTTGTCACCTTGCTACAAATAATGCAGCGTTGCGTGTTAGTGGTATTAAAAACTTTAAAACTCCTAGATTGAGGTGTCCTCATCTTTTCTTTTGCTTCAGATACCTAATTGTTGGCCCTGCACTATACTGTCATCAACCAGAGGTGATTAAAACAGAAGAACATTAAAGTAGCCCAAAATTCAATTTAAGAAGTTTCTGGAGATAGGTCTTCTAGAAAGACCACACAGAGATGGAAAACTGGTATCAATGGGATATAGAATTTGAAACCTTTTAGCTACCACATTCTGGTTAGTATCAAGTGACTCATTTCGTTTCCAGAGAATTAATGTTGTTTCCAAAAATTAGCTCTCACATGGCTCATTCAGGTAACCAGTGTTGAATATGGAAATTAGATTTTTGTTCATACAAGTTTATTACATTATAGTTTATGAATCGCAGTGGCTATGTGCCAGACTCCCTTTCAAGCTAAGCAGCCTCTTTGCTATGTTATTCCAGCTGAGTCTTTTATTTGAAGTGTTTCTTCATCTTGGCTCATTTAGCCACAAACAGAAGTTGCCCTATGGGACATAACATCTTACGTTTATTTACTTTATAGGATTATCACCTCTGGGCTGATTGCAATTGCAAAACATATCAGAAAAGAGAAAAAAATCTGATTTCAGAAAGTCAGGACTCCCTTAACCCTGACATGTGCCATGTTTCTCTGGACAGTGTGGTGCAGAGAAAACAGATCATCGCCCTGGGAGTCAAAAATCCTGTCTCTGATCTTTTTTATTGCTTTGTTGCTGTGCACATTTGGGGAAAATCATTTTTCATCTCTGATTCTATTTCTTTATTTGCCAAACACTTGATAAGTCTCATAAATCTCTTCTAGTTTCAAGACCCTGTTCTATGTATATAATTTTGCATAAGACATTGACATTCAGAACAATCACTAAAAAAAGTTATTTTGTTGGTAAAGTATGAAACTATGATTAATCCTTAATGTTTAGAAATGTATGCAAATTGCCAACATCTAAGTTTAATATTAAATTTTAAGTTGTGTTAATTGATCTTTGCTTTTTCTTTTCTAATAACAAAAATTTAAATATAATTTAGGGTATGAAATATATTTCATTTAAAGACTTTTCTACTAATTGAAATATAAGATTAGTCATAGACAACACCTTGTTTTCTCCAGCAGGTTCATAAGGTATGTTTTTGCATAACATGATTTTTATCCATTTTAAGTGTCCAATTTGATGTGTTTTCATAAAACACAATTGACCAAGCATCACCACAATCTAGTTTAGAAGATTCCTATCATTCCAAGCTTTCATTATAGTGCTCCTTTATCCATGTTCCTATCTCCACTCTCAAGGGTGAACTACCTGCCACTGCCTTCATTTTTACCTTTTCCATAAATTTCATGAGAATGGAATTAAGTGTCTGGATTCTGTTTCCTAGAAAATGTCTTTGAGGTTTATCACTCAGTTGTTTGTTTCTTTCTGTTGATGAATAATATTCCATGATACAGCTATGTCATATTTTGTTTATCCTTTACTAATTGAGGGCATTTGGATTGTTTTCCAGTTTAGGACTAGTGTGATTTAATGTGCCTATGAACATTTACATACAAGTATTTTTGTGGAAATATGTTTCCATTTCTCTTAAGTAGAAATACATAGGAGTGGAATTGTAGGGTGATACAGATAGTATCAGCAGTGTATGAGCATTCTAGCTGATTGTCATCCTTGCCAACTCTTGACGTAGTCATTCTTCTTTATTTTCACTACTTTGCCAAGTGAGTAGTGGTATCTCATTTTAGTTTTAAATTGCCTTTTCCTTAAAGATTAGTGATATTGTGTATCTTTTTGATGTGTTTATTGGCCACTCACATACAGTTATTTGCAAGTCTCATAGTAGCTTACTGTTTTCTTAGTCCATACTGTATTTTCAAATAAGAAAAAAACATTGCCTGGTGATGCATAAGTTCTAACAAAATCCACGTATTTCTGAGGCAGGATGAGGAAGTATCTGAAGAAGTAGAAGAGCGATACGAGAGTCCTTACTTTTTAACACCTTCCCTTCTTTTTTTTAAGATTTATTTTATGTATTAATGAATACAAGAGCTGGGGTATAAGCCAGAGGTATGGGAGGTGAGAAGATCCACCAGACACAGAGAAAGGAGCAGAAGAGGTAGATTGACTGAAATACACTGCTGAGAGGAACAGTGGGCAAGACAGGAGAGGTCTACTGCCCCATGTGGGTTAGCTCCCTGGCCAGGGATCGAACTTGTGCTTCACTGACTGCCAATAGCTTGATAGCTCTGAGACTCAACCCCTTGTGCCACTAGGGAGGCTCTTAACACTTTCTCTTCTATAGGGAATGGAGACATCTGCATTCTGAGAGGTGGTCTGTGGAGAGAATGAACGTATTACTGACCTTGGTATTACTTTGTATAAATCTCAGGTTAAAATACAGACAAATATGTGTGTGTGCCTGTGCACACACCACTTCCCCAAATAAAAGAGAATTAGATATCTGTACCTCAGTTCTCTATACCTGTTTGCCGTAAGCTCTTAGCCCCTGAAACAAGTTAATGTCACCTACAGGAGTGTTAATGTAATTCTGGGGAACAACACAGTGAAATTCCTAAATACTTTACCCTAGAATTTCAATTGATCATAACTAGAATTGATCATCTTTCCCTCTTTTCTAACTTCTAATGCCTGTATTCGATCTAATATCTATTATCTGTTGGCCTTTGTAAATAGGAGTTAACTCGTTTTTTTAATCTACAAACATTACTCTGAATGAGTTTGACAATAATTTCCAAAAAATTCAAATTCAAAATTGGTAATGTTATCTCTTTATAGGAAATATATTTACACATATTTGTATGCTGTGTTCTATTATGAAAACCTCCAAAAGAAAACTAAAAGTCATAGGAAGATACAGCCCCATCCATTTAACTAGAAAAAATAGGTAGCTCATTAAAATGATTAGGTCCAGTCACAATATGGTGAAGTTGACCAGTGCCACTATCACACACATAGCCTTGTTTTGAAATGTCAAAGAAAGCTAGGCTTGAGAAAAGCTTCCATTATGGGAGGAAAAAAACAATATTAAAGAACAGCAAGACAAAGAAAACAGGGAAAATCCAGTTCAGGGACAAGGTAAAAAAAAAAAAAAGAAAGAAAAGAAAGAAAGAAAAACACGGAACTGTGCTTAATAGTTTTAGAGGAATAAGACAAGAAATTACATTTATAAAACCAGAATGGAATGCAGTTTATGTCAGGTGTAATCACTGTACAAAAGAACTTTAAGAAAATAGAAATCTAAGAGTAAAAATAAAGATAATCTGTGAAAAGGATAAAAGTCAAGAAAGTCTTTAAATGGACCAAAAGAAAACGTGATAGAAACTAGGAGAGAAGCTACATGAAAATTACAAGACCATATGTCTGACCATATTGAGAAAAATTTTAAAGAGATTGATATGAATTAGTGATAGTGCATAGAAAACAAGGTAAACACAAAAACAAAGCAATTGAACACTAGCAAAATGATTATGGTATCAACACTGAAAATTAATTTCACATAACAAGGGAGAGGGGCATGTAAGAGGAAGTAACATGAGCAAAGGACACTGCAGTAATCACTCTTAGCACATGTAAAAGGTTACCATAGTAGAACTTAAGAATTTTCAAACCTTAATAATTTCTGTATATAAGTATGATATCCTATCTTCTGTGATCTACATTCTAATATTAGTAATGATGGAGTCCCTGAAATTGTCATACACTCTCTTTTTGCAGTGAGTTGAAATCACCAGCCAAAATTGAGAACCAATCTTTGGAAAAGAATGGTATTTTCCCTTTCAAAAAAACCCTCAAACTCATGACAAGATCAAAACATTGCCTTTCTCAGTGCCATGTGCTGTGTTACAAATGTAGAGAGACTATTCGCTTTTGCTATGTTAATAGTTTGCCCAATATTAAAATATGGTTATGAATTATTGCATTATGAAGCAGATGTCACATATGTTTCTCAGGCTTTTCATTAACTTCCCACCTCGGCAAACCAGAGTACCCTTGAATTGCCTTTCCTGTGGCTCTGATAAACTATTCTTGCTTATTTTAGTGTGGGCACTAAGATTTTGGAACTTAGTTTCTTTATTGGCGTGGGTTGATAAAATGTCATTTGATAAGTTGACTATGCATTTATATTTTGTTGGCATTGATCCCTCATTTGTCATTACTAAGACTTTCTAGGCTAGTTCTCTGTTATAATTTCGTTTCCACAAATCTGCAGGCTCTGATTTTTGATTAAACATTTCAAAATCAAATGATTTAATCAAATGTAAGATATGATGAGTTAATGGAATTGATATCTCTTCCATGGAGTCCAATCAAATCCCATCTGTAAAATAAATTAGCAACTGATCATCTCAGAAATTACAAATTCAGTTGCATCGTTTTCTATTTTAATTAGGGAGTTGAAATAACTTTCAATTATGAATCGATTTCCCTCTTTCAAAATTCTGTAGGCAGTTTAAACATTCTCTACTAGGCTCTCTCCTAACATCCAGTGCATTTCTGTACCACTTTTGTTCTTTTGAATATTTCATCCAGAGAATATAAAGCCTGAAAAGGTATATAGCTTTTTTAAAATAGGAAGGTGATTCTGGTGCCCTGTCCCCAGACAATTAAATCATATAAGGCAACCCTAAACTAGAATCTCTATCAGTCAATTAAAGGAAGCATTGCATGCAAATGAAAAAATGTCTTAAAAATTGGTACTTTTTTTATTTTGAAAACTTAAGAAGAAACAATGCAACTATGATGAGACTTTAGTTGGCCCCAGCTAACTATGATAATGAGATGATAATAATAATACTATCAGCCAACATTTTAAGTCCTTATTATGTGCAAGTCATTCTTTCGGTTCTTTTCATACATCAATTTATATAACCCTCATGTGAAAAAAGTAGGGTAGTATATCTACTTTATAGATGAGTATTCCAAGGCACACATTGGTTAAGTAAATTGGCTAAAGCCATCAAGCCAGTGGTAGTTGGTATCTGAGCCATGCAATGTGGCAAGATTAATCAGGAGGCTATTGCAGCAATACACATGAGAGTTGATAAAGGCGCCTACTAACCCCGACTCAAGTTCATAAACTTCATACTTCAGAGTAATATGGTGAATGTTTGTGGGGCCTGCTTGGGAGTCAATTAAGTTTTAAATTTAAAAAATGTAAACATTCTTTGACATTATTTCATATCTGCCAATTTGGGCATCCCTGCCAGCTTAAAAACAAAACAAAACAAAACAAAACACACAATCATAAACTCATAAACTTCACTGAGTGAATTTCTATGTGATGTGGTTGGGCTTCTTCTCTAAAGAAGCATTTACACATCACTCACTTGATCAAGGCATTATGAAATTGAGTTTATAAGACACATTCTATGGACAAAGCTTTCTTTAGATCATACAACTACATAAATGAACTGACACCTAAAGATTCAACTGGGATATACTTGAAAAGTTACGCTCCTGGGTGTGAAGATATATTTAGTCATATTCTTATTGGTTTTGCTCTGATTCAATACCAGTAGCAGGAAATTTGTGGTCATTCAGCATTACTGCTTTTACATTGCCATTACATTTAATGTTTTGATCAAAAGTGCTTGAATAATGAATATCTTTGGTACCAGAAAATTAAATGAAGTTTTAAGTCAATTGTCATCCTGATAAAACCAAAACATTTTAAGAGTAAAGGCCTTATTTATGAGCCACAAAGTTAGCAGGACTTTCTAGAGTTACAAAAGTTAGCAAAGAGCAAAGAATTCAATCATTGATAGACTGAAAGTGGTATTTTTATCAAGGGATTTTTATTTATTCTTTGTGAGGCAGAGGTTGTGTGAACACCAGATGCCAATCTCATAGCACCAGTGGATTTGCAAGATTATAGGACTAGAGGAAAAAAGGAAGGTTAAGCACAGGGTACAATAGAGATTACTTATGTTAATGAATTGTATAATTTTTCTAGACAGAGTTGGATTAATGTTCATTCCGGCAAAGAGATTACTTTGACTGTCACAGTAAACAAATACTAAGCAGATCGTTTATGTTCAACATATGAATCGACGATCCTAAAGAATGGATGATATATCATAAACAAGGGGGAAAATTAACCTCTTCCTTATCTGAACATGGGCTGCAATGGAGTATTGTGGGAGTTGGACACTTTCTGCTCTGTGACACAAGGCTTCTTCTGCGAAGCCTTAAAGAGATGATCAAGGACCTATTGATAAGTGTTCATAGTACGACAGCTTCACCCCCCAGTTGCAAAGGGCACCCCTCCTCCGTGGATGTCAGAAACCAACTCTGCCTGCAACATTACTGTCACTAGGACCCTAATGAAAGTAGTGGGGTATCACTTGTGGCACCCTGTGTCCACACTTTGTATAATTACAGTTCTCCCCCAACCCTTATTGTCTGTTCCCTATGTCTGAGTGTGGGTGGGGTAGGTTTCACTTGTCTTTGTGGTGTATCTCAGAATGTTTCTCTATTCATCCATTTAGGAATGTTGCACTCAGATTTAGAATCAGCCTTTGATTCATTTATAGAGTGTATTTTTTTTTTTTTTGCCATCCACTACTTTTTAGAAGACAGTGCCTTCTGTATATGGCTTCCATTTTAACATTAAAATATCACTTTACTTAAATTACAAAAACAACAATGGACTGAGAAGGGCACGCCATTTCTGTGGGAATCTTTCAAAAAATGTTACTTCACTCTAATCCTGAGAAACCTCAGACAACCCAAAGGGATGGTGATCTACAAAATAAATGACAAACACTCTTCAAAATCAGTATGTTTGTTTCATGTAAATTAGAATATACCAATAACCAAGCCCCTGTAATCTCAACACCCAGTTATAATGACCTTTAACATCTTTTTTTTTTTTTAAGATTGTATTTATTTATGCATACAAGAGCTGGGACACAGACTGGAGGCGTGGGGGGTGGGGTTGAGAGGATTTACCAGAGATGGAGCAGGGAGCAAAACAGGAAGATCAACTGAAGTATACAGCTGAGGGAAACAGTGGACAAGGCAGGAGATGTTTGCTGTGCCATGTGGGTCCCCTCCCTGGCCAGGGGATCGAACTCTTGCTGCAGTGGCTGCGGAAGCCCCACAGTGCTATGCTCAACCCCTTGTGCCACCAGGGAGGCCCTTAGTGACCTTTAACATCTTAGTGTATCCCAGACTTTTCTCTGCATTTACATGACCTTAGTTTTTTAGGGAATATGTGGTTGTGTCTGTGGTAACTGAACTGCTTCATTCACTTAGAGGTATTTTGTGAACACATTTCTCTAAAAGTGAATAATGATGGTCTTTCAAGTGACTATCAAGCCTTGATCCTTTTCTTCTACCCAATAAAATCCCTCATCTGACACGGTCCTAAGTACTCTAAATTTTCAGCTATGATGGACATAAGCTTGTGTGGTATGTATAACAACACTGAATGGTTTGAGATGAAGAAAACTGTGTGACTCTCAGTCCAGCAAACAACATCTTAGAGTTGAAGACTGGTCATGCCAATTCCTAAGAGTTCCCTTCTCTCACTAGCCCTGTCATTGTCCTTTTTGGTTTGACTAAAGTTTTGTCCTCTATCCTTCCACATCTTATCTTCATTTCTCTTGTCTGGTAATAACTAGTCCCCCAGATTTCTGTTTGTATGATATCTTTCACAAAAAAATTTCATGAGTTTTTAGATCGGGTCTTGACCAGCAAACTACCTCATAACAACCAAACACACCCAGTGAAACTATTCTAAATAAAAATAGTTCTTTCTCTGAGAAAGACAGCTCTTTACATAGTGTTTTTACCTAGTCACCTGGAGTTATCAAATCTTTGTATATCTGAGCTTGTAACAATTGCATTTACCAAATGATTCAAAGGATGGAGAGTCTTTTCTTCAAGTATGAGCAACTCCATGAAAGGTATTGATAAGCAGAGAAGATTTATAATGAAACAGTTCAGGCAGAAATTAGGTGAGTAAAATCACTTCTGTGCAATTGCTTACAACATATTAATGTCAAGGAAAACTCATCCTTCTCTGTATACCAGCTACTTTCAAATACTCTAACCTGTCCAGTAAACCTGAGAAGTGGTAATAATCCTAATAGTCTGATGAAAAAACTGAGCATTTACATACTGAGTACAGTGGATTTAAAATTCCCCAGCATGAACTTGATATGCAGAAATGGAACTAAACTAAAATGTCTTCATATAAACTACATCTAAACTAAACTACATCTAAACTAAAATTTCTCATGAGCCTCTATTTTTGCTGATATAGAAAACGCCAAATATTTCCAGTGAAAGGTAATTTAGTCACTTCTAAATGAAAACTTAGTTTCCTTTGTGTGAATATTTTTCCCCATCACCATTCCTTCTAGCCCCTATTCTTTTCTCTCTCTCTGCTCCCTAACCCCTGAAACTTTGCTTTGTTTATTAATGTCCACTTGTTTTTACTCTTACTTTTTCAAACGTCTGTGATGGAAATGTCCAATGTTTGTCTTTGTCATTCTGACTTGTTTGACGGCATATAATTCCCTCAAATTCCTTCCATTTAGCAACAATTCATCTTTCCTTTATGACTTAACAGTATTCCACATCTTCCTGACCCACTCTTTTATAGATGGCACTTAGGTTGCTTCCTTGTCTTAACTATTGCAAATAGTGCAGCAATAAATATTGTAGACTATGTAGTTTTTGGATTGATAGTTTCATATTCTTTGAATAGATGTTCGGGAATGGAATGCTGGGTCACACAGTATTTCCATTTTCAGTTTTTTAGGATAAATCCAAATCACTTTCCAAAATGGCAGTACCAGTTCGCATTCCCACCAACAGTGTAATGGGGTTTCTCTTTCTCCAAATCTTCTCCATCATTTGTTTTTAGCATGTACTGTTTTTAATAGGGTCTTTTTAATGTGTACCATTCTTGGGTGGGAAAGGGGGTAAACCAAAGAAGGAAGGAAGCACAATGTACCATAATGGTGTACTATGGGTAATTTGGAGGCAGGTGCACTCTGGTGGTGATACCTTTTGGGGATATCCTATCCTAAAATTACCTGAATATAAAAATTAAAACTTAACATTAAGCATTTAAAATATTTTATAAATAGCCTCTCAACTCTCAAAAATATATATGTGCCATTCTTGTGGGTGTGAGATGATATCTCATTGTCATTTTCATATGCACCTCCCTCATTGGAAGCCATAATGAGCATTTTTTCACGTATCTATTGGCTGTCTGGATATCCACTTTGGTGAGTTGTCTCTTCAAATCTGTTTCCTATTTATTAATTAGGTTGTTTGCTTTCCTGTTTCTGAATTTTGTAGGTTTTGTTTGTGTCATCCATACTAACCTCTTATCTGTTGTGTAATGTGAGAATATTTTCTCCTATAAAATAACTTTTAAATCTACTTATATTTCCTTTTTTGTATAAAATCCCTTTAATTTGAGGTAGTCTGAACTGTTTATTTTTGCTTTTGTTCTCCTTGCCATTGGAATGAATGTCTAAAAAAATCTCATTGCTATTATGGAACATAATGCTAAAGTTTTCTGCTATATATTTTATTGTTTCAGGTCTTATATCTAAATCTTCAATCCATTTGGAGTTTATTCTTGTGTATGAAGTTATAGAGTGCTCCATCTTCATTATGTTTATGTGTGACCTTCCAGTTTTCCCAAGACAGATTGTTTAGGAGACCCCTTTTCTCATTGTATAGTCATGGCTGCTTTCCCATAAATTAAGTATTGATATATATGTGGATTTACTTCTGGAATTTGATTATGTTCCATTTATTTATGTGTCTATTTTTATGTCATTACCATATTGTTTTAGTTACTGTTGCTTTATAACATTGTTTAAGGTTAAGTAATGCGATGCCTCTATTTTCCTTTTCTCTCAGTCTTAATCTTCTACTGTAAGCTCTTTTATGGCTCTATAAATTTCAGCAATTTTTGTTCAATTTTGAAAAAATATGGTTAGTATTTTGATGAGGATTGCATTAAGTTTATATGTTGCTTTAGGTAGAATAGTCTTTTGATTATATTGATTTTTCCCTTTCTATGAGTATAGGATATCTTACCATCTTCTTAGGTCACTAATTCCTTTAATAATATTTGGAGTTCTCAGTGTGTAGGCTGTTTAATAAATTTGATTAGGCAAATTTCAGGTGTTTGATTCTTTTTAATGCTATTGTTTATGGAATTATTTTCTTAATTTCTTTTTTTTAAGATTTAGTTATTTATGCATACAAGAACTGGGGTACAGGCCAGAGGTGTGGTTGAGAGGATTCACCAGAGACAGAGTGGAAAACAGAACAGGCAGATGGAGTGAAGTACACTGCTGAGGGGAGCAGCAGGCAAGGCAGGAGAGGTCTGCTGCACCATGTGGGTCACCTCCCTGGCTGGGGATGGAATTCATGCTAGAGTGGGTTGTGGATGCTTCGTAGTGCAGTGTTTAACCCCTTGTGCCACCAGGGAACCCCCTCATTTATTTTTTAATAGCTTTTTGGTAGAGCCTTTGGAGCTTTCTATATAAAACAACATTTGTAAATAATGATAGTTTCACTTCCTCTTTTCCGACTTGGGCTCCTTTTATTTTCTGTTGTCATGTCTTTTCTATAATATTAAAAGGAGTTGAGGATTATCTCTTTCCCTCCCTTTCTGTTCATCTGGTGAGTCCTGTTTACAGATCTTCATATCTGTGACTTTGGCTTCATGGGATTACCTACTGGCTAGTACTTTATATATGGTCCTCCGCCATTTCATCCCATTACTGAAGGACTCCCAGTTGGTTGTAACTTCCAGCCAGTTTCCAAGTAAAGCAATGTACATGGTTCTATGTATCCTTAACAATATCTGCGATATCAAGTCTTCTCTTTATGCAAAGAGTCAGCCATGTTCTTCATTCACTCCTCCTCTTTAGGGATCTTCCAACCACATAGCCCTACAAAAAGTCTTCCTCTCCCCAGTAAGAAGAATATGTTGGTTCTCAATTATTAAGAGTTTGGGAATATTCTTAGGTATCCTTATCTCTGCATTACGGAGGAAAGACAAAGAATAATGGGAAAAATACAGTGCTTGAAGAATCTAGTTCTAAGAGACACTATTAGGAAAACTACATTTTCTAATTATGTGGCTTCCAAATTAAGTAGACAAAAAGTGAAATGACAATTTATAAAGTTCCTTGCTCACCAACAATATTTGTTCATAAGGTCAGTATCACCATAAAACACTATCAGTATAATTGTAGCAAATTAGCTGTGTAGTTTCTGAAATTTTAACCAAACAAAAAGAAAATTTTATTATTTAGAAAACATAAAAAAAAATTAAGGCACTGTTTCAGATATTAAGTAACTTGGTACAAATATTTCCTGTAAAACCTTTAATAGGGCCCTCCCTGGTGGAGCAATGGGCTTAAGTCTCAGAACTATGAAAGCTGTAGGCAACCACTGCAGAACGAATTGGATCCCCAGCCAGGGAGCTAACCTACATGGCTCCACAGACCACTCCTGTCTTCCTGCTGTTTCCCCTCAGCAGTATATTTCAGTCTATCCACCTGTTCTGCTCCCCACTCTGTCTCTGGTGAATCCTCTCACCCTCGCCCACACTTCTGGACTGCACCCCAGTTCTTGTATGCATAAATAAATGAATTTTTTAAAAATCTTTAAATTAGCCTATCATTTTATTTGTCATGAATTGTTGTTCTTTTATAAATGTTGCTCACCACCTACTTAGGAGTTTGTTACAATAACCCAGACTCCTAGTCTAGCATGATCACTGGAAATATGAAAAGAGAGAAATTATTTTTACAAAGTATAAATTGTTGAGGAAAGTGCTGGCCTTTAAATGTCTAAATAAACATTGTGTAATAGGTCTTTATTTTTTTTTTAAGATTTATTTATTTATGCATACAAGCACTGGGCTACAGGCCAGAGGTGTGGGGGGGTGAGAGGATTCACCACAGACAGCGGGGAGCAGAACAGGCAGATCAACAGAAGTACACTGCTGAGGGGAGCAGCGGG
>JAGFMF010011756.1:5219864-5274442 GCA_019455555.1 Galemys pyrenaicus | reverse complement strand
GGAGCAGCGGGCACAGCAGGAGAGGTCTGCCACACCATGTGGGTCCCCCCCCTGGCCGGCAGCAGGGATCGAACTCGTGCTGCGGTGGCTGCTGTTTGCCTCATAGTGCGTTGCTTAACCCACTGCGCCACCAGGGAGGCCCTGTAATAGGTCTTTAATCGAATCTTTTACCTACTTATTTAACTAAAGTTATAACAAAAGCAAACTTCAGATATTATTAGAAATCACATGTCCTGTGTTGATTCACTCATTTAAATGTTACTCTCTTCTTTTTAACCAAAGGTGTATATCTTTTAAATTTTAGTTATTTATTGTATATATATTCTTCTACATTATTTACTGTACTTGACACTGCATAAACTTCAAAATATAGCATACAACTTTTGGAAGAAATTGCCAGCAGTGATGCAACCGTTTATATGTAGAACTTGGTTTTAATAATTTGGAGACTTTGTAAGCACTAAATTGTATAAAGTCTGAGATATCCTTATTGTCTCTTAAACAGTGAAAAGGAAACTCATTGTTTAAATGGAGTTAAAAGAGGGTATGAATCATATAGTATTTTTGTTTTTTTTTTATTACCCACCATTGCTTCAGGACCTGTTCTTACTAAGATTAGAAACTTGATTTTCCCCAATAAACATTAAGTTTCTTATGCCCTCAGTGAGCAGTGGGTATTTCATTTTCAAAGTCACAGAGCATGAGAGAGACAAATAGCAGTATTTGCACTGTGCCATGTGTCAGCAAGCCTTTCTGGATCATTATGATGATGTCTTTCTTCCCTAAATAATTTCAACAAATATGCTGATGAAGACAGATTTCTGTTATCTGTCTTTGATGGACCATAAGTTAAACTAGTGCTATATTTTTTCCTGAAAATATGCATAGTTTTGACATGGTGTTTAATAGTTTTAAGCTTATTGGTGCCAAAATGAACACAGCTGTAAGAAATGATGACCCTCTCATCTTTGTAACAATATAATGGCTTCCTAATGTGTTTCTCTAACTCTGAGCATTAAGTTAATATTCCCTTGAATTTCTAAGCTCCATCCTTTCCCTCTGCAGAAACCCATGAAGAATACAGCTTTTGACCAAATGACAGAGCATAGAGGATGAAATTAGTTGCATTAAATTAGACTGTGACAAAATGCCTTTCAAAATCTTTATTACATTGCAATGTTCAAGCAATATTAAACAAAACAGGGTAAAAGTAGATCAACAAAGAGAACTCATATTTTGAAAGGGAATTTGTAAGCTAGATCATTTGCCAATCTGGAAGGGTCTTGTTAGCATGCGGGTTCTGGTAGTGTCTAACTCAGGGGCCCACCTCTACAGTCACGTGAGCAGTCTCTTCTAGTTCAATCTTTAGGTATATAACTACCAGCTACAGTATTTTCCTGATACACATTCCTATTTCTTGAGAAGCAAGTCTCCATTGCTAAAGTTTGCTTTCAATAAAAGAGCTAGGGAAAGAGTGAAGACTAAGATGCAATTTCTTATTTCTATGAATTTCTGTGAATCATTTGTCTATTTCTAACTATGTATGCTTAAATAACATGTATTTTAGAAATTAGCATGATAAATTATCTTCTAAAAATTGAAATCAAAATCTTAAAACCTATTTCTATCCTACCTGATTTTTTTGTTTTGCTTTTTTCCCCAAAAAATATGATATTTATTTCTTAAGTTTAATTCTACCTTGTAGAGTAGTAAGGAAAATAAAAGTTTCTGATAGGGTTAATATAGCTACCTAAAAATCCATGCTGCATAGGATCATAATCTTGACCTTTGACTAGATTTGAGCCAGTAATATCTTGTGATTAATCAAAATGGCTTGTACTGCATGTAGTATAAGTCATCTTCACAGATGGGATAATCATCAGAGTTCTTTCAAATATTTGTTTTAATCCCTTCTAGGATAAAATGGCTTTAGATTTTTTCTTACTTTACATCAGATTGAGTCCACCAAAAAAATGACTAGAAAGATATTTTGAAGTGCAGTTTTGCTGGGATTTTAAGTCAAAAAAGAAAAAACTTTTTTTTTAATTCATAACATTTCATTAAACATGCCTCATATATTTTTTATGAAGTTATCTTGTAAAATTTAACAAATTACCTATTTGTTATTTGTATAAAAATCTTTAAAGACTATATCAAAATATACTTATGGAAATAATGTTTAAGTTTGAATTGTTCTCAGCAGCATACATTATTTTTCAAGATTATTAGGTGTCCCTCTTTTATTTATGTAATTCCAGTCAAACTGACATCTGATAACAAAGAAGCTGACTTTAGCAACTAAGCTCTCTGACACATAACACTCAGGGTGCAGCAAGAGACTTCATACACAAAATGTTTCCTGAATGTGTCTGTCATTTCAGGCAGCCAATTGGGCCTTAAGGAACAATTTCTCCAAAAATGTTGTTCACTGAAAACTGTAAATTAACAATCTACCTCGGAGCCACATGTTCTGGAGGGACTCAATAAATACATGTTGATGATTTGATAAGAATACTGAATTAGAGAAGTGAAAGAAGCTGTGCAGATTACCCAGTCCACTTGTAGACTGAATAATATTTCACATGTATTAAAATTGATTGATTTTATTTGCTTTTCTTCTAGGAGACCTGGTGAGCCTCCATTGATAAAAGGTTGGCTTCCTTTCCTTGGGCGGTCCCTGGAATTAAAAAGAGATCCCTTAGGTTTCTTGAAGTCTCTTCAAAAGCAACATGGTGACATTTTCACTCTTCTCCTTGGAGGTAAGCAGTTTCTTATGTAAATACCTTACATATGTCATCATTTCTCATTGTTATTTAATGTTATCATATTTTTCTATACAAAATATGGAATGTTTGTGCATTATTGTTCTATTTAGAGAGCTAATGCAGAAGAAACCATGTTTTTTAGTATGGTGATCCACATTCAAAAACAAATTACAGAACTCTTTGGAGGGATTCCTAGGGAACCCCACTCACCTGCCATCACCTTGGTTTGATTTGACTTGGTTTTAGGAATGGTTAAGAAAATAAACAAAGAGAAAAAGCTAGACTATATTAATGGACTTTATTTAGAGAAAATTGGCTTATGGTGCCCCGGCCTGCGGGGCAACAACGAGGGCGCGCAAGAATCCTAAGGGAATGGAACAAACAAGGAACGCAAAGAAGAGAGGCAAGACAGGATTCTGATCAAGCCTTTAATATTTTATTCTTGAACAGCGGTATATGAGTGTTCAGGTGAGCTACGGGGAGGAGCAGGAGGAAGGGCTATTTCTGGATGATTGGCTAGGTGTTAGGTACTTGTCCTTTGCTGGTTGGAGGTTCTAGAGTGGGGAGGGCTATGGTTCTGGATACTAGAGTGGGAGGGCTATAATTCTGGTGCGCTCCTTTTTTGGCGCCCTTGCTTAACCAGGAGATAAGGCTGACCAGGAAGTGAGACCGGACTTTATTCTTACGGCTCCCGCATTATGGGAATTGATCAGATAGTACAAGAGGTTCCTGATCGTCCTCTCTTTCCCTGATGATGGTCGCTCCCATTATTAGAATCTTATATCACTGTAGTACAGTTAATACAACTGATGAACCCAGTGGTGATACATTATTAAAAAGCTATGATTTGCATTTGGTTTTGACAAAGGCATAATGTCAAGTTTGGGTTTTGGCAAATGTATGTTGTCATGTGTCCACCATTATAGTGTCATAACTTCCCTAAAAACTGCACTTCCCTAAAAATCCTACATGCTCCACATATTCATTCCTTTCCCTTTCATTTGAACCCTTTGCAACCATTGATTTAGAATGTATTTTTAATTTTGAAATGTTTGTTATGCTTCTAGTGTCAATAAAATTTTTATGAGACAAAAGAACAAAAACACAACAGGTTTACCACATACCCCAACATCATAAGGCTGAGAAGAGAAGCTTAAACATTCCTTGCTCACATTACTCTAAGACCCATGCTCTCTTGCTGAATCAGCTGTCTATAGCTCCATAACAGACCTTCCCCAGATGTTATTCATTAAAGCAACAACTGGTCTTTCCTGGGTCACTTATGTGACTTGAGTCATCTAGATGCTTCACTAGATAATGATCCAAGATGCCTTCACTGGGCCTCCTTGTCCACATATGTTTTCATCTTCAAGAAGACTGCCTTATAGACAGCTAGTATTCCAACAGAGCAAGAGGAAGAGCTGCAAGATTTCTTGAGGCCTGCCTTCCAAAGTTACAAAACCTCATTTCCACCACTTTCTTTTTACTTTTTAAAAATATTTACTTATTTATGCATATAAGAACTGGGGCGCAGGCCTGAGGCGCAGGGGGTGAGAGGGATTCACCAGAGGCAGAGTGGCGAACAGAACAAGCAGATTGACTGAAATATACTGCTGAAGGCAAGACAAGGAAGGGCTGCTGCACCATGTGGGTTAGCTCCCTGGCGGGTGGGGGATCCAACTCATGCTGCAGTAGCTGCGGATAGCTTCATAGTACTGCAAAGGGGTACATTAAACCCGTGGGCCAGCAGGGAGGTCCTTCACCACTTTCTATTAGCCAGAGCAAGTCACAAGCCAGTTTAACTTCAAGGGGAGAGCTAGAGACTCCACCTGTTCCTGGGTGTAACAGCAGAGTCACACTGCAAAGGAGCACCTGTAGAGAGATACAAAGAATGTATTATGATCTTTGTATGGTCTTCTATACCAGCTTATCTCCTGGGCTAGTTATTCACTTTTTTGTCTTAGAAGGCCAATCACCACAGACTAGTATCATCCACACTCTTTTGTCTTGTGATTCTGGGCTGGGTATGCCAGTGAGAAGGCAGGAAAGGGCCATCTTCCAGTTCCAGTTCCCCATCTTTTGCTGGGAACATAATTCACTTCCCTTCATAAGAAAATTCAAGACATCAGGTAAGAAATCATTCAGACCTAACATATACCCAATGTACCTATGTTTCACAACTATTCTTAACTTGATTTTTCTAATTTCAAAGAATGATCAAGGCAATCCATTTATTTAACCTAGATTACACTTACTTTGCTTTCTTTGGACTGATATTTCATTATTTACTATTTTTATATACACATTTCATTTTTTTTGGTCTCTCTTGAGTCCTTGCCCTTGTTTTATAACATGCTTATACTTTATCTGTTTTCTCCTCCTAGTTACTTTTTACTTTTTTACATAATTTTTATGGGAATTGAGAGTGGGGAGCAGAACAGGCAGATCTACTGAAATATACTGCTAAGAGCAGCAGCAGGTGAGGTAGGAGAGGTCTGCTGTGGGTTAGCTTCCTTGTTGAGGATTGAACTCAGGCCATAGATATGATAGCACTTAACCCCTAAGCCACCAGGGAGGCCCCTCATTACTTTTCACTACATATTTTGTTTTTCTCTTTTTCATCAAGATATTTCAAGAAAGTAAACATGTGTTGGCTCTACTTGGTTACTTCCTAAAGACCTCACTATTATCAGTCTTGTAGTTTGCTGAGATCATTAGTGTCCCTACACCCTCCTAGATTTCTCTATCTCATTTGACAAGACTTATATCTCATTCCTTCTTAAAGTTGTTATTTCTTTACTCTCTTGACATTGTACCTACTGATTCTTTCACCCACTGAGATTTCTTTACTAGGTGGTCTTCACACATGCCTCTTTTTTTTTCTTTTTTTTTTTTTTTTTTTCTTTACCCTTTTTTTCTTCCTNTACCTACTGATTCTTTCACCCACTGAGATTTCTTTACTAGGTGGTCTTCACACATGCCTCTTTTTTTTTCTTTTTTTTTTTTTTTTTTGCTTAACCCTTTGTATCTTCCTCTAACTAGACTAGAATTTTATATTGCCAGACTTCAGAAGCAACCTTTTGTACAGAGTGACTTCATTTCAGTGCTACCATTTTAATGAAATTGGAAGAAAAAAATAATCCAACTGGTTGAAACTGTCAGCGTAGTTGAGTTCTTACATGAACAGGCAGTATGCAGTTCATCACAACACACTCCTTTGTCTGGAATCTGGCAAGTCTCTCCGAACAATAAGTAGCATGCACTCTGATTTCAGAAAACTGAAATGGAAAAATTCCATACGTGTAAGAACTCAAAGAACTATAGTATATAACATAATTCTCACATGGTTCCTGAGATCGGGTCTTATCCTTTCTCTCCAGATTCTTCTCTTGCAGTAGCAAGAGAAGACTCTTCTCTTGCAGTAGCAAGTAGTCTTGTGCTTAACTACCACTAAAGCACCAATGGGTTTGAAATTTCCTTCTCAAACACTAAGCCATAGTGCCTCAGTGGTTTCTCTTGTTATTCTTTCTTCCAGAATGGGGTTCTTCACCTGAGTCACACAGACCCATATTTGAGTCCATAGTGACATATCACTTCTTCCCAAAACCCTTTGCTGGCCCATTTCCCCTGTGTGTTGTTTTTGTCCTTTTTTCCATACTTCAATTACTCCCATATCAGCTCTGTCATAGCATTTAACAGATTGTGAATTCATTGCAGATTCACTTATCTATTTCCCCTCATTATTCTTTAACTTTCTATTGCCAATATTTAGTCTAGAACTCAACAATGATTGGTTCATAAATATTTGATGAGGAACTCCTAATGTCTTAGAGTTGATGTAATATTTACTATAATACAAATAGAAGTCATAGCTGCTACTTTTATTTTAGCTCTACTTTTGACTTCATAATAACCCTAATCTTTACTTTTAACAATTCACTTTTCCCTCAGAAAATTAAACTTCATATTCTAATGAGTAGATACAGTAAGTTATTAAAATTTTCAGTTTTCCTTTTTAATATATTATACAAAAATAACACAAGATGATTAAGCAGAAACTTGTGGCAGATTTGAGAAATTTTATTCACTTAAAAAAAACCCCTCTGACACTTGATGTCTTAATCTTAGACACTGAGAAGCTTGAGTTTCTAATGTCTAAATGATTTAGCCATGGTTATGTTTTTTAACTCAATGGTAGACATACACAGTTGAATGTGTACTACTACTTCCTTTTATTATCTATAATTTGAATAAATTCCTGTCCAGAAATTCTGTTAATAGATATGATTCTATTGACCAGTGTGAAAAACGGTTCCTTTGGAAAATATGAAATGAGGAACACTCTTCTACCCTGTCCCATAATGTAATTTGAGCGAGCATACATTCTTGCATGATGAGCAAATGATTGTCATCCCAAAAAGTCTCAAGGGACATGGATGTCATCTTAATAAAGAAATTAAAAGGTACATCTTTTCATGAGAAACCATGTAAATTCGTAACCTGTCGCAGAAAATAGTTCTCTAATTGGTTTTGTGTGGTGATGCAGTGGAATCATTTTCCCTAGATGTCACCCCAACGAAACACCACTGTACATCATTGTCAACAGCTAGTGAAATTTCCCTAATAAGAGGAGAGTCTGTGACATGGTCATCCTCATAAGATAAAACTATTCCAACTAGTATTTTCAGCTTGAAATAAAAAAAAAATTCCATTGACAATCCATCTCAACATGGGAATTAAAAGCTTATAATTATCAGAGATATCTTTAAAATTCAAATTTATTTCATTTGTTGACTGGGCATTTCTGTTCCAAAGACTCAAGTGGTTGTTCTGAATTCCTATGGATGTGTCAGTATAGCAGCAAGTATCTGAAATGAAAGCATCAAAATTCAGTTTTTAATGATACTGGTGTCAAACTTCTAATATATAAGATATCAGAGTAAATGGCCTGTTTTTTTTAACATTGACTGACATACTTTGCATATATCTTTGCTTTCTTAAAGAAGCAACTTTAGAGGAAGTAAAAAGGCTGTTAAGCTAGAAAGAATCACGTGCAGCTTATTCAAGAATGCTAGAGTGAATCTCTTAAGAACAGGAAAGAATGAAATTATTGATAAGGGGCACATTAAAAAGTTTATGACCCCATTTCAAATTTACTGCTCAAAATGATAATTTTGTATAATTTTTTTTGCATTAGTGAACCCCATTTTGACATTTATATCTTAGACAAATACAAATTCTTAAATTCTTTAAATCAATATGTCATATCAACTGCTGACAGCATTCTTTTCTTTTTTGAAAATATGGCAAAGGATTGTTTTTATCTTGTGATCTTCGTGACACTTCGTATTTATTTACATAAAATCACACTGGGACAAAAGTTAATTTTGCTCCAAGAATATACAAGGTCTTCAGAATAACTTTTCAAATTTCCTTTGTTAAGAAATTTAAATTCGTTTTATGAATGTATATGTGTTTTCCTAACTGTCTGATTAAAGATTACAAAGAAACTCTGGTTTTGCATCTCACATTAGCAGATGGTGGACAGATGGTTTAAATTAATATTAATTTTGGAAAACTTAGCTTAAATTGTTTATACTGAAGATTAAAAGTTGGAAAGCCAAGTAACATCTCCAGGGTTATTAGTACTTCCAAACTCACTTGAAAAGTAAAATCTAGAAAATCAAAATGTCTACTTTTAAAGCAATCCACATCTTAATCAGAAAGATAGTAGATAAAACACAGCATCTTGATATTGAAGAAAATTAAAATAAGTATAAGACAAAGTACAGCCTCTGGAGTCAAAAGAGTTTGAAAAGAGTGACAATTTCCTCTACGTATTGCTTTAATCTAATCGGGATTTTTAAAAAGAATTTTGTATACAACTGTTTATTTTTATAAAAAATAGTTTATAAGTAGCTGATTGTTCCACACAACCAGTTTCCCAAACTCAGCTTTTATTTCTTATATTAGAAGTTGACTTCTAATTTCTTCCTATCACCTCACTTCATAGGTAAGAAAACAAGACAAAGAAACCAAGATGATGTGTATTCGTGAAAATTGTGACAAAATCTCTAACATGCACTCAGAGTGTATATCAGTAGCTCCAAGGACCTGTGGCTCTTATTGTCATGGCTTAATATAGCTTTGTCTTTCCATTAAGATTTTGATGAATGCAGAAAACTGATAGAAAAAAAATAAAATATTTTCTAAAAATTGTGTTTTACAACCTCTTATACATTATCTGAATTTTATTGAATAATTTAAAAGAACATTAAAAGTATTTAATCAAGTTCTTTAACTTAGTGAAAGGAGAAATGTGTGAATAATCACCTGTGAAAATACATAGTTCTATCTTAAATTTTATCTTTTGCAAAATAAGACAATTTACCTTTTTTAAAATTATTTGTCAGGCAGATGCTAGCAATTTTATTTAATTAAGTTTTTATGATAAAGCAGGTGTCATAAAATATGTCCAAATCCAGTTGAGTTCTCTATGCTTTCCCCAGGGCAAAAACAAAAAAATCCAGCTTACCTTGTAGATGAAGTTTTGGGATCTAACCAAATGAGCAGTCACTTCTAGCTTTTCCTTCCTTCCTAGATTGGCCTGCCTTATTGAATAAATCAAGGGAAATAGAGTGAATAAAATCCAAGTCATATTGTTTATTTTTAGAAAAAAATGCATATATATTGAAAATTATGTTTTAAAATTGTATATAACAAAAACATCCTCGTTCTAGTTTATGTTGGAAATTATTCAAACTTTATCCCATGTCTTGTACCAAATTGAATGTAATTTCTATGGTACTGTTTGAATTATCATAAATAACAAATGAGAAGTTGATCATCTAAGAAAGTTATAAACTCATATACATATTACACAAAGGAATGAAGAGGTAAAGAACAAAGTATAGATATTCCTACAAACCAGAAAGGAAAGATTTATTAAATCCATTACTGAATACCATCTGCATAATACTGTTAGAAGGAATCTTAAAAAGCGCTCTAGTAAGAAGAAATAAGCCCCGTGTAAGGAAAAAAATCAGTGCATGGGGAGTAACTTCTTTTCTAGGCTCTGCCACTAAAATATGGCTGCATGATCTTGGTCCTTAACCTCTCTTGACTTCAGTTTTCTTAAATGATAAATGTTGGTACGAATGGAAGCTGGGAGCTGTGGAGATAGGAACTCTCCAAGTCCCTGTCAGTTTTGTGAAAGACCATGATATGAATGTTTTCCTCAGTGTCATTTCTTATAAGTATCACTTGGAAGCCCAGGTCAAAAATAGAATCATAAGTCAAACCTCCAACCCACCTGAAGCAGAACAAATAAGAATTTATTTCTTTAACCAACACCCTAAGCCTTTTAATCACTTCATTTTAGACAATATTGGTATATATGAAAAGACCAAATGTCATCACCTCAGTACATCCTTGCTGATAACTCCATGCATACTAGAGCAAATTCCATTTTGTGCTTCCTTACATTGTGTTGACACTTCTGCTCTATTGCTGTTTATAACCATACCATTATTTCTTTACATCTTTGTACCTCAACAGTAAAGTACAACCAATTGTCTGTGTTTCAACAGATGTTGAATGAATTCATGAATAAATGGAGGATTGCATGAATAGATTAGTTCTAGTTTGGAGTCCTGTTTCAATTATGGACCATTATGCGATGTTGGACATGTTACTAAATCTTCCTGAGCTACTGTTTTCCCATCTATAAAAATGAAAATGTTGTTGTTAATGTTGTATTATTAAACATTCATTTCTGAGTACCTATTTCATACCACTTCTTTATCTCAGTTAAAATACAAGGGGGCCCACCCTGGTGGCGCAGTGGGTTAAGCAACACACTATGAAGCAAAACCGCAGCCACTGCAGCACAAGTTTGATCTCTGCTGCCGGCCAGGGAGGAGACCCACATGGCGTAGCAGATCTCTCCTGCCCCGCCCGCTGCTCCCCTAAGCAGTGTGTTTCTGTCAATGTGCCTGTTCTGCATCCTGCTCTGTCTGGTGTATTCTCTCATCACCCCCACACCTCTGACCTGTACCCCAGTGTTTGTATGCATAAATAAGTAAATCTTAAAAAAAATAATAAAATAAAATACAAGGGACTAAGGTGATGGTGCATGGCTGAATTGGTGGTGGGAATTTCACAGGGAAAACATACATTGTACAAATATGAAGGATGATGTAATAAATGTTTATTTTTAAAATATTGTATCCAATCAAAGTTAAGGTGATGACAAGTATGAAAAAGCTCTGTTTGAAGTATAGATGAACAATAATGGAAAGGCATCTTAGCAATTTGAATAGTTTTTTTTATATTATTATTAAGGGAGAGATATGAGAAGAGTTTAAGTCAAGGGATTGTGAGAAGATTTAAAGACTAATACAGATATTTGGGTATTGAGCTAAAATTAAGATCTGAAGGATAAGCTATTTTTAAAAGTCATTAATATTTCAAAATATCTAACTTCAAGCTTCTTGAGTTTTGCTTCTACCACTTGAAAAGAAAATGTGTAGTGGATATTTGAAGGAACTGGATTTTTATTAAAGTTTGCACCTCTCTAGATGTGACATATTAAGGTCTTTCTAATTTTGATTAAAATGCTTTCAGGACCTCCCTGGTGGTGCAAAGGGTTAAGATACAGCTCTGTGAAGCTGTCTGCACCACTGTAGCACAACTTTGATCTCAGGCCAGGGAGGTGACTCACATGGGGAGGCAGACCTCTCCTGCCTACCCCCCTGCTCCCCTCAGCAGTGTATTTCAGTAGGTCTGCCTGCTTTGCTCCCCACTCTGTTTCTGGTGACTCTTCTCATTCCCTGCATCTCTGACCTGTACCCCATACATAAATAAATCTTAAAAAATAAATAAATAAAATGCTGTTAAACTTTAGGCATTTGGGAATTTCTTTGTTTTGTTTTATTTTGCTACCAAATGACTTCACATTCTCATTTATTTCTTTTAGGAAAGTACATAACATTTATCATGGACCCTTCACTCTTCTCCATAGTGATGAAAAATCACAAAAAATTGAGCTTTGATGTATTTAGTAATAAGCTGTTACTGAAAATGTTTTCCATCAAAAAGCTGACAACCAATGAGGATCTGAAGGATGACATTCAGCTATGCAATCAATATTTACAAGGAAAATATATGGATGTGCTCCTGGAAAGCTCCCTGAAGACTGTGAAACAAGTGTTTCAACAAAAACTATTAAAAACGACAAATTGGGACACGTCACACATTTTCCCTTTCTGCAGCTCATTAGTAATGCAGATCACATTTTCAACCATATATGGAAAACTCACCATTGGTGATAAAAAAAAATATATTGATGAGCTACAAGATGACATTTTAAAATATGACAACAAGCTCCCATATTTGGTATCAGACATACCCATTGAGCTTCTGGGAAATGTCAAGTCTATGCAAAAGAAACTTATAAAACAGTTTATACCAGAAAACTTAACTGAGATACAAGAGTGGGCAGAAGTTGTTCAAATGAGGCAAAAAGTCCTGGAAAAATACTACGAGCATGAGGACTCTGAAATAGGAGGTAAGAAACTTTTGAATGAGTCCTTGTCTAAAATGAAATAATTTACAATAGACCTTTGAAATAAAAAGACAAAATGGTGACCTTGAAAATTTTATGCTCTTTCTAATTGGTTAATGATAAAATGTTTTACTCTGAAACAACCCTCTGTGATAATTGATTTTTTTTTTTTTTTTTTGCTGAGGTGGTAAAACAAGATACTTAATGGTGATAATGAGAAAGAATATAACTCAGCTGCATTTTACTTCTCTTATCTCATCCTCTACCTCCCCACCCCCGCACACACACACATTACATTTTAAACTATTCTCATTAAGCAGAAAATTAGACTTCAGAAGCCTATTGGTCCTCATTAGCATGCACTGATCCTTGGCTGGGTCTGTGTCCTAACATCTTTTAATTAGCACACTGCAAATCTAATCAGTGTAATAAACGCTATTAATCTTCCTTTTCACTTATTTTCTCCCAGCACATCATTTTGGCTTTTTCTGGGCCTCTGTGACAAACACTATTCCAGCAATGTTCTGGGCGATGTATTATCTTCTACGGCACCCAGAAGCTATGGCAGTGCTGCATGACGAAATTGACCGTTTACTGCAGTCAACAGGTCAAAAGAAAGGGTCTGGATTTTCCATCCACCTCACCAGAGAACAATTGGACAGCCTGGTCTACCTAGGTAATTTATTTTTATTTGTTATGAAGAAAAGAAGGTACCTTTCTACAAACTCAGTTTATCGCTCAAAGCTGTTTACCAAGAGGTGGAGGACACAGCTGCCTAATTGACATAATAACACCCATTTACATCAATTATAAATTATGTAGTTTATAGCTGTAGATACTCTCATTGCATGTAAACATAAAGACCTAGGTAATTAACTATGCAAGGTATGCAAAAGGCTAAACCAAAGCTTTGCAATTATTTGAAAAAAAAGTTTATGCCTATTAAGTCATTTGATTCTGAGCATCTGTTGGTGTGCTAATGCTTTCCAAACACTGCTGCATTATCTTGACAAGAAAGGTAGTTGGGTGTTGAAAAAGAAAGTATTTCAAAAAGGCAACTCGTATGCAAAATGTATTTATTCTCCCTAAAGTGCTGTCTGTATTTTCAGGTAGAGTTTGGAATGTTTGAGTCTTGAAAACATAGTAAAAATGATTTCCATATAAAATCATGATTTAAACCCACTGGGGGGTAGGAAAGGAAGGAGAGGGGGAAAAATTGCAAATTACTCTATGTAAAATGTCAGTATTTGATACAATAGCTACTAAATTATGAGGCATGCTTGATCAATGTTTCAAATGTTTATGGTCAGGAGTGGCTACATTTTTTTTAAAATTTCTACATACTCTTGTACACCAGTGACATGATTTTTTTTTTTACAATAGTGGGTTGCATCCTCCATTACTAGTTTTGATAAGACTCCATTACCATTATGTGAGTGAACTTTAATTCCCAGAGTAAAATTCCATATCAAGTTGTTATCCCTATCCCTTTTACCTTCTGTACTGACATTTCATCCTATGGTTTATTATACAATATTACAAGTTCCTTTGAATGAACATAGAGGTATGTTTATGTGTGTATGTGAATCTGGGTATATATGCATGCATGTATGTATATGCATATATACATATATGTCTTAATTCCTTTGACAACATAAGGAAATATTTGACTTAATAAAGATTATCTTGACTTCAATTTTCTTATCTTTTAAATACATTCTAGGTTCTTTGATAGGAACACCTACAGGTATGGATTAATGTTGATCACCAGTTGACATTAATGGCTCAAGTGCCTAAGAGATTAGACTGTTTCCACTACCTAAACTAAAACCCACTAGATGCAATAGTAAGAGCTTGCCTTATTCTGGCAATCGAGTAGCTTGTTCAATTAACTAGGAAAAATATATCACCTTGTGGTTTGTGTTTTTAGCATAAATTATCAAATTATTCATTCAGAGAAAGAAAATAATTCCAACATTATTAAAACAAAAATTTTTATTTTCTTTTGCAGAATTATTGGCGAACAAATGATCAAAATTTGCACAAAACTCTAGGTAGTTACCTTCACATGATTAGACAGAGTAGCACGTACTAGAGCACAATTTGGATCCATTTAAGTTCGTAGCTAGAGCCCTCATAAACTTACAGTTCAGTCATCATCAACATGAACAGCAATGCCAAGGGCATGGTAGGTGGTCCGTCCATCAGCAATCTAGAAGGTAGATCTCTTTTCATTATGATCTGGGTTACCAGCAGAGGCCAGTGTTGTTCATTATGAGAATTTAATCTAAGAAAGTAGTGCACTTTTTCTTTCACAAGATTGGAAATTTTAGGCCAACTGAAGTAAATTTTCAGATGAAGCAGATAACCTCTGCCCCTAGTCATCGCTAAATCATGAGTATCTCTGTATATCAAAAAAGTATAAATTATCTGTGCAAAGGCAAGATTTGCACAAATACAGTGCACCCCATCGTCTGAATGTATGTGTTTTCCTTCTCATCTCCTTAAGAAAAACATTCCATGTGTCTTGAAGTGCAATTTCCTTTAAAAAATATTTCACCAAGAAAGAAAATTTTGATATTAGTACAACAAAGGGAAAGGAGAAGTTTTTTAAACAGAGATTTCAATGTTGCCAAACACTGATTATTAAAACAAGGTTGAAAACCTAACAGGAAAGACTCTTAGATCACTTGTTAGAGTGAATAAGAGCAAACCTTAATGGGGCCTAGGTTTATAGTGACAGTGAGGGCTCAGTCTTGCATGTTGCACGTATCAAATCTCCTCAACACCCACCTAATGTCAGCAAAAATTGAAATGTGTAACATAGATTAGGCTTTGAAATAGCAAGTGTGTTGCCCTAATTCAAAGCAATCATCTGTCCTAAGAATTGCTGTGACCCATTAGATGGGTTTGTTCTTTTCTCCAGTGGTCTTGAGAATCTTTAAAACCATCTACTCTTTTCATTTAGACAAACAAGAATTCAACTTCATATTTTGTATGTGTATATAACTTACTATATAGATTCTGTGTATCATGACATCACTAAAATTTTATATCCATTAATGTTTAGTAAGGGATCTCAATTTAATTTAAATTCTGTCTTAAAACACAATAATAAACATCATGAATTTCAAGTAACTGTTACTTGGAGCCTAAATTTCAATAGGAAGAGTTGCCTATAAAATAGAAATTTGAGAAACTGTAAGAGAAAAGTATGAGTTTTTCAGCTTTCCCAAAAGGAAGAATCTAAGGTAGAGGTAAGATGTAGAATTACAGATTTCTAGTATAGGAAAGACAATAAAGGACAAAAGATGATTCAAAAAGAAGATAAAAGAAAAACAAGGAGAGGAAATTACCAAAACTGAACTTTTGACAAATGAATAGCAACTAATCTTATTAACAACTACCTCTTGGGCCTCCCTGGTGGCACACTGGTATAAGCAACACACTCTGAAGCAAACTGCAGCCACTGCAGCACGAGTTCGATCCCTGCCGCTGACTAGGGAGGGGACCCACATGGTGTAACAGACCTCCCCTGCCTCGCCCACTGCTCCCCTCAGCAGTGTGTTTCAGCCCATTTGCCTGTTCTGTTCCCCTCTGTGTCTCTAGTGAATCCTCTCACTCCCCACACCTCTGGACTGTACCCCAGCTCTTGTATGCGTAATAAATAAATAAATCTTAAAAAAAAAAAAACAACTACCTCTTACTTCAAGGTTTACCTCATAATATATGTAATTAAAAATAAAATGTATGGGTTTGATAAGCACATGACAACGTAAAAAACATAGTGTAGATGATGGAATAGTTAGTGGTGTTTTTAACTTCAGGGTGAGCTATTCTGAATGATAATATTAATCATTCATATTTTACCATTTGGTAGGTTCTGTGCTAACTACCTCACATTATTAACTTACTTAATTTTCAAGTATTATTACCTTCCTTTAATTAGGGTAGAAGTTTAGAAAGATTAGTTAACCAAGCCAAATAGCCAACTAAAGTTAGAGCCAGAAATTGTGCCAGGTTTGTCTTGCTTCAACACCTACCACTGGACACTATCACCTCGTGGGAAAATGCTCTAGGAGTGTAGCAGAGACCTTGATAGCTATTTTTCACAAGGACTTGCATCACCAGTTAGTTCTCAAATGTAGTTGATTTGATGGTGAGGATGGGACTAGAAGTTCACATTCGAAATTTGTGTCTTTTTAAATTAGAAAAAAAACCAAAAACTTCATTTTAGAATTGTTATAGATTTATGAAAAAGTCACAAATAATAGTATTCACAAACAATTGATCTTATTAACATTTTAGTATTTGTGTGTATGTATACACGATATTTAGTATAGCATATTTATCACGATTGTGGGTGTTATTTTTAAAAAGTACATTCAGTTTTATAAAGTATAAAGTTGTGTATTTGAGCTACAAAAAGTGTACATCATTAGACAATATTGAAGCTTAACAAAACTTCTCCAGTGAATATACTGCAGATACAAATTCTACTTCATGGCAAAAACTTTTAGGTGGTATACCCACAAGAGGGTATACTAGTCCAGTAGTGAGGTTTTTAAATGTACTATAGGAAACATAAGTCTAAAAGTGAAAAATACTGATATAATGAAAGATGGAAACTAAAGTTGAAAGGATTAAAACAGGAATTTAATGAGAATGCAAATTATTATGCATCTAAAAATTAACTGCATAAGAACAGGAAGAAATGTGTGGCTTAGAAAGAAAAGGTTTAAAGTCGTGGTTCTCAGCTTTGATTGCTCACTGGAATCATAAAGGGAGCTTTAACAAAATTTCATGCTTAGCCCCAGTCCCAAACAGTCTAACTTCATTGATCTGGGGTGAAGGCTGATGGCTTTAAAAGCTCCCCAGGTGATTCTAAACTCCAGGATGTCAGAAAGTTGAAAGGGCTCAAAGGGGAATTTAGTGAGAATGCAATATTGTTGTTGAAACAAATTAGTAACGATATTATTTCAGAAATCTGTTTGCTCATCTTCTCCCGGAAATATTTCTAAAAGTATGGTACCTGAACAAAGAAAGTAGGTCCTCTTTTACTCTTCCAACTGCAATAGCACATCCAGTTCGCTACATTTCAAGAAGCACATTCACTACCTGAATTCATCTAGGATGTGAAGAGACTGAAAGCCATATCATCTTCATCTTTGACACACAACTTAAAAATGACATGATAGAGATTTTAAAGTATTTTCAAAGATCTGTTATATGGGTGAGGAACTAGAACTTTTTTTTTTGAACTTTGTGTTTTCTAAAGGGTAGAAATTCAAGTGAGTACATTTCAGCTCAGCTCAGTCTTGAAAAAAGCTTTCTACCAATATGCCCTCACTTGAGTTATCCAATTGTGCAATACCTTTATTCAGTTTTGGAGAGCATGTCTGTTTCCATGAGCCTTCCAACAATGAGTTACTAGATCAGTGTCCATAAAGGTTAAATCCATATGTTGTGTTCTTTTTTTCCACCAGTGGCAGTAACCCAGTACCTTGAGCAGAGTAGAACCATAATAAACATGTATTGAACATATAAATGTTAAATTTACATTTCTGTATTTTAACAATAAACTAGAGGCTATGTCTGCAATGCAGAGCAAAAGTAGACAGTCATATCAATTCAGATTTATTTTTCACTTGACTTAAAATATACAATTGCTAAGCCAAATTTAGTTTGCTTCAAATTATATTACTACTACAATATCTTATTTACGTTCTCACCTGTCTTGAAGACATTTATATAAACACACATCTGGAGCCTCACTCCATTTCCTCACACCTTTTAGAGCACAAGACCTCCAGATCTCCTCTTCTTGGCCACCTTCTTTGTAAGACCACCCACGTGCTCAGCCCCAGCTGGCTGCAGAAGGACCTCGCTGTTCATTTCACTGCAGCCTTCACTGCTCTCCACAAATCACCATGACTAATCAGATGGTATGACAGTATGCACCAATCATTAAGATGACCCAAATTAGCAGCCTGGCCATGTCACAGTACATTCTTTCCACATATACAGACATGGCCTAAGAGTGAGGCAGAAATTTGGATCAGCTTATTTGTGCTTGCCTTGTAACATGCATTATGATTGGCATAAGCTGCTTGGGTACTTTAAATCTGCAAATAAGAATCATCTGTCTATTATTCAACAAGAAGTGAGATCTTAGGGCAAAGGAGAAAGTACATATGCCTTAGCATTTCCTCTCATTTGCCATTTTCTTTCACAGTTGTAGTACAAAATATCTTAGCACAACACACTCCCAGCTTTTTGCTTAGAAAGGATAATTGATAAGAATGTTTTTATATATGAGAAGAGAAACAAGTTCTTCCCTAGCCAGGTGAAGGAGGTTTTACAGGCTCTACAGTCATTACAGGAATCCTGCAATCCAGTTGCTTAGCATACACAGGTCAGTAGAACTCATTTCTTCATAAGACACAGGCAACCTTATTTTAGTCACAACTGGAATTGTTGGCACCTTGCAATGCCTGGTGTAAATTATCCCCAAAATATTTGCATTCTTCATAGCCATTTTTGAACAATGCTTTTAATAAGTAGAGGGTCCTATTACCTGCTAAATGTTAGCATAAATTAACAATCCATTATGCACAATAAGTTTTATAAAACATTTACAGATAGAGATCATGTTTAATTAAAATTAACTTGCATATGAAAGCCAAGTGCACTAATGATCACAATGACCTTTTATTACCTGCAGTCCCTTGTTTTGGCTGGATGATTGACAGCTTGCTGTTTGGCTACCATGTTGAATTTCAGCTGACAAGACTTTTCATTTTAACTCAATTTGCCCGCCTATCACAAGCTGGTGGCAGGCCAGACCCAAGTCACCCAGCTTTGCCTCAGCAGCTTGCTCTAGTTCTCATTAGTACGCATTTATTCAGTGGAAATTGGAAGACAAATGCTTGAAGGCATGTGAACTAAGTATAGCAAATTAGGTTTAAAGACTGAATATTTATAAGTATATGGAAAGTTTTTTTTTTTTTTTAATTCTAGAGCGAATTGAGAACTGAGTGCTAGCTTTGGTATAAAAGAAACGAAGATAGAAGGGGGAAGGAAGATTCTAAGAATAACAATACTATAAGCTTTTTCTTTCCATTTTGGAAATATGTAAAATCTCTCTGACAACACCTTATCAAATACCAACCTGGCCTCTCTTTCATGGAGTGCTTGCACAATGAAGTTTAGCACCTCGTGTGTGAGAAGGGGGGAAAAATGAGGGTCATGTTCATTTGTTGCTTGGTTATCCCTTGGTATGTTTTAAATTGCCTTGTTTGTTCGGCACTAGCACAGAAACAGATGTTGCTCTACCGTGCAGGATAATTTACTGTACCTCCTGGTGCAGCGTGGAAGTCCTCCCAGGGCCCAGCTGGTCTGTCAGTGGCACTGGCTGGTGTCTGCTCAACTATGACAACTACAAGTAGAGGCTGCAATTTTTTTTATTGTGCAGTTGTCATTCTTCTCAACATATAGCTCTGCCTGCATTCTTATTCGGGCTGGTGGAAAAGCTGCTGGCTTTTGTGTCTGTATGTTGAAACACAAAGTCACAGAAGCTCCATTACCCATTGTTGATAATAATGCAGCTCATTACTATTGGCGTCTAATGATCATCGGCACGGTGGCTCGGAGCGTGAGCCAACCTCGTTGCGCACACATAACTGGTACTGGAAGGTAAAACAGATTTGTCATTTACGATCTGACCGCTAAGCCACACTTTGTGCTCCATTATTGTGATTAACTTCTGCCGAAGATAAGCTTGCCCAATTGTCATTTGTGATACTGGGCACAAGCTGCCATGCTTCTCACAGCACGTAGGCCAATCGGCTGGGACCATGTTATTTAGACTGTTAAATGCCTACCTTGTCACAGAGACGCCCCACAATGATCTTGCCTTGGTATTTCTTCTTCCCACACCCCTACTGCACTTGTTAGGCGAACAACACTGTTACATATGTCAGCTACATTCCACACCACAAGCTAAAATGACGTTGTGTTGTTGTTGATCCAAGAGAGCCAGCAGCAGAGCATGGGAAGCCAACCCTCGCTTTTCACCATAGAAATGTTGGTCACTGGTGTGCAGCCAGCTGAGATCCATCGTGTCAGGTGCCTTGAGGCTATCTGCAGGAGAGTCTGTATTCGAAAACCAAAGTTCTTTTCTGGCCTCATCACCAACAAAACGATTTGACTCTGCTTGATTATAATAACGATGGCAGTCCAAAAGAATATGCGCAGCCTCACTGTACGTCACATTGAATCACCACACTGGCCACAGAGAACTGACCGCAGCCTCATTTCTTTAGACAAATGCACGTTTAGAGAAAAGCTTCCTGGGAAAAGGTACCCAAAGCTCCTTTAGATCCCTATGCAAGCTGTGCATATTTTGAATTTTAGTGAATAACACCTATTTTTATTTTCTGGCTGACACAATCCCTTACCAACTGACCTGTCTCTGTGATCTGATAATTGAGTACTCTATGTTTCAGGGCTCTGCTGAACACTAAGAAACTGGGTTTTGTGTGTGTGTGTATGTGTGTAAATTGCAAGTCTTAAACACAACCATTTGTTACCATGTGATGGGGGGAGGAAACTCAATTTGGAGTTCTTTTGCACATTGCTGATTAGAAAGAATCAACCTTTATATTCTAGGACCCATTCACACTGGTGAAAACATAGTCAGTTTTGATTATGAAGGCAGAGATGCAGACCTAGACAGGAGCTACATGCTGATATGCATGCTATCAGAATGATTTATGCAAATTATGCATATTATTCCCAAAGGAATTCCTCCTCAAACTGCCAGGATAAATTGCCGGAAATTAGCCATAAAATCTGTCGTGCTAGGAGCAAAAGGTGAAGGCCACTGGGGAAGCAAGGACATTCAGCTTCTGGAATCTTCCAGATTATGATGGTGGCTGTTATTTTCCTTGAATGCTGAGGGAAATATGGTTTTCTTCTTACTCCTATAAAATTATTTTCTTTTTGAAATTTTTCCAGCGAATGCTGACTCACATTTTATTTACAGCTAGCATAAAAGAAATTAAGTGTTAAGCTGTCTCAGAAAGCACTATTACAATTACTTTACTATTAACTGCCTAAGTGGTTATTAAATACCTAAGCCTGGTTTCATAGGCGCTGCCGATCTGAAGGTTGGTGAGATAAGCCACCAAACGTGCACTTTAATAGGGATACCATTTTAATTTATATTGCGCACAACTATAACACAGGCATTCCTCTCTGCAAACCATTCTTTGCTACAAAAATCCTAATTCACAGCTTCCTGCCCAAAGACAACACTGTTGCCTTCTCTGTGAAATGCCCCCAAGCTGTGTAGGTGAGGTTACTTCTGCCTTGCCCTCCCTCCTCCTCACTTTGACCTTCCTAAGTAACCACCAAGTCTCGCTTTTCTACTCAATGGATTTGTTTAGGAAAGGATTTCCTTTTCAGTGCTGTTGATGAGTGTAGGCACATTGAGAACATCTTTCAGAACATTTATGTTTTCGGTTTTTTTAATTGACTATCGTGAAAATTTCTCTAACATAAGAAAAGTGGTGAATAGTCTAGCAAAATTTACATATCCAGCAATATTTTAGCAAAAAAAAATAAAAAGCAATTAAAGAGAATATTCAATGAAGTGCTAAATTGAATATGTAACCCACTATTCTAACTTTAAGACTCTGAAAGATTTGCTTAATTTTTTTTTTACTGGAATTTCTGGACAGTATTTGATTTCTCCCCTCAGGTGTAATCCCCATAAATCTCCCACCACCACAGCACCTGTAAAATGACACCATGGACCCTTATGCTCTTCCCTCCCGTTTTGACCCCTCTCTCCCCCTCCCCTGTTGTATGCCACAGATCTATGGTCAGCTGCAAGATTTGATTTTTCCTGATCCTTGTTAGAACAGTCATGTTTTAATAAGCTGTTTGCTTGTTTCTTTCAGAAAGCACTATTAAGGAGGTTTTACGACTATGCTCATTTTCAAGCATCATGCGTGTTGTTCTTGAAGAGATGACTCTACATTCAGAGACCGGAGACTACCGCCTACGAAAGGGAGACTTGTTAGCCATCTTTCCTCCATCTTTACACAATGACCCTGAAATCTTTGAAGCTCCAAGGGTAAATACACTCATACCAGTCATTGCTACTTAGGTAGTCCAAGCATATTCCTCTTCCTCATGAGCCTATTCTAGCTCTCCCTTGTCACCTTTTCCCAGAAGGGACTTGAGACAGTCCAATGACTTCTGTTTTCCCTTCTAATGGGAAAAATTTCCTGTTAATGGAAGGTTTTCCATGTATTATCTCTTCCAATGGTTTATAACCTATGAATAGTATACAGTAGTTGCACTAAATGCTAGTTTCTACAAATGAAATGGACTTTGTACCTTGGACATCATTACCTTTAGTCCAAAATTAGGCAGAGAATTTTTGACAACTATGAAAGGCCAGATAGTGACAGGTAGGTGGCTTAGAGAATAAATAGTGATGCTTATTTTACAAATTATTTCCAGAGTGAGGTTGATTGTCCCAAAGTCAAGTACCATAATAGCATAGAAAATCCCATACACTTTTTGACCACTTACTAACTGTATGTGCCCCTTCTTGATCAATTAGGATAGCATTATGAACTTGAGATTATAAAGCTGCTGCTCACGGGTGAATCTCTGAGGGTAATTGTGTCATCTCCTTGTATTTTTTTCTGAAGCTAGAGTTAATGAATATCAAAGGCTGGAAATTAATCCACCCTGGTTCATTCCTTAATACTACTTCAGAGGTTCACCACCTGCATGCAAATTGAATGCAGTCATATTCTGCCCAGGCTTCTCATGAAGTAATGTGTTGGCTGCAGTAGTTTTGTATATTTTTGTGTATAAAATGCCATTTATCAAAGGTAAACTCCCGTTCTCTCATTAAGCAGTTTATAGATAAACCACTTTTTAACCCAGTTTCAAAGTTACATGTTTTGCAGTCAGGCTCAATTAAAATACTGTTTCATTTTAGAAATTAATAAGAAGAGCTATTTCAAATACAATAAGATAGTCTGCATTTATTTCTTCAACAAAGCCAGTATTTTTTAAGTGAGGGGAGAATGTACATATGTGTGTATTTCAGAAGAGACATTATATGAATGATGGTAGCAAATTAGAAGTAGGATATTAGTGAATGAATGGATATTCTGCAGACAACAGTTTTATTGCCACATCTGTCTATATAAAAAACCCACACATAAGTAGATATTCAATAAATAGGATAAATAAATAATATTTGAAAAATATTTTTTAAATTAAGTTTCATTTTATCTACAATTTCCATTTAACTTCTTTTGTTATTTTCATTGTGATTAGTCCACTAATCATTAACTTTATTATTTATGTCATAGTAGTAAAATCAATGTTGTAGATATCAATAAATACACAATAAGTGTTTACCAAATTACCACTGTTTTATAGTACTGTTCTTTGGGCTCCTGACCCTATGGAAGAAAAAGTCATGAGTTAGACTTGTAGGAATTTAAAAATCAAAATTTACTATTGAAACTATGTTGGTATGCATTGTTTCTTTGAATACTAAGTAGCAATACCTAAACTAAATAATTAAATTGACTGAGTTGGGCCTCCCTGGTGGTGCAAAGGGTTAAGCACTGCACTATGAAAGCATCTGCAGCTACTGCAGCATGAATTCAATCCCCCACAGGGGTAGGGGGTGGGGTGACCCACATGGCACAGCAGACCTCTCCTGCTTTGCCCACTGCTCCCCTCAGCAGTATATTTCAGTAGATCTGCCTGTTCTGTTCCCTACTTTTTCTCTGGTGAATTCTCTCACCACTCACCACACTTCTGGGCTATACCCCAGTTTTTGTATGAATAAATAAATAATTCTTTAAAAAAATAAATTGAGTTTTTAAAATATTTATACATGCAAACAAGAGCTGGGGTGCAGGCCAGAGGTGCAGGGGCAGGGAGGTTGAGAGGATTCACCATGAATAGAGCAGGGAGCAGAACAGGCAGATTTCCTGAAATACACTGCTGAGGGAGCAGCGTAAATACTCCTGTATCTGGGTCAGCTCCCTAGCTGTGGATCTAACTCATGCTGCCAGTGGCTGTGAATGTCTTCAGAGTTCTGAGACTTAACCCCTTGCACCACCAGGGAGGCCCTAAATTTACTGATTTATTTTTAAGATTTATTTTGTTATTTATTTATGTATACAAGAACTGGAGGTATGGGGGGACTGGCAGTGTGAGAGGAGTCACCAGAGACACTGTGGGGAGCAGAACAGACATATCTACTGAAATACACTGCTAAGGGGAGCAGCAGGTGAGACAAGACAGGTCTGCTGCGCCATGTGGGTTAGTTCACTGGTTGGGTATTGAATCCAGGCCATAGTGGTGATAGTGCTGAGACTCACCCTTAGACCACCAGAGAGGCCCTAAAATTGACTGATCTTAATAATAATCAATAAGCAGAATGCTCTTATTAAACAACAATATTCTTGTGGAAGAACTGAAATATTATAAATGTTATAAATGCTTATTTTATAAATATTGAACATAAATTTTATATTTTATATTCAATATTTATAAAATCTTATATTTTATAAATATTACAAATGCTTATTTTGCATCATTAGAGTAGTTCTAACTCTGATTCTTACTACAATTAATATTAACAAATTATACCTGATTCATATTAAAATTAACTACATCTCCTTTTGCTACAGTATTATGTTTTGAAATCAGTTCTGGTATACAGATAATTCTCAGCATAGAAAAAATTACATAATTCAGAATCATTTATTCATGATTTGGTGAGCTCTTCTGTAATCAGTCTATAACAACTTACCATTACCAGGCATATAGACTACTTTTATTCTTAACTAAGTATGCCAAAAAGGAGATGCTGATAGACAGATGGCCATCCGATACCAGCACATATTATGACAGTAAAGAAAAGAAGAAAATTATTTTGGTCATTGATAGCACTGGCCCAGGAGCCCATAGATGGGCATCTTCCCTGCTTCCTGTCTTTTGTAACTCATAGAACTTGAATGGGAAGTCCAGGTCTTAGATATAAAAAATAGATAACAATGCTTAGGTCAGAGGCATAAAGATAACTAACTCCGGATATAAGTTTGGTTGTTCATGGAGAACACAGAGACTGAAAAACCATATCAGAACATACGTCTCCCAACCCACCAAGACATGGTTTCAGGCTAGTAGCCCAAGAGATTCTGACAGGCCTTGATCTTCCTTCTCATATATCTCTATTCCTAGAATATCTTTCCTCACTTGTCACCCAAGAGGCTCTAGATTATTCCAGGTTAATTATCCTTAATCACTTCTCCTTTGACAGTGTTTCTGATTCCCACCTCATTGCTCAAAACCACTGACCACTTTTGGCCTCTGTGTACCTTTGTTATGGTGCAAGTCACATGGTGTTTTGCAGTTGCTTGTTTACCTGTCTTAGTTGCATATGCTCTAAGCTCAAGAAGGGAAAGACCCTGCCATGGCTTTCTCTGTGTTCTCAGTGCCTGGTACACAATAGGGCATCCACTGGAGGTGAATAAATAAGGGGATGATGGAATGAAGGAAGGGACCGTAAGTGAAACTAGGCTTCAGTTATTATTTTAACTCAGGATAAATATTCCTCACTCTTATGTGTACTGCACCTACATACATCAAATCAATGAGGGTACATGTATAAATATGACAGTGATTATGGGGAAAGGAGATCTATGGTGAAAGGTGAGCCCTGGGAACATCTCAATGAGAACACTTAACTACTTCTGAACCAACACTTAACCCTTGCAAATATGTGGAGCAGGTGTGACAAAATCATTTTTTCCTTTTAAATATTTCAAAAACACAGATTTCTGGGTCATGCTTAGTTTTTAAATGTTTGGGAATATAAAGTTTAAAACATAATGGAGGCTAGGCAAAGATGTCTAGGTACCAAATTGGCCTTGTAAGCTACCAAAATGCAACCTCTGTTAAAAATAATTATTTTCCTGAATCTTAGTTGCTTAATTTATTGTAATGTTAACCAGGTGGTTCTTACCTATGTGGAAAAAAAATTGTCAAGTGAAATTTAAAATAATATGGGAGAACAAAAGGAACACTCCTTTGTAATTCTTCCTTTCTCTTTATTGGTATAAATGCTATCTAAGAAAATCTAGTTAATCTATTTGTTAAATAGGACTGGATAGCTTTCTGAAATTTTTTGAAGACTCCCTCAAATTCATGTTTATCATCACTGAGAATTCCAGCACCTGGTTCACAAATAATCAGTAAATGGTGATTATTTCTTTCATGCCAAATGCAGTATAAAACTAAAGCAATGGAGAAGAACAAATCTATTTTATTTTTATTATTTTTTTCTCATCATCACTTATCATCATGGAAATGCAAAATGAAACTGCAGTAATATACCACCTAACATCTGCATGACCCATATTGAAAAGACCAGAGTTAACAAATGCAGGAAAATGTGTGGAGAAAGAGGAACCCTCACGTACTGCTAGTGGGAAAGTATGCTGGTCCAGCTCTTATGAATCTGCCATATAATCCAGCAATTCTACTCTGAGGTAGCTACCCAAAGAGCACAAAAACACTAATTTCAGAGGAAACTGTATTCCTATGTTCATTGTAGCACTGTTTACAAGCACCAAGATACGGAAGAACAAATCCATTGGTTAAATTTTCTGTGGCCAGAGATGCTTATGTACAAAATTAAGCACGAGACACTGTTGCTCTTTAAGGAAGAAACAACAAACATTTAAGATGATAACACATTATCATAGCCCTGAAGCCCCCCAAAGTAAGGACACAGTGAAATGATAAATAATTCTAAAGCCATCAGAGTCAGAAGCTTTGATATCAAAAGGCTTTCTTTTCAATATCATACAAATTTGCCCATATGCTTCTCAGAGACATAGGGGTTATAGAGTGATAAATTGACTTAAAAGTCCTTGGAAGCATTCTAAATCTCTATAAAAATTGTTGTGTCAATATTATTTTGATTATCATCATTGTTCTTACAATATACTAGTTATTGTAGCATGGATGGTAATTATGCTTAGTAAAGATAGTTCTAAGGTATACTACTAAGTATACTAAGGTATACTACTAAGGGTAGTAATTATGCTTAGTGAATTAAGTCAGTCAGTCAGAGAAAGCCAAGTGTCATATGATTTTACTCACATGATATAAAGAAACCAAAAAAATTACCTGAATAAAACAAAAATAAACATTTAGATTTTAAAGCCAAGTAGTGGCAACCAGAAAGGAAGAGTGGAAGGGGAGTGAGCAAATCAGGTGAAAGAGGTCAATTGTATAATGAAGGATAGACATGGACTTGGAGTGGTGAATTTAATATAGTATATACAATACTCATTTATCATGATGCATGCCTGAAACCTATTATATTATAATGCTATGTTACTTGAGTAAAGACATATTATGTATACACACACACATATGCAGATATGCTAGTCATGACAAGTGAAGAAACACTCTAATATTTTTCTGTATCTCTAACTGGATTACAGATTGTTTACCACTATCTATACTTTAAGGGCACAGGCATACACGGAGTATCTATCATCCTGGAAAACACAATGCTGGACATAATGAAATTTCATAGAACTAAAAAAAGGCCACTGTCCTTAAGAACATTAGGCCCCTGTTCACATAACCACATTTATCCAGATGCTTCATATTGAGAGGGTTTTTGCCATATCAGTAAATTGGCACTTTAAATCTGCTATGCTGAAACTAACTCTATTCTGGTAAACCAGCACTCTGAGTAGCCCTGATTTTCTCAGTTTTCATAGTGTAAATAACTGCCCCCCCCCCAATTTGACTGATTTCATGTCACCAATGTAACAATCTTTTTTTTCTTTAAAGATTTATTTATTTATGCATACAAGAGTTGGGGCACAGGCCAGAGTCCAGGAAGGTGAGAGGAGTCACCAGAGACAGAGTGGACAGCAGAACAGCATATTAAAACACACTGCTGAGGGGAGCAGTTGGCAAGGCAGGAGAGGTCCGCTGTGCCATGTGGGTCCCCTCCCTGGCCGACAGCAGGGATTGAACTGGTGCTGCAATGGTTGCAGTTTGTTTCATAGTGCATTGCTTAACCCACTGTGCCACCAGTGAGGCCTCACCAATGTAACAATCTTGAAGACAAAGTTTGGAAGAGATGTGCACACTCTCTCAAGCTGGAACAAACTGGCTACAGCATACCATGAGTGGACCCAAGTCTTGGAGATAAAAAGGAGCTTCTGTGACCTGTCATCTTGCTTCCAGGAGGACTGCCTCTAAACCAGGAGGAAAACAGGGAAGCTAAACAGGGAAGCTCTGTTTAGGGCTGAACAGCGTACTAGCTATTCAAAACATTTGAGCATGCTTATTTCTAGGAAGCCTTACCTTATACCAAAATTATGAATTGGATGATGAAATCTGATCTTACTGTATGTCACTTACCTCAGCAAGACTATAATTTATGTCTTTTTAACTTCAAATCCTTGCATTCAGGAAGTAGTCAAAAAATCTGATAAACTATACATAATAATTGGGAAAACACAAATTAAAGTAATGCTGTTTTTAGCTGTCATTTATACCAAATTTTTTTCTCTATATGAAAATTGCTTGTCTATTTGACTTTGATTTCTAGGGCTAAATATTTCTATTTGTAGACACTAAATATTCTACTCTTCCTTCTCTAATGTTTATTTTACTCATTCTGTTTTCTTCAAAGGCTTGAAGATTGCTTTTTTTCTCATGCATTTACCCTTTAATTCAATGAATACATGTGGAAGTTATACTATGTGCAAAACACTATATTGTGGGCTTTGAGAATAAGAAAAAGATAGTCTGATAACTCCAATCTCCTGAGATGTTTTGGCTCTGCTGTCTCCTGTGGGTTAACTGTTTCTTCATTCTCATAGTGGGCTTGGTAACTGCACCATATTGACATATGACTAGGTGCATAGGAGTAAAGGTGATAACTACTTCCTTCTGTTTTTCTTTCTTCAAAGGATGGGAATCCTCTCAGATATACCCAGACTTTTTCCCTATTGTACTAAGATTGGTTCACACAACCTACTTTAAACCAACCAGAGTGATATAATTACTATTACTAATGCTTAAGACAAATTTAATACAGAAAAAAGTGTGAAGGAGTCAACCACAACAATCATTGTTGAATTTCAGTGTGATAGGCTTTTTCCTAGAATTTATCTATTCTCATCCATTTAATATATTGCATTAATTGACCCTCTTTAAATGTGAAGCACTTAGCTATTCTAATTAGTGCAGAGTTTAAGTCAGCATGACAAATTCTATATTTAACTTGTTTCAATGTGTGCTTCTTGAGCTTCCTACCCTTTGTTTTATGGTACTGTTGTCACAGATAAGACTCTTTTACCCCTTCTCTTTTTGGCTAAAATCCACAGCTACACAATTCCTTCCTTATACTGGTTCCTGCTATGGTACCCCATGCCATGGAAAAATAACTGAATAAATTTTAACTCAAAAAATATTTATGCCTAGTGCAGGGGTTAAGTCTCAGCACTATCATGGTATTGTCACTGCATCCTGAATTCAATCACCAACCAGAAGCTAAACCACATATGGCGGCTGATCTCTCCTATCTCGCCTGCTGCTTCCCTTAGCTGTGTACTTTGGTAAATCCACCTAATCTGCTCCCAACTCTCTCTCTCTGTACCTGCACCTCTGGCTCACATCCTAGTTCTTCTATAAATAAATAAATAGATAAATAAATAAATAAATATTTTTAAAATAATAAAACAAAATGAAAATGAAATTTAAAATACATACATATATACATATATATACATACATACATATATATATTTATATATATTGCTCTGGTAGCCCCAAAGCCAAAGAAGTTGGTCTCATACCTTCTTGTTTTATAATATAAATATCTGAATAGGAAATTTTAAGATATCTATTATGAAGGAAGTCAACAATAAGTGGTGGAAAACTAGAGGAGAAACATTACTAAGTAGAAATTTGAGGAAATTGAATGGAAACAGAAATGTGGGAGATTACTCACAAGTTAGGTGTTTGTTACTATTTCCTCACAGAGGGCAGAACATTCATGTTGCAAAAAATAACAGGACACTATGAAGTCATAACCCAAGCTAAGTTTTCCTTTTTCATTTTCTGGCTAAACAGTGGGGCTAGAGTGAGACCTTTTCTAACAAATCATTTAATGGTCAAATTTGATTTAAATTGACTGGGCAATGGCCAGGAGTTCTTGAGTGGCCTGGTCTCCTCAGACTGGTCGTTGAAAAGGAGGAAGCAGCAAATACTGAACACAGGCAGTCAGGCCTAAGTCACAGCAGTGGGGCATTCATCAGGAAGTGTGCCTGGTAGTACTTCTATCTCTAGTAATAAAATGGATGTCAGCAAAGAATGTCCTTAGTCATTACTAGGGGGATGAACAGGTATTTTTGGTTTAGCCCTTGTTAGATCCTTCCAGATACATTCCAGAACTGCCTGTTAAAAATATACTTGTGTTCTAATGAACATACATTCTCCCATTATGATTTCATCAATTTCAACAAGTTAATGAGAAACTACCCAAAATATGTTCCTTATGCCTGAATAGTTATCAAAATAAGTATCATATGTAAATGAGCACTTTTAATAAAATTATTTCACTAATATTAATACCGGCATTGAGTGAGAAAATTACATCATTTGTGATAGAATTAGGACCTATCCCTGTATTTTTGGGTTTTTACTGTAACTTGAAATGCCTTCCGTCGACCCAATCTGCTTCTTTGACTCTGATTTCATGTAGTTTATTCAGAGTTGTGTGCTAAGCAGGTCTAATGATAATTAGCACCAAATACAGGGCAATATTGTTATTTTCATGTATACCACAAACATTAATCAGCGGTTTAACTCACCACGGACTGAAAAAAAGTAACTCAGTCTCCTCTCAAAACTAAAGTGAGTAAATTAAGATGGTGGGTCAACCACCCTCATAAACCAACTTCATAATTTTATGTAACAAATAATATGTTATTTATGAAAATATACAGAAAACCTGCCAGCCCAGAGTCAACGCAAAAAGAATTCATTCTAATGTAACTGTCATAGGAGAAATTCAGTACATCAAAAATTGGACAAGACAGATTTTATGACTTAGCTCCCCTCTAGTGTTTCATGTGAATCTTATTATTTTATATCTATTTATCCCAAAGGTTAGCATTAAATTCTAAACTATTAGTTCTTATCCATCAGTAGCTAACAGGGAAAGGATAGAGAAAAGCATTAGTAATAATAACAACAAAACATTAGCTTTTACCTTTTACCCAGCACTGGTCTATCAAGTGCCCTAGGTCAGGACTCATCTTAGACAATAGAATTGGAAATACTATCTCTCTGCTTAGAAATCTCAGCATAGGGGCCTCCCTGGTGGTGCAGCGGGTTGAGTGCCTCACTGTGAATCACACGCTGCACACTAACGCGAGTTCAATCCCGGACCCAGGAGGGAACGAACCCACATGGCACAGCAGACCTCTCCTGCCTCACCCACTGCTCCCCTCAGCAGTGGGTTTCAGTCCATCTGCCTGTTCTGCTCCCCACTCTGTCCCTGGTGAATCCTCTCACCTCCCGCTACTCTGGCCTATACCCCAGCTCTTGTATGCAAATAAATAAATCTTTGAAAAAAAAAAAGAAATCTCAGCATAGAAGAGAAATATGAATTGAGAAAAGAATTAATGCAGGTTTTTAGATTTCAATTTGACATGAGAAAATGATTTCCTAATAGCATTGTGTTTTTTGAAAGCTCATATATATTACAAAGCAACCAGAATTAAAATCATTTTGGTATTTAAAAATAGACACATGGAACAGTGGAACAAAACCAAGAACCCAGGACTAAATCTACAAATATATTGACATTAAGCTATTACAAAAGAGCAATGATATGCAATGGATAAAGGAAAATCTCTTCAGCAAATGGAGTAGAGAAAAATGGACAGCCATAGTTAAAGAATGAAACTGGATCACTCTCTAACTCTATACACAAAATAAATTCAAAATAGATTGTCTGTAAGACCCAAAACTTAAAACTTATGAAATAAAATATATGTGGTATGTTCCGTTACATAATTGTAGAGAGATATCTCTGGGGACTTCACCCCAACAGCAAGAGAAATGAAAGAAAAATAAAAATTGAAACTATGCCAAATCAAAAAGCTTGAACAGAGTATAAGAAAATAGCAAATTAAAAAGATAGCTTATTGGATGTGCTATATTTGTACATCACATATCCAAGGAGGGATTAATATCCAAAATATATGAAGAGCTCATCCAGTTAAGCAAACAAAAACTAAAAAAAACAGGCATTTTTTCAGAGGATATACAGATGACCAATGTTCATTGATCAGAAATATCTATCATCACTTCTTATTAGAAAAATGCAAATCAAAACCACAGCAAGATACCATTCACACCAGTGAGCATGGTTTACATTAAAAAGTCTAACAACTACAAATGTTGGTGAGAATATGAATAAAGAGGACCCTTACACATTGTTGATGGAAAGGAAAAAGGTATGGTAACTTGGAAAGTAGTGTGATTCTTTCTTAAAAAACTAAAGATAAAAGTACCATATGATCCAAAAATCCCACATTTGAGTATCCAGAGAATCCCAAATCATCAGCTCAAATCGCTATGGGCACCACAGTGTTTATTGCAGCATTATTTATAATAGATATGGAAAGAATTCAAGACATCACTGGTAGGTAATTGCATAAAGATGATGAGGTATACACATATAATGGAAAGTATCCAGCTATAAAGACAGATGCAATTTTCCCATTTGCAACAAAAGAAAAGAAAAGGAGATTATGCAAAGTGAAATAGAAAGATAAAGACAAATGTTGGATGATTTTGCCCATTTGTGCAATATAAATATATACAGCAATTGAATAGACAAAACAAAATAAAAATGAACCAGTGAATATTGATAACTGGAATGAAGTTATCAGAGGTGAAGAAAGTGGGGAGCAGGAGCCAGCAGAGGGGGTGATGACACATTCTAAAATAAAAATGGTGTATATAAAAGCCTTTTGAGACAGGCAAGGAGAGTGGCAACTTTGAGAATATGAACTCAAACTATTTCACATAAATTTTTAATTTAACATTCTGTATTCTCTTTTACAGGAATTTAGATTTGATCGTTTTGTAGAAGATGGTAAGATTAAAACCAACTTTTACAGAAGAGGGGAAAAGCTGAAGCATTACCTATTACCATTTGGATTTGGAACTAGCAAATGTCCAGGACGATTTCTGGCAATTGTTGAAATAAAGCTATTGCTAATTACACTTTTAACTCACTTTGATTTAGAAATAATGGATGATAAGCCTGTAAAACTAAATTATGGTCGCTTTTTATTTGGTATTCAGCATCCAGATTCTGATGTTTTATTTAGGTACAAAGTGAAATCATAAGAAGCTAAAAGGAAAGAATACTAACCTCAGGACATCTATTTGTTTTTCATTTCTGCAAATGTAATTAATTTGTATGTTTGTTTAAAAAGTGCCAATTTCAACTTGTTATAAGATCAGTCTGGTTTGTGTTAGTCACAAAATTCATCACAAAATAAAACAGAATGGTGGTATAAAAAAGACATCAAAGTCAACTAAATGATAAACTTAAAATAACTTCTATAAGTTTCTACATATTGTGATTTTCACTTGTCTTAGTAAATGTACCTTCAGAGCAATAGATTTAGTACTCTTTATACTCACTCAGATTCTTCACTAATATGTAAAAAATATATTTTTGTACCCCTGAATATTTGTGCTGGAATGAACACAATCTAACAAATTTCAGTTCTCAGAGAAGGGAATTAAATTTCCATGAGCTAGACTAGATAAAAATACTTCAAGTATATTATCAGTAATATCTGTATTGCCAGGGTATGTTTACATTAAATTAGTTTTTCAGTCTATTAAATGCTTCAACTTCACTTCAATATTTAATCAACCATAATTTTTTTTTATTACTTTGTATACTATGCCTCAATAGAACAACACTTTTGGTTCGATAAGGCCACTCATGTTCAAGTTAGATGATTGAAAACTTAATATGTAACTACACTCAACTTATAAATTTCATATGCTACAAGGCAGCAATGTGTCACTGATTCAATTATTTCAAATATCAGATTACCAAGTGACTACCTGGCTTCTGACATGAATGACCATGCCAAATCTAAACACAGAAAGCAGGTATAAAAGTTAATTCATGTTGCATTAATTGAAACTTCTGATAGATCAGACGTGTTATTGTTATTTAAAAGTGATTTTTTTAAAAAAAACATTATATAGTGTTTACCATAGTTAATAAGGAAATTAATTTTCAGACATAACTTTCTTTTATCCTTCCTGACATACATGCTCCTAGTGAAGGTCTTCCTGCCAAAACTCTAATTTTGCTTGGTTGAAAATGTCTTAATTTTTGCTTTCATTCTTAAAAAGAGATTTTACTATTGATAAATGCACAAGTCTGGGTTAACAGTTATTTCCTCAAAGCACTTTAAAGATCTTGCACATTAAGATTTCCATTGTTGTTACCTAGTGGCTAGCATTTAGTAAGTTTAATTATTTGGTGAGAAGTCTGTGTCTTCATTCTAATGTCTTTCATGTGTTCTCTTTGTCTTTGATGTTCTTAGTATCTTTCTGTTTTTCATGCTTACATGCCATGGTGCTTCTTGAGTCTGAGAATGGGTGTCTTTTTATCTACTATAGAATGTTTTCAACTATTGTTCCTTTACATATTACATCTCTCTGACTCTATATTAGATCCCCTTTTTCTATACTTCATGTATTTTCACCTTGCTTCCCCAGGTTTTCTATCTCTATTTTACATTCAATTTCTTCAGCTTTCTTCCAGTTTATTCTCAGTACAGTATTTCTAATCTGCTCTTTAATGCATTCATTGAGGTTTTTTTCTTTTTAAGTTTCATAGGATTAAGTAATCATATTCCTTAAATGCCTTAGTTCATGGTATACAATTATAAATGCTCTGAGGTTCCTCTGACTTTATTTATGCATTGTATTATACCTAATCCCTACTGCCAAACCATTACCATCATTAGTGGATATTCTTGAGTTTTGGGTGTGTATTTTTTTATTTTTCTTAGGTGCATATGTTTTTATTTTACATAAATGTATTTTCTATAAATCATACATATCTCTCATAATTTTCTTACTAAGCTCTCTATATTAAATCTATTGCTTTTAACAGCCATAAAGATTTCCATAATGTTCACCTATCATACATTAAGGATCTATTCACCTACTGATGAAAATTGTTGGTAAATAAGTTAATCTGAGAGAGGAGTCACAGCAAAACTTGAAAGGGACCCCTACCTATCTTCCTATGGCTGTGTCCAGATAGCTTCTGCCCCTGACAACCACCTTTAATTCATGGAGCCTTCATTCTCCTTGTGATATTCTGTAATTCCCCCTCAGATCCTCACAGCCCCCTCCTCCCTGTGGGAACACCAGGTCTGATTTTGAGTAGGGTACCAGCCACCAATTTTTCAGGTTTTCAGTGCCACTCAATTTATTAAATTCAGTTTGCTAGAATTTTCTGTTGTCTTCCTATCTCTCTGATCATTTTTTATATCTTTTCCTTCATCGTGTACTCAATATTTTCTTTTACTTTTTAAAATATATTTTAAAAACAAAATTATATTTTGTATCTGATATTTCCAATCATCAGTTTTCTGTGGGTCTGATTCTGTAGTTTGTTTTTCTTTAAACTCTAATTTACAATGGCTTGCTTACTGGGGCCATATTCCTTGGAATTTTAGCTCTGAAATTTTTCAGACCTGAATTGAAGGTGGATGCCTTCAGAAAGAATTTGTGTGTTTGCTTTTGTTTTTAATCTGACTACTGATGTTACTGAGAGTAACTCACATCACTTTAACTTTTCAGTTGGAGCATTTTGAGAGGAGTGTGAGCGATATCAGTAGTTTGTGTTCTAGCTCAAACTCAGTTAGAATGCAACCCTATCATTGGTAATAGACAAGAAAGACTTCAGAGTTTTTTTTCCATCACCCAGAGACATCACTGAGTCAGATTAAGTGGCAAGGTTTCTTTCTAGTTAATCTATTAAGAATGTTGCTTTTTTAAGTTCTTGACTGTGTAGAGATCTTTACTATCTCCCTCCCTCCCTCCCTCTCTCTCCCTCTCTCTCCCTCTCTCTCCCTCCCTCTATCTCTGTCTCTCTCTGTCTCTCTGTCTCTGTCTCTGTCTCTCTCTCTCTCTCTCTCTCTCTCTCATACACACACACACCCCCCACAGTGCTAGGGCCTTACTTAAACTTTATCTCTCACCTACCACATTCATTTTATACTAGGATGTCTAATCAGCCGTATTGCTTGAGGTAGAAGTCTCCATATTCTTAAATTCTTCTAAGTAGTTCACTTTTGTAGTGTTACAGCAGAGAGAACACAGGGTATTATTTCATTTTAGTTTCTGCTTATTTGATAATTAGAAATGTTTAAGGAATTTAGAATAGCAAATAAAATAGAATAGCAAATAAAATAGGGCTTTCTTTGCCCCTCCCAGGTACCATATACCTGGGAGTCTTTATTCTTTGCCTTTTTTTTTTCCCCTAAATAAACTTTTCTTTAATTTCAAAAAAGAATATTATATAAAAACAATAAGCTAGTAGAAACAAAACAAGAGAGTCTTATAATGGGATAAATCTAGTAACTGAAGAGTGCTTAGGAATAGAAAAAATGTTATGAAGAAATAAGTTAAAAAGCATGGCTCTAGCTAAGACATGAGTGGTTTGTTTGCATCAACAAGTCACATTATCCTTCAGTGTTTCAGTTTCTTTATTTGCAAAATAAAAATAATAAGACCCTCTTAAAACTGAGTTCATTATAAGGATTGAACACATCAATGTGTTAACTTATTTTGAAAAATATAATGCGAAATACAAATACAGAGTTATAAAGGCGATTCTTTAACACCATGTGCCTTTTAAAAACTGTTCTTATGTGTTTGTTAAAGGAAATAATTTTTTAGTCATTAATTAATTCATTATACATTTATTCAGTTGAACATTTCCTATATTCTAGAAATAATGCTGTACATGGGATTATCCTTCTTTACCATACATAATATTTTTGGGAGGTCAATATACACACAACTAATTTATTATGAATGTAGTTGTAATAAATTAATATCTTTAAAACTATTCTAAAATTTGGATGTCATTAGTTCTAACTAACCTTACATTACTCATTCCAAAGTGTTTTTTTTCTGTAATGAGAAATTATATACATAACTATATAGACTAACACATATACATCAGGTATTGTGATTGTGGTAAAAAACAAACAACAGCAGCAAAATAGTCATTGAGACTCCAAAACTTTTTAAAAAGTCTATTTTACCTATGATGGAAACCTAACTTCACTTTCCCATTGTCACCTAAGTTTCAAGTTAAAGGGAATGAAAAACTAATAATATTGTTTCATGTCAATGACCAACAGTAATGAAGCAATCAGTTAACAAGAACTAAGTGCTCTGAAGTGTTTGTTTGTTTGTTTTTTAAGCTATCACTAAGTAAGTAAGCAACCTGCACTGGGAACTTTTCTCTGTCTTGCTTGGCTTTCCTGGTATACTTCATTGTATCTTCTCCATTTCATACTCAAAATTGGCATAATTGCATATATTTATTTTGTAATCAAAAGTAATGTGTGTAACATCTCTTATAAAGATCTTCTAATTTAGTAAAGCCATTTTCATTTTGATCTTAGTACAAAATAATGTCTGTAATTACTATTAAAAAAGAACTATATGACCTGAGAATGTACAGTTTTAACACATTAAATTCACCAATATTGAAAACTATTATTTACTTGAACTGTGTTATTAAGTATTCATATTCAGACACTCAATTAAGAAAAAGTTCACAAGACAAGATTACATTCCCTGTAGCATTATTTTAAATTATAATGAGTAATCACATAACACTCTCTAGTATTTTTTTCTAAAGCAGTTATTACTTACTCTACTTCATAGTTTTAACCTAAATCAGTGATCGTCAATGTTTGAATTTTTAGCTTGTAAGTCTGTTTAGAATGTTTTCTTGAACAATATAAATTTCATTCATGAAAAACTCTACTGTACAATTTCAAATAGGAAGTAATTTGGCAATAATTATGTTTAAATATCTTCTTTTTAGGAAGACTAGTGCTGTGTAGCATAAAATACTTTTTTCCCCTAATTGTTTGTTTAATATTACCTTTTGATTTTAGAATGGTATATACATATAGATTTAGGAGGAAGCAAATTATCTTAAAAAGCTCTTAGGTGTGAGCACATTATGAATCTATTTTCTGTTCTTTTATTTACAATAAGAACTCAATACATCAACTTTTAAAGTACAAACGAATGACAATGTATCCTTATTTCCCTACTTGGACCATGTTGGGAGACAGAAGATTAGATTACAAATAGCAGATTACTTGGGAAAGGATTTTGCTGCCTAAATATCCCCACATGCATATTCTGCACCCCATATATGTAGTTTTGTTCTCTGATGATCTCCCTAAAAGTATATAGATTGCTATATTTAGAATGCCTTAACTTATTTGTCTGGGGTGTTAAAAAACAGATCCAAGCATTATCAGTGACTAGTAAGTTTTCTAAGTTTATCTTAACCAAACTGACCTTGCTTGGCTACAATTCTTAATAATCACTATTATTCTGTGGAGAGAAGTATAAAGTGTAAAAGAATGAATGTATGAAGTAAGTGAGAGATTCCATTAGATGTGGTCTCCTGCAGATCACTTGAGATAATGAATGAGGCTGAATAATATTTGGACAGTGTTCTATTTACTCATAAAGCTGAAATGCAAACTGTAAATAAAGCATATAATACAGAATGCTGTTGATGAAATTAAATGTGGCTCTTTTAGTAACTGACATACAGCATTTCACTGGGACATTTGGCATTTATAAAAACACTCCCGTTAGTCATTAACATTTTGCAAGAATTGGTCTTAGATTCTGAAGGTATTCCTCCTCATTTAAACAAGTCAGTTCAGTTCTGTTTAACAATTAGGGTAAATTATGTCATTAAATGAGAAATATATGAAATAATTTTCTTTGCTTCCAATTTTACTCAAAGAGACATTTATTGGGTAAATAAAAAAATTTGCCAAATTATTGGAATTAACCATGATCATGAGAATAATAATGTGCATTTTTGTCTAGAATGTAGCTGGATAGAAAAAATACTCAGTGATTATGCTGGATAATTTCAAGAGTATTTGATGTAGTCCACTCAATTATTTGAGGTGTATATTGCATTCTCATTCCTAAAGGCACTCATTTTTATAAGAAAAGACAATATCTATTGCAGAGTACATAGAAAGTAAATGTTTACTGATATATTCATGAAGCATTTTATTTCCTTTCAAACAGTCTGTGCTTATAGGAAAATCTAGAGCAATAGAAGTAACAGTAAAGGTATTAATATCTAATGATTCTTCATAGGGTCAAATTTAAACATTTACAAATAGAAAACACAGTAGTTGGGTATTTTTATTTGCAAGAGAATATTTATCCATTATAACTTTAATGTCTAAGAACTAGCCATTGTAGTTAAAATAAAATATATTATTATTACCTGACAATTCACTTTTTTAGCTAGTGAGTTTTGTCTTTTTAACAGTTAAATGAAATGTGCTCTCATTTAAATATGTCTTCTAAGAACCATGTTCTTTAAAGTTTTATAAATGCCGTTGATTTTACTTTGAATGGAATAGTTTTTAAGTATTTGAGTAATTACTCTTGTTTTTTTTTAATGAATCTTAAAATGTACAAGTAATACTTTTCTCCATGTTTTGAAATTAGGCATTTATTTTTTGAAAAGTTTCTATTCTGAATTAAATTTAGACTTACCAAAAAGCCTTAATAGTTTACATCAGAAGAAAAAGAGAGACAGCCCCCAGACTAAATAATACTTGTACCAAAATTAAGAGTGATCCTAATGCTTAGCCAGTTGAAGATCTTAATCCTTGATGGATTGGAGATGGTTGTCCACAATAACTTTTGTTGGGCAATACACTTTAACTAGCAACTAAGTGTCAGAAATAATTTGAAGATTCTACATGGTTCAAATAATTATTTTCTTCCCTTAAAAATATAATTTTCTATATTTTAAAAAGAGCTTCCTTTGCTCAGTAATTCCAGATTTTAATTTCACTGTCTTGAGAAATATGCAATTTAAAGATATGTATACCTTATGCTACTCTAAAATAAAAATAAGGTAAGGTACTCCTAATCTTGTTTTCTGGTCTATGAAGTGTTTAATATATAGATTTCCTTTCTTCCTCTATGACTCTTCATGTTTCTGTGGAGGCCTGATTGGAAAATCATTTCATGATCTCAGATGAGGGACACAGGCTCAGCCTGGCACCTGAATTTTGACCATAATTCTGCAAAGAGATACTATATATGCCAAATGTAGCTGTATTAATTGAATAGACAGCATGATTTGATGTTTTAATCAGCTAGTGCATAATCTGACTCTCATAATAAAATATTGTCTTTTATTTTAAATGAGTAGATGAAGATACTAAACAAAGAAATCCTTACACAAGTTCTTAATTGTGAGAACAGAATAAATGCATGAAATGAGGTTAGGCCATGAAGCACTTTTATGTTTAAATTCTCATCTCTAAACATCTCTATTAACATAACAGATTTGAGTTGCAACCATCCTCCTAATAAAATATGAAATCTTTAAGATACAAAGCTTTAGTAAATAATGGGTCCTTTAAATATCCCTGAACTTTATTCTAAAACTTATAAGAAGAAATAATAATTGCTTTATATAACCACTGATACCATTTTAGCATTTGATGAAGATGTTAATTTATGGTTGGTTAGCAGTTTATGACTGTCATTAGTTTTTCAGTTTGGTCCACATTAGAAATCTATTTTTCTTTTTTATTTTAATCTGAGACAATTATATAAAGACATAGTTATGTTTTATCTAAAATGTATCATTCTACTATAGCATTTCAAATTATTCACAGATCATAGTTCTTATATGTGCATATATGAATTTAAAAATACAGCAATAAAATGCTTGAAACAGATCATAAATTTGCTTCATATTTTATTGCATCTCTGAATCAGGTTGAGAAGACAAGGGCAACTATGGTCTTTGGGAAAGTATTAACTCTTTCCCAAGCTGGGAAGGAGAATGATATCACATTGTTCACTATTAAAGTCCTAGTGACATGTAAGAACGGCTTGTCCATCACATGTGGGCAGGTGGGGGCAATTTAGGTTGAAAGGATGCAAAATCCTCTTTCTTTTTGCAGTCTAATTTTCCCAGTCCAGTCATTTCTCATCCAGAGCTCTCTAACCTGTATTTCTGTGTTGCCGGAATGAGAGACCATAGGGAAAGGAAAGAAAGCAAGCCCACAATGCACACTCACTCAGGGGTACCTGGTAATTTTGAAATAGTCCAGAAGTCTCCAGAATGATGTTAAGAGGAGTAATTTAGGGGAATATGTAGAATTTTACCCAAATCAAACCTCAGGAAAAGCGAGCGAAGAGTTTTCTTGAGTTGCTGAGAAGCGAGGAGGTCTTTGGGATTTAAAACTGGGGCTCTTTCACAGAATTTCCGAGCTTGGCACGGCTCTGATGTGCTCCAGACAAGCCTCGCAACCGCGCTTGAATCTACCAGGCCAAGGGGGTGCAGGGGACAAACCCGGTTCTAATGTCACTTTCCGAAAGAGTTTGAGACAGAGCCCCTGAAGTTCGCTTTTTGTCCGAAGGACGCGGAGGTTGGATGGCATCGCGCCCGCAGGAGGGGCCCAGAACGCCAGCCCACAGGGGTACCGGGAGAAGGGGCGTTCTGCGGCTGCGGAACCCAAGTCCCTCCTGGGGCGCAACGCGCGCTAAGCGGCGCGAGGGCATTCCTATTGTGGACATGGTTCTGTCTGCATTCTGGGGCCGAAGTACAGACTGGAAAAACTTCCCCCCTCCCTTCTTCCTGCTCTCCCAGGTCCCCAGAATAGACACTTGCCCTGGTCCTGGGGCCAAATAGACGAGCGCTGTTGCCACACAACCTACAAAAGGCAGGTTCCAGTAAACACACAAGAATAAATCAGGAGAACCAGAGATCTGGAAGGGAGAAAAAGGCTCTTACCTTGCTAATTGTTTTTACTCTAACTTAGTTACTGCCTCCAGGTTTTCCCTTCGTATTTTCTCCTTCCATCTACTGCGCCCTTGCAGCTCATTGGCATGGCAAATCCCGGGGCATCTGAGTTCTAAGTGCCCAACAGAGCCGAGCCGGGACAAACAGGAGACGGAGTTGTTCATTTTGCCCACACGACAACAAAATGGTAATTGATGTAAAGTTGCTTGGCATCCGGATGATTTAGTCTGACCTGCATTTTAATTAAAAGAAAACTTATGTGTGTATCTGATGTCTATGTTTTGCAATTTAATTTTGTTAAGAGGCACCTTTGTGCCGCCCTCTTCCTCCTCACCCCTCCATCACCACCACCACTTCCTCATCTGAATCATGTCTTGAAAAAAACGGTTTTAACTGTGGACCCTCTCCTGACGGGCATTCATTAGCTCCTGCCTTCCAGAAGCACACTTTCGGGGCTCCACTCGCTCTTGTGGATCCACCAGACAGAGCCGCCACAATGTGCTACGAGCCGGGAAGTGAACTCTCATCATTATATTTCAAAGTCTGGGAAGTGTATTATCCTTTTTCCTAGTGGTAATTAGTTACCATAGCATCTAATACGTAAATGTGCCCAGAGCACACCATTAACAGTTAAACGGAGGATTCAATTTAACACATGATTATATCTTTCATAAGTCATTACATTGGAGAAGTCAATGCCGCTCATACTGGAGCAATCTCAGGGTCCCGAGCCCTTAAAAGGGTTCGGTTCGGGCGTCGAAACCAAGAGTGCGTGGAGGAGGGAAGCCTGTGAGTTTCTGCCCTTCCTAGTAAACTGTCTGCTCTAACATAAGTGGTGGAGGTGATGGCTGTGATAGAAGGGAAGAATTGAAGTTCAACACAGACCTTGGAGACACCCTAGCAAGGGAGTGTGGAGAACAAACACTGCCACTACTATCCCTGCTCCCCTCACTCCCACTCCCCCATACACACACACATACTCACACACTCACACTCACACCACAAAGAGAAGGGTGAAGGAGGGGGTAACTAGGTAAGCTCTTCAAAGATGATCATTCGCTGGCTGGTCATGTAAGAGTCCACAAAAAGCCCCCACACTTCTGGAGGTGCCCAGGGTCAAGGTGGAGATGGAACCTAAGAAGGAATTAGAAATTAGAGAGTGAAATTGAAATTAGAGAGAAATTAGAGAAGAGAACCGATGAAATAAAGAGCTAATTGGATTCTGGAGCTAATTGGTTTCTTGGTTGGCCTTATCTGCCTACTCTGAGCTCCCTAAGAACACAAGTAACTGGATCCTTATGAGGTGAGGCGCTTGAGAGAAGTGCCCCAAGGCCTGATGGGTGATTTGCCTACCTGCTCCAGCAGGAGCTGCAGTGTCAGGGTGTCAGTCTGTCTGTTCTGGGCCAGGACACCTCCACAGACCACACTGGTACCTTGGTGTTCAGCCCCCAGTTCCATCGTGATGCTCCATATCAGAAGGACATCTGGGCCCCAGGCATGTATGGGTCAACTTTCTGGGATGGGCCCAACCTCTGGACTCAAACCTCAGAACCAAAGTGTCTGGGACGGTTGCCTGAAGGGGGAACAACTATCTCACCAACCAAAGCTTTTTTTTTTTTTTTTCTTTCCCGCTCCCTAAAAATTTCTGCAGAAGAACTTTGAAAAGCTTGGAGTTAGGGCAGGGAGGACCATCTGAATAAATCACCCCAAGCCCCTCTCTTGTTCCTTTTAGACGTACTATGCTTTTTCCCAAGAACTAAACACTGATCAGTTCCTGGGATTAGCAAGAGAAATGATTTCTCTGAAATTGTGAAAATGAAAATAGTTCACCCTGCAACTTTTTAATGCTAGTACATATCTGTCTGACATTTCAACTTATTCTGAACATGATCTCATTTATCCCAGCCCCATTCATTTCAAGTCTCTTTTAGGACAAAGACTAGAGTTTGAGCAATTAAAGTGTGAAAAGAAAGTGAGCTTTTCTTTTTCTCCTGAAATTCAAGATTTGCAATTTGTACAATATCTAATAATAGTTAAAGAAAGAGTACAGAGGTTGCAGAAAAAGTATTTCAAGGAGGCTTTCTTAATAATGAGAAATATTAAGCAGTAAATCTTGCAGCAAATGTGTCCCCTACGATGTTAATATGCAAAAAGAAAAAAAAATCTGATGGTGCCTGTGGTTAATTCCTAATCAGAATGATGGACAGCAGGGCCAGAACAATACAAACTAATGGCTGTGTTGCTGATCACTTTACCCCTTGATTAAAGACACCCAATTATGGCACAGAACAGTGTCGTAATTATGTTTCTTAATCACATCCAGGAGGTTTAATTGCCTTAACGATGTGTTTCATTAAATGAATTTAGGTATTATAGTCGACAGTTTTCATACACAGTTGTTTTCAAATTAACATAATATTAGACATCGTCATGGAAATTGTTTTAATAATCATAATTAGACGCACCCAGGCTTTGTCTGGTAAATGCTGAGAGACGTCTCCTCCTGCCTGGGGGCTGCCCTGGTCTCTTCCTTCTCTCTTCCCCTACTCCCAGACTGGGAGGGCTCTAGCTTCAAGGCCCTTTGCTATTATGTTTTCTGAAAAGTTACAGGTTCTGATTAATCTTTTTTGATTGCAAGTGGAGCGGAAAATATTCCCCCTCACCCCCCACTAAGTTTGATGGCATTTGGGAGTGAGGCTTTACAGACAAAAATGTGTCTAGCATCCTGTGTACAGAGGAAACACTATAACTTCACCACCACCTCTAAAAACATCTACTGCAATAAAATCAAACCTTCTCTACTTAAGATCATGATTAAGGTCCAAATACAAGCTATACAGTCTATAATAGAGTCGATGACTGACCAAATCCAAGTACAGTCTCTAAAAACCTCATTAACATGCAACACTGTTAAGTCTATGGGCATTGTTCACACTTATAGTTCAACCTGGTTGATTGCTCTATCACAGAAGAGTTGGAAAGTCACAACAAAATCTATCCTCAGAAAATCCAAATTCATCTCTTGTCCTTGGTTTCCAGACAGTTGGAGGTAGAAATTTTGATACAGCTCTTTAAGAAACTTTGCCCTCTGATGGGTCCTGGCATGGCTAACAATGCCATGCACAAGAGGGCAAAGAATCCCAGAGAAAGCTTGGCCTTCAAAGTTCATGCCAACAGCAGGAACTCTGGACCTCCACTGGGTCTCACCATTGACTTCATTTGTCTCTGCTCCAATGACCAGCTCCTTTTGATAAGTCAACAATTGAACTAGGGCTACTCCTAATTGTGTATACCTTCCAAAACTTGAGTTCCACCTTCTCTGAAAATCCATTCCTCTTTGTCAACTTTCAATCAAAGAGTAACTCAGAAGAGAGATGATTGCTCCTACCACAAAGCACAGCATAATAAAATGTTTGATCAAAATATTTTAATAAAGATTCTTTCTGACATAGATACACATACAAATGGTCGTACATAGCTGTCATAGTCTGATTGACCTATTTAATATATATATCATTCTTTACACATCCAAAACCCGCCAGTAGATCCATCACAGTTCCCAACTCACCATCCAATCTGACAAACTGAATTTGTATTATCTGCAAAGAGTGGAAAATAGCAGGACTCCATTTTTTTAAAAAAGGTTTTCTTGATTTTCATAGGATAGAAAGGCAGGCAAACAGCCATGCAAACTAAAACTGAAATTTCACTTTGGGTAAATAGCTTCTTGCTCTTCCTTAGTTTCATTCTATTCTTTTTAATTTTTAACTTTTTTTTTAGAAAAATAACAAAGGATTTCACACCATAGACAAATCAAACCAGTCTTTTAACTTAAATAATTCTCCACAGTTAAAATAACTTATATATACATATATTAGAAGCAATTAAATTAGACCTTTTAAAAATGCACAGCAGGGAAAAATATTTGCTTAGCATGTTTTTACTTATAGGGCCTATTGCTGTGATGTCTATCCCTTTCAGAATGCAAAGGAGTCCCCTTTCCAAAAAGAGATCAATTCATTCATCAATTAAGAATACACCTTTCCTGTAATTTTTGGACTGAAGCAATTTATTAAAGCTCAATTTAAATACAGGGATGATGCAACTGAAAATATCCAGGTGACCTTTTATAAACCTAAGCAGCTCAGGTACATCAATATGTCTCTTCATACTTGTTGGCAAATAAACCTTTTAAACACTTGGCACACAGTATAAGTTAATTTATAAAACAGAATTTTAGAAGCATTAAAAAAAAAAAAAACCTGCACAGAAGACCCATGACCTTAACACATGATAAATAGTGTTGATGTGGAAGGCTCATTGAAGAATAACAAATAAATACCATGAATTGTTAATACATCATTGCAGAGTGGAAAGTAACAAGGTGCACATAAATATTTTTAAATGCAATTCTTTCAGCCACAGTCAGTTTTTTTTTTTTAATATCACTCTTGCCAAAACTTTTGAGCATTTTCACAGGATTAAAGTTCAGAGACAATAAAAAATACAAGTCTTTCATTGCAACTTGTCTCTTTGTTTTTGCCCTCACTTAAATAAGTCTACATTTCAAGTTTTTCTCCTGGCTCAGAATCAAAATTTATTTTCAAGTGCCCTTTCTGATTTGTCTAAATTAAAATTCCGTCCCACAAGCCACCCAACCCCGGATTCCTCCTCTCCCCTTCAGTAACTAGCCAAATTCACAATTATTAGTAGGATTAGTATTTTGATTTTGCCATTTAATACTTTCCACGCTTAATAACCAAGCGACTACTTCTCAACTTATTTTTAACCTTGAAGGCAACTGCTTCCTTTAGGTCTAGGCTGCCACCGAAGTTGCCACTTTTCTGAGAGAAAAAAAAAAAAGACGTCCATACTCCACCCCAGCTTCACCTCCCTCCTCCCTCCCTCCCCGCTCCAAAAACCAAGATTCTGGGGCTGTCAAAGCTAAAAGTCCCGTTTGTCTCTAATACTCCTCCTCTGCTTTGTTTGCTCTGCAAGTGTTTCAACAACTACAAGAGGACCCAAACAAACGGGGTGGGGGCAGCTTTTCACTTCCTCTAGCTTTTGGGCTGGTCTTGTGTTTCTCGGGGGGTGTTTTTAAGGCTTCTCCGTGCACTGTTTGCAGAGGCTGGAGGAGACGCTGTTGAACAGGGCGCACTTCTCCGGGCAGGAGGCGGCCGGTGGCAGCCCGGCGCTGAACGGGTAGCCGGCAGCCTGCTCGTAGGCGCCGAGCGCGGGGTGTAGGGCGGCCGCGGCCGCCGCCGCTGCCGCGGAGCTGGGCAGCGAGGCGGCTGAGATGGCCTGGCCCTGGTTGAGGTAGGCGACAAGGCGCCTCATCTCCTCCAGGGCCTGCGCCTGCATGAGGATGTAGTTCTTGGCGAGCAGCAGCGTGGCGATCTTGGAGAGCTTCCGCACCGAGGGGCTGTGCGCATAGGGGATCACCGCGCGCAGCTCGTCCAGCGCATCGTTCAGGTCGTGCATCCGCCGGCGCTCCCGAGCGTTGATGTTGAGCCGCAGCGCCTTTTGCTCTTTGGATTTCTTGCTGCTGCTGCTGCTGCTGCCGCCGCCGCCGCTGCCGCCGCTACCCCCGCCGCCGCTGCCCGGGCCCCCCGGGGGGGCGCTGGCGCCGCCGTGGAGGTGGGCGTTGGAGCAGCCCTCCGCCGCCTTGGCGCAGCCGCCTCCCGCGCTGGGAGAGGCCCGCGGGTCGGCGCCTCCGGCCCGTAGCACTAGCTCACAGCGGCCGTCGCTGTCGTCGTCGGGGCTCTGCTCGCCGCCACTGCTCTCCGCCACCGAGCCCCGGCCAGCGCTCTCGCCGTACTTGAGGCATAGGGCCGCCCCGGCCGGCAGGCTGCTCAGGCTGGGGTCACCCCCAACGCCGGCAGAGCCCACAAGCAGCCCCGGGACGCCCACCCCGCCGCCGCCTCCGGCGCCGCCGCCGCCTCCCCCCGGCGGCGGCAGCAGCAGCCCTGCCCCTTCGGGGTCAGCCGGCTCGAAGCAGCCCAGGGGCGACGAGGAGGAGGACGCCGGGCGCTCCCGAGGCGGCGGCGCCAGCGACAGGTCCATGCCCGGGGGCGTGGAGCGGAAAGCCGCCTCCAAGCGCTTGGCGGTAGAGGCGCTCAGACTCTTGTGCAGGAAAAGGTCGTCTTCGCCCGCGGCGGCCGCGCCGAGGTGCAGCCCGCGCTCCATGGTCCGGCGCCGGCTCGCAGCCCCGGCCCGCCGCGCCGACCCCCGGCGCCTCCGCTGGGAAGTCAGGCGGCGCCGCGGACGCGCCCGAGTCGGGGTCCGGGGCTGGTGCGCGCGTCGATCCCGGTGTGGCTGGCAGTTCTCTCTCCTTCTTTTTCTTTTTCGCCTTCCCCCGCGCTCGCCGCCTCCTCTTCTTCGTCTTCTTCGTCTCCAGCCGATGGTGCCGGCTGCTGGGGCTCACCATGGGCCGCGGCCCCGCATGGTGGGAGGGTGGGTGCGGAGGGAGTGGAGCCGCCGCCGCTGCCGCCGCCGCTCTGAGCCCAACCCCGCGCCTCCGCTCCGCACCGTTTATCTTGCTTGGATTCACCTTCAAGAGATTTCCGGACCCATCAACCAGCCGCCGCCACAGACGGGGGAGTCTTTTACATCATTATCTCTGAGTAGGTTATTATGAAGAAGACTCGCCTGTTGGGACAGCGCTTTCTACCCAATCAGGTTAACGTTTTAATTAATAGGATTAAAACGGTAACAAACAATCGCGGGCGCTATCTGGCCGCGAGTCTGAATAGTTTCATTTCCCAGGTCTGAAGACAGGCAGCAGCTAGAGCTTTATAAAAGGCGCCTGCTCCATTATTCTGCCTGCCATCTGTATACACAGCTTAGCGCATATGTTTGCAAGGCGCTGGGTCCTGTTAGTAACCCAACAACTGCCTTTAGCTTGACATGTGTGGCGACTTTCACTCATCAATGAGCACACTAAAAGCCCTACTTAGAGCCGAGGATGTTCTTTGCTCCTTCAGCAAATTGTAGATCGGCTGAGAAGCCTGGGAGTCCTGTGGAAAGCAGACGCCCCCACCCACTGCACCCCACCCCCACTGCCCTTCCCTCGCCTCTGCTGTCTCATCTTGTGTTAAATTACCCTTCCGGAAGAGAATTATACTCCACCCCTGTTCGTAGAAGCCTTTGGTCTGGATTTGGCGATGGGACTTTCCTGGGGATAGGGTTGGGGGTGGGGGTGTAGAGGGGTGGCGTGATGTCCTCGCTGGAGTGTCCAAAATTCACCCAAGACTTCCAGCTAGTAAGAGAGCAAAGCAGTCTTCCCTCTAGAACACATGCCCTCTCCCGCCCCAATACTCCTTTTTACCCTGATTGGGAAAAGGAAAAGCAAATTGATTATGCAGTCCATTAGATATAAAAAGGGGGGGGGGTGCTTTTGCAACGTTCTCCAAATATCTACTACCACTGTACAGTTATGAAGCACACGGTCTCCTAAACAGGAAGAAACTGATTTCTCAAACTTTCCTCAAGACTAAAATCGTGTTGTTTTAAAACAGACAACTTCACCAAGAGTCAAACCGTCTCACACACACCAAGTGGGGTATTTCTGTGTATTTATTTATCGGAAATATAACCGCCACAGCTAGGAAGCCATTCAGGGACATCTGGATCTGCCTCGGTTGTTCTTGGAGGGCTAGCAAAAGGACAACTGTGAAAACAAGTGCTCCTCTCCGGATGGGAAACGGTACACGCTGTCCTCTCGCTCCTGAGTTCAGTGTTGGAGCACATGGTATTTAGTGGCTGGTTTTCATCCTTATGACATAAGTAAAAACAATATTTCCTAATACCTTCAATAAATCTTTCTTATGTGGCAAAATTACTGAAGCCTGTGAAATTTTTGGTTTCTCTAGTTTCATTAAAAACCTTTTAATTGTGGCTTTCAGAGTTGGCCCCAGGTGTTGGACTCTTTTCATTACATTTTGCTCTAATGTGATGAAATTCTAATTCTCTCCTTACCATATGGTTAAATTTCCCCACTGAGAATTAGTTGAAAAAGGAGAAATAATCTATTAATCTCTGTAATAGATTCACAAATGAGGTTCGCCACAGAACCTGTTTTTGAATGGTAATATCAGAACAGTTGGGCGCCTTATTTCATAAAGGAAGAGTGAGGACGACACAGAAGCGTCTGCATTTTCACCTGGAAAGGATGAAAAGGGGCTCAGCGGTGTCTTTCCAAAATAATTGCTTGAAACTCAGTCTCTCTGGGACAGAAATACTACGCAGTCTTGGGTTACCTTGTGCCTTCTGATTTACTGGTACCCCAAAAATGAAAAAGAACAGGGGGGCTGCGGGAGACTTTGTAGTCTGAGACCGGGTGGGGGGGTGAGTTCTGGAAGGTTTGAACTGGGCACTCATTTCTCTGGGGAAGCCCAAAGCATGTTTACCTGCAGGGGCGGCTCCTGGCTTGCCATTTCTCTCCTACCTCCCCTCCCCTGGAGCTCACCGCTGCTAACCTCTCTTGTTTAGGAAGCTAAAGACAAGCTCCTGTTACTATTTTTCAATTAGCAGCTTTGTTTTCACTGGTATCATAAAGGTTATCTATAAATATAGGTAGGTCGTGTGTGCCTTAACACGAACTTCACACAGTCCCCAGACCACACATGGGAGGATCTAGGCTGGGCCCGTAGTGGTGACAGTCCATGAATGTCTGACTCAGCTCTCCATAAAACTTGCGTTCCTAGGGTTCTGGCACTTGTGGGACAGCCGGCGTCCTGCCGGCTATTCCGTAAGCACTAGAAGGAGAAGAACCGCTCATGCCCGTGTTGGTGGGAACTCGGGCTTAGCACCGGGCGCCATACAGTGCTGTGCCCAACGGAGTTGCAGTGATGCATCCAGGATGACGGCTCAAAGACGCAGATGTGCCACCTGCCGGCGCTAGCGCCGAGGTCTTCTCTGACCTCTGTCCTGGGCCACTATCAGAAAACTCAGCACCGGGCTATACTTTGTGACCTTCCCAACCCTACCTAGACGACCTCCTGTCCACCCAAACTTCTAGAACAAACTTTTCCGCGATTTCATTTCATTCATTCGGAGTCAAATACCTTTTTCTTTGGCAGCTCGAGAAAATCCCCCTGGTCTCCTCGGAGGAGGTGGCTGCTTAATAGTTATTGGAAACTTAGCTTTGAGAAACTGCCTAAGAATTTATAGAAGCTCTAAATGTGGGCCTTATAACAACCGTCGGGGAATGGTCTTTGAGGTTTATGCACTCGTAAACTTTTGCTGATTGCTTCTGGGAAGTTGTCAGACACTTAACACTGCATTTATCTTACAGGGCAATGAAAACACATCTGCCTGGTGTCTCGTTACCTGTTTAATCGTCGGCAGCCCTAAGTCATGGCCCAGACTCTCTCTCCTCACGTGAGTGAAATCTCGCCGCCTTGTTTCGGTCCAGCCAAGGACTGACGTCAGCACCCCACTTAGGGCCCTCTGGCCGCGGGAGCTCGAGAAATCTGTTGAACTTTGTTTTGCCATAAGTGGGGTAAGGACCCAGGCTCCTGATGTAACTAGCTAGTTAGGAAGGTAGCAGAAGGGAAGCTAATAAAAACACTTTCTGGCCTGAGAAGAGAGTGTGGGAAAGTAGCCTGCAGCGGCCAAATTCCTGACCCACAAATGACCCCTGAGAATGAAGCCTTGGAAGTGAAATACTTGACTCTGCGCAGTTTCAGAGAAGGTCACTGTGAGTTATCGAAGCAGTTGGGGGACAGGAAACGCACAGGACTTTCTCCTTTGCAGGGTGAGGGCAGTTGAGACCCCTTTGCAGATGCAAGGGGTCCGTCGGTGTGGTCCAGGAACACCCAGCGCAGCGCCCTAGTGCTTGGCCGACTGGCGCAACGAGGCCCGTTGACCATCACACATAAGGACAGGGAACATTCTCTGCGAGTGCTGGGTCTCGAATTAAGACGCTAGAGCTTGTTGTGCCAAGATGAATACAGTTTTGTTACAGCGGGGGGGTGGGGGTGGGGTGGGGGGAGCATACCTAAGGCTTTGAAAGGATTCTAAAATGTTCAGGAAGCAGCGCCGCAGAGAAATTAAAGCATCGAGCTTCAGACCAAACTAATTTCTCAGGGCATACTTAAATTTCCTAATCATCACCTTTAGTAGTATTTTTTTTTAAGATTTGACATCAGAGCCTAAAATAAGAAAAGATCGGAATACAATCTAAACTTTTTTAATGAGTAAAACCAGGAGTTTCCCTTTGTTATTTTATAGGTCTGATAAACAATTTACTACTTATCCAGATTTAAGGAGTTAGGAAAACCTTGGACACTGGAAAGTATCTGCGTGCATGTTTTCTGAAAAGGAGGTGTGTGTGTGTGTGTGTGTGTGTGTGTGTGTGTGTGAACTTATCTACTGGAGAACGTTCTAAAAAGTAGAAGCAAAGTTTGGCAAAATGACAGGAAGATTCGCTGTCGAAATGGCACGGAAACACAAATTCCCTGAAAGTCGTGGCACCTTCTCCTGACTGCGCTTCCCGGGTCTTGAAGCACTTCTTCCTGGAAAATCAGGTCTGTCTCGGACCTCGGAGACACTACCGCATCTCCGTGGGAGAAAAGTGCCTGGGAGTAGTCTCCGAGTTCTCCCAGCGGCGTCCTTTGCGACGAATCTGGCCGCTCTTGGCAGTTCTGCAGCCCTTAAGAGAGAGAGGTTTGCTGACCTTGAAGTTGCATTTGACTACTCGGCACCGTCGCCTTCCCGAACCTGTCGATTAGTGTTTGGGCACAGTTGAGGCGGCTGGGGGTGTTCACCATCTGGGGACACCACCGGGTTGAAAACCGCAGAATCTACTGTGGGCCAAGGGGACTCAAGCCTTTTCAAAAAGCTCCAGAAATTAAGCCTTTCCGTGTCGTTTTGTCATCAGTATTTTTTTTTTTTTTCACTCTCAACTCAGTGCAGAGACGCTATGGTCCACGTGTTGTTGGGAATTAGCGGGCCTAATGAGGACGAGGGTGCAATTGACACAGGACGCAGGGAGGTGGGACATCCCTGGCAATGAACCAAGGTCCCAGCTTTAAAATTGAGCCGAAGTACTTGGCAATTTCAAGGACTTCGACCGTGGAAGAATTGAAACCTGTTGATAAAAAGTTCTTTCCTTCGGAAGATTTTCCTCTTTATTTTAAAGAAAAGACGTTATTTTCCTAAGCTAGCTTATGTTTGAAAACGTGTGACAGGGAACCCCTCGGCTTCCGAGACGCAGGACTGTGCGCCTCGCGCGGGCGCGCAAAACGACCCCCAAGTCCGCGGTGGTGGGCTCACCTAGTTCCAGTGGGGTCTTTCCTGCGACTTCTAACCCGAGGGGCGCGGTATGACGAGTAAAAATCTTGGCGCTAACCTAGCACTGCTGAGACCCCAGAAAACAATAATCATGATATGTAATAGATGTAGAGGGAAACAAGTGAAAGTTTCTGAAATTTCCCACCCTACATTGTTACCTGAACTTAACTCCTGTGTCCAGTAACTCTCCCTAAAGAAATTCCCCACTGGAACCTTATCTTCTTAGCATGTTGGAAAACATCAGAAATAAAACAAGAATTTATGATAAGAAAAAGCCGAATACTTTAAAGTTTGCGTAATTCCCATGAATTTAAGAAGAAACAAGCTGTAAAGAGATGTTCTGCTTTGGGACTTGACGGATGCGAGTTAAACCCACAGCGCCATCTCCTGGCAGTAAGGAGAATATCACGGTGTATGATACCTACCTAAATACTGATTGATATAAATACTCAGATATGAGACATATATTTTACGCCTCAAAAATCATTTTAGTGATACAATGGTATGACTAGAAAACAGAAATCGAAATTTGTGATAGTTAAAAGTTTCCACACACAAGTCTTTTTTTTCCTTTTTTTTAATTAAAATATTTTAAAATTTACATATACTTGCCATTAATTGTAATCCCCTTGTATTCCCCATCACCATCTCACCAGTGCACCATCACCTCAGTCCCTCG
>JAGFMF010011756.1:5204756-5219287 GCA_019455555.1 Galemys pyrenaicus | reverse complement strand
TCCTCTTTGGAGAATTGCCTTTTTAGCTCTTTTGCCCATTTTTGGACTGGGTTGTTTTCTTTTTTTCTGTTTAGTCTGGTTAGTTCTTTGTGGATCTGTCCACACACAAATCTTGAAAGTTAATTATTTGTTTGTTAAAAAGTTTGCTATATTTATACACGCTGCTTTATTTTTTTAATGTTTACTTGTTAAATTTTTAAAAATATTTTTAAAATTAAGACAGCATTGGGACCTTCCTGGTGGTGCAAGGGGTTGAGTTGCAGCACTGTGAAGTCCCTGCAGCACGAATTCCATCCACTGCTGGGGAGGAGACCCACATGATGAGGCTGACTTCTGTCTCTGCTTCACTCAGCAGTGTATTTCAGTGGATCTGCCAATCCTGCTCCCCATCTTGTCCCAGGTGAATCCTCTCACTCCCCCACCTTGGCCTGTACCCCAGTTCTTGTATGCATGGATAAGTCTTTTTTTTTTTAAGGAGAGATAGCATTGATTTACAACACTGTTTATGATTCAGAAATATAGGTTCTTGCCTGTTCAGATGTGTTACACACCACATACACTACCAAACCACACATAGTTATCCACCTTGGTCCATTGACTTCCTTTGCTCTGTGTCCTTTATCCTCCTACACACATAGTTTTTATAGATTCAGTTTATAATTATTGTTATAAGGATTTATGATAAGATGCAAGTCTTCAATTTATTACAAATACATAATTTGATGGAAGAAACAAAATCACAATTTCAAATCAGGATTGAATTAGTTATTTTGTGTAAAAGATACTGTAATTTTGCAAATATCAAGTGCTCTCAGGAATTGATTAGTGAAAATGCTCAATTAAATTTCTGATATTCTAATCCATAAAATATTTTTCATTCCATTATTTTTAGTTAATGATATGTCTTCATTTACTTTTTGTGGATCATGTTCACTTTGTATGGTAAAAAGGAGACTTGTGAAATAAGTGAGTTGAAACATAAATTCTTCTAATTCCTTATAGAATTTTACTTCAACATCAGTAAAGCATTTGCACCATTTTTCTCAATAGTCCTTCATTTTCTTTGCATAACAGTTTTCTCATTATCCAGTTTTTCAAATATCAGATTTAAGCTTTCAGAGCTTGAAACACCATCTGAAATAAGTTATTTCCCAAAATCTATTGTACATAATAGGATCATGTATACTTAAGATTTTGTGAATTAAAATGTTCCCAAAATGGGATTTTTTTTGTTTACTTTGTTTCCTTTCATAAGATTCAAATCCAGGAAAAATTAGAGATGAAATATCAATTAAAATCATTTCTCTTCTATGGTTATATACATAGGCCAGCTGCTTGAAATACAAATAAATGTAGATACACTTTTCAGAGTGTACAAAATATTATGAATATCCTTCAGAAATATTGTAGATCAAACAGACAAATGTAAACTTCACTTCAGTTGAAAGATTAATCTTATTTGATTAATTGAAGTGAAGATCTATTAAGCCAAATATTTGGACTCATTTACTCTGTCAAAGTATGAGTTTCTGTTTGAAAGAAATTTGATTATATATAGGAGGAACTAGATAAACAGATGGTTAGCTAGAGAGCTTTTCACAGTTAAATTTTGAAACTTAGCATGGATAAGTTTGACACCTTCTCAAACATTTTTGATGAGGTCATTTGATCTAGCAATGCAATGTTGAGCATAATCCTTTTAACTTAAGTTTAAGAAACATTTAACTTGTTTTTTCTGTGAATATATTTGGCTAAGAACTGTACTGCTTCAGTTGTTCACTTGGAAAATATATAAGTGTGTGTGTCCACGCATGCTCTTCACACACTTGTGCTCTATTTACCTACTGGTAAGCAAGTATTATAAAAAGAAAAGGAAGTCAATAGCTGCAAGGCATGTATGCAAGAGAGTATTAGGAGATACATTCTTTTGATGAAATGTTTTTATTCAAGCTACCTGAAAGGGGAAGGGCATCATTTGCTTACAATGGTGTTGGCAAAGGAACCAGATTGTAGGTTTCTTGTGATACAATGCCCCTGTGAAAATATATATTTACTATATGCATACATGGAGACAGTAAAATCAATCCCCAAAGGACATAAGAGCCTCATGGGTCTTAGCTACTCTTAAAAAACTATCTCCCTTTACCATTGCAGATGACAAATTGAGATTTTCCCAGAAGGCTGTTCTGTAATCCATGAACCTAAACAGTCTTACTCCCTTGTGTTGCTTCCCATATCACCATTATTTTCAAGAACAAGGATGGTGAGGGTAGAACAAGGAAGATCGAAGGGAAGATGGCTGAGGAAAGGTGGGTATACAAATTTGAAATCAAAGACTACATTTAATGTGTTTGTGTATGTGAAAAGTACTTGTCTCATAAAGATACAGCTTTAAGAGAAAAAACCTTTCTCTAATAAAGATGTTTTGAATGATGACTTTTACATATGTCTAACCTGACTGAACTTCTCTTGAATTGCTTTTAAAGGCATAAGTACATGTAGCAGATCCTGAGCGGAGTAACTATATAATCTTAGGCAATTTTCTTCATCCTACTTAGCTTCTGGAGGAAAATGTATCTATTAATCATCCCTATCCTGACTGCCTCAGGGCATTAATCAAATGAGACTATGTGGAGGCATTTTGTAAGCACTAAAATGTTATGTGAATTTAATGTTAACGTTTTATTATGCACTTTTGACTGTGTCATCTACACCAGTTCAGTCACCTTTAATTATTATTGGTTTGGATTTTATTTAATTTTTTTCTATACAACTTTCAGTTGCTGTAAGATGTTAGAGCATCTTTCACCCTTAGGGTCGTGTTTGAAGGCCAAGAGGCTATCAATGTACCTGCCTGCTCCTAGGCCATCCATGCCCAGACCTCCTAGTCCCTCTCCTTTCTTTCGTATGTCACTACAATCCTGCTTGTGGGGGCTTGCTTTACCTCTATGTTGCAAAGTGAAATTGTCTTTAGCGATAGCGGTCACTATAGTATGATTTGACTGAGCTAACTTATGCACCAGTAGAGACATGGCCATGGATTTGGCTCAAAAATATATATTTTAAAATATTTATTTATTTATACATACAAGAACTTGGGTACAGGCCAGAGCTGTGGGAGGTGAGAAGATTCACTAGAGAGTAGGCACAGAACAGGCAGACTGACTGAAACATACTGCCGAGAGGAGCAGCCAGGGAGGCAGGAGAGGCCTGCTGCACCATGTGGGTCCCCTCCTTGGCCAGGGATCGAACTCATGCCGCAGTGGTTGTGGATGATTCATAGTATGACGCTTAACCCCATGTGCCACCAGGGGGGCCCTCAAAATTCTTATTTGCACATCCCACTGTATTTTTATCCTGTATCACAATCTTCCCTAATAATCCAAATGTGTGGATCACACTCCTTGATAAAGTGACAATTGCCAAAGTAGTGATTATATGATTGATTTTTCTTTTCTTCTTTTTTTTTTTTTTTTGCCTAGATGAACTGGGCTGTGGAGGCAGGAAGGAGTGAAAGTATTCACCAGAGAAAGTAAAGAGCAGAACAGGTGGATTTACTGAAATACATTGCTAAGAAGAGTAGCAGGGGAGATAGGAGAGGCCTGCTGTACCATATGGGTCATTTCCCTGGCCGGTGATTGAACTTGTACTGCAGTGACTGCAGATAGCTTCATAGTGCTGCAACTTAGCCACTTGTGCCACCAGGGAGGCCCTGAATTAATATTTTATGAAAGGTTTATGGAGACAATATATGTTAAAATGTTTGATTTATTACAAATCTTACTCATTAATTTAGTTACTTTTATCAAGAAAGGTAATCAAGTTTGTCTGAATTATTTTTTCTTTTTAAACCTCTCTATTTGTTGACCACAGTTTTCATTATTCTCTAAATGTCTGAAGACATATTTTAATTAAATTTTGTTTTATTGTTTTATAAGAATCAAAGCTTAACCAATTCTATGTGGACAGAGAAATACATGTCAAGAAATGATAATAGTACTATATTGGTTGAGTTGGTTTTACTGACTTAGAGTAGAAACTTTGCCCTTAGCAAGGATTCAAACAGGGAAAGATCTACACATTAACTACACATCAAAAAAATGAAATTTCTGTTATGTAAAAAAAGAGACAGTAAACAAAATTAAATGACAAATGGCAGATCAAGAGAAGAAAATAAGCACATCATATATGTAAAGAGCTTCTATAGACCAAGAAGAAACTGTCTAATGCATGTTAAAACAATATTAAAAATAGATCAATTTGAGAAAATTACCAATGTGTAGAGTTGTGGGGAAAATGTTTATAGTGAAAATTAGTACAGTATTTTAGAGTATGTGGTTTGGAATCTGAAACCTAAGAAATATAAATATGTGTATATATAGAGATTTTTTGAAATGCGTAAAATATGAAAAAACCTAAATGTTCTTCAGTAAGCAAATATTAAATAAATGATGGTGCCTACATTCTATAAACATTATGCTATCATAAAGAATAAACGAGTTCCATCTATATACACATTGACTCCAAAGATATTTCTGACAGATAGTAAAACTGAAAAAAAAAAAAGCAAGATACAGAAAATAACCTGGTCATACCTTCTATTAAAAAAAAATGTTTGTGGGTAGTTACATGCAGGAAAATATTCTGAAATCTACGTATTGAATAATTAACTCTGGTTTCCTTTGGATAAGGATTGATGTGTCAAAAGTATTTTTTTTATTAGTAGTATTTTAAATACTTTGGCAAATACTTTGTGACAGCAACACTTATTATCTATGTGTAGTATTTATTTTTACAACTAAAGGAGTTTAACAATAAACTAATGAAAATGCTAATATTTTTGTTAAGTTCTTTGCATCATTGTTCATTCTCTTCTCTGTTTAAAAATGTTAATAATAGTTTTCTTAGCTTTAAACACTCTTTATAATTTTGTCCCATCCCAAATTTCATTACTCCCATGTTGTTTGCACCAAGAATGGATTTTAAAACAGTGATATTTTTGAACGATATCTATTTTTTGCTTGACCACAGAAATCTGCCCTTCCCTGCTAGTCATTACTTTTAGAAGAAAATTTTTGATGCTGAAAATACATGGTGAATATATTGCAATATTTATGACTATTGAATTTCATTAAAAAGTTACTGCTCTACTTTATAAATGAAGCTATGTTTTAGCTAGCATAGCCACAGATCTTCTTTCTTTTTTTTAAGAGCAGAAGAAATAGGTTTTTGTGGAGTAGGAATCTCACTTTCAAGTTTGATGAAGTGATTTTGGTGTCTGTAACCTTTAGATCTCCTTACATGTGTCTGTAATATCATCGGCCAGTCCTATCTCTGGGTTCAAAAGTGAAAGAACAATGGTTTTTGCCTTTGAGGTTACTAAAATTCACACTTTAATCTTTCAGGGACTGCTATTTTCCAGTCACACTCAGAAGTCTGATTGTCAGCTTTATGCCTCAGAAAGTATTCCCCGCAATTCAGGTACAGTAAAGTATCTAGTTCCAGCTAGCCTCAGTGTACTATATAACTTTTATAGTCATTATAAAAAGTAATTTATTGAAAAAACTTAAACCTCTTCCAACTCAGGTGACTTTTGATTTAAATGTCTGTGATCCTGGCTATGGTAATCAGTGATGGCAGATTTTTTTTTTTTCTGAATTAAGTTGGCTGTTTATGTTACAAAGTTTTGAAAATATGAAAGTAACATCATTTCAAAGATAACAAGTAGGAAGAAATGGAGATCTATAGTTCACATTTTACCATTACTTGCTTTGGAATCACATTTAATACAAGGCTTGGGGAAATTTCCTATTCTTTGTGTCATATTTTTCCTCTTCTGTGTATTTTTACTTTATTTGGGCTGCTATGCAGTGAAGTCTAAAATATAGAAGGTCTCATTCTCCTATAAGTCTATATTGGAAATACTTTGTTAGATGAAATTGTGAGAAACAACTTAAATGATTAACAGTAACATTAGATATTCAGAAAAAAATTAATTATTGAAAGATTTTTAAGAGGTTATTTAAAGATGATGGTACAGGCAACAAATCTTTGAATTCTTAAGTGTTTAACCTCCAAAGACATAAACTCTCAATATATTGTGATCTGAATTGGTAGGCACTGTGCTGACAGCGTATTTCCTATGTGCAGGGAAGGAGCTGACAAGATCAATGTGTCCTCTGCAGCCTTAAACACACTATTCAGGGATTTTAACCCTGCCTTGTATGGTATGCTTCCCTACTTTTGGGATACCTAGACTTTGAGCATTAAAATGAAATGACTCTTACACAAATACAAATGCAAAGAGCACAAAGCAATTTTTATATTTGCCAACTGAGCTCTTTTGATTCAGACCGTGGTCAAAGCAATTAAGTCATCCTTCATCTGTGGGTAGTTTGATGTGCCAAGATCCAGAAATATCATTTGTGTTGATCATGTTACCACTTAAATGAAAGCAATTTGCATACTACTTAAGGTCATAGCAGCCCTTCACTGTTTTGTTTTTATTTTTGTACTATCAAATTCCCTATATTTTCTAGTCATTAATGCTGATGGTACAGACTTTTTTTTCCTTTTAAATGCATGGTTTTATTTTTTTTTAACTAAAAATATATGATATAGAAAGTAGATTTGCTAAAACCAATCTCAGACTACAGTTGAGAGGGAAGTTTTAAAAAATATACAAGCACTTTTTTATAGGAACTGACACTGGTAAAGGTATGAAGTTCTAATTGTTACCTATGGAAGCTTTAACATCATTATCCTTTGTCTACTTTAAGTATATATTGACAGATAATGAAAGACAAGAGAATGAAACTTCTTTTTTTAATTATTAATTATATTTGACATCATTTGTAGTTCCCAGGGTGTACTCACCACCATTCCACCCGTGCACCATCACCTCAGTCCCTTGTGCTCTTTCTGCCCTCATCCCAGTCTTTGCCCTCCCCTCCTTCCCCTCCCCCCCATGGTCCCTTTGGTTTATCTTGGTTTCTTTATAGAGAGATGTGAAAAGATTTGCAAATTGCTAATTCACTAATAGAATGTCTTAAATGAAAGTGTGGAACAAAAAGAATCGCCACAAGAAAAGCAACTTCAAAACAGGAAATGTATAAAGAGGCTTATAGGTAAATTTAAGAAATCATTGATTCTTAATCAGTGTGACTCATAACAGAGAATTGGGAACCATGGATGGATTTAAGTGTAAAAAAAAGCAAAGGCCGAAGAATTTCTTCACCTATTTTTGAAGAGTAGCAGTCCTTCAAGGAGAAATTATGCTTCGAAACTCATTAGTAGGATAAAATGTGATCTTTGTCTTGATAAAAACAAGCACCCGGTCCGGTCATTTAAAACTCACCTGAAGGAGCAAAATCAGGAAAGCGCCTGCCTCTCTGAAGCATGTCAGAGTAATTTTGTTACCTAAATTAAGGTAAGTGATGACAAAACCTATTTAAACAGTCCAGCGATGCAGCTATCTGTGCTAACTTGATCCGGTTAGTGGAGTGCTATTCAACCCAATTGGATCAGAGCACACCAGCAAATAATCACTGATTATGTAGAGGGCTATCTTCCTTTAAATCTTTGTTTTAATATTATATCTTTTGGAGACAGGCATCTATTCATGTTTTCTTTGTTAATCCAGTTCCATTTTAATAACGACAAAAAATCTGAATAAGGCGTGTTTGTTGTTGGTAGCTCAAATGCTGTAGAGAAGGCATTGCTATTAAACCAGGTGAAGCTATTTTATGAGGTCAATGCTACCCTAGATGGCGCCACTGCCACCTAGTGGTAAGTACATGAACATGTAGGCAAGGTTCATTAAAAACAGTAGCAGCAACCATTATGCTAGATATCACCAAAAAAAAATTTCATCTGGTGACTGAAGTAGCAGACATTTTTATTTTTTACTCACTTCAATGAACGAGAGCTCCTCTTATCAGAATTTCCCCTTTTCTTGATTCTGTATACACCGTTGCCCTTATAATTACATATGCATTATTTACTATTAAAGAGGGAGAAAATAATTATAGTACGCTAAACTTTTAAATTTATTTTGAGGTTAAAAAGGAAATTATTGTAAAGTGGGTCATTAGAAAGACAAATATATACTTCCAAACATCTCATTTTATAATGTAAAAATGGATTTTGTGGATTTTCCATTTGCTTAAATGTATAACACAATTTCAACATTTCACAACCTTGTAATTAATTAAGCTTTTAAAGGGTGGCTGGTGACTGCCTTTATATATCTTCTCTTTTTCTGATTTTTTAAAACATATATTTTATATTCATATTCAGGTTTCATTTTATTTTCACTCTAATTTTACTTCCCTTTGTGACAGTGAATAATTACAAACTTTGTCTTATGTCTTAAAGAGAAAAATCAATGCTGACAGCCATAGTCCATGAACTATATACACTATAGTTCATTATTGCTCCATTATGCATTATTGCTCCATTTCACTCTCCATAGCAGTGGAAGAAATAAGTCAGGAATGACCACCCTCTGAAACATGTTCAAGAACGATGTTCATGAGAAAAAAGAAAATAGTGCATATAGTGGTTAACCCTAGTATTTTCTCAAATTTCTTCACTTTAGCAAGTCAAGGGACCTGAAGTCTAGTTCCAGTGTTCTTATTAATTAAATTGTATGACTTTTTTTTAAAGATTTATTTATTTACGCATACAAGCACTGGGGTAGAGGCCAGAGGTGTGGGGTGGTGAGAGAATCCACCAGACAGAACAGGCAGATGGACTGAAATCCACTGCTGAGGGGAGCAGCAGGCCAGGCAGGAGAGGTCTGCCTACGCCATGTGGGTCACCTACCCAACCGGTGGCAGGGATTGAACTCATGCTGCAGTGGCTGTGGTTTGCTTCATAGTGTGTTGCTTAACCCACTGCGCCACTAGGGAGGGCCCCTAAATTGTATGACTTTTTAAAAGTCTTTTAACTTTTGTGATTTTCAGTTTTTTGGGGTTTTTTTTTAAAGATTTATTTCATTTATTTATGCATACAAGATCTGGGTTACAGGCCAGAGTGTAGGGAGTGAGACATTCACCAGAGACAAAGTGGGGAGTAGAACAGGCAGACTGACTGAAACACACTGCTGAGGAGAGCAGCAGGCGAGAGAGGAGAGATCTGTTGAATCTTGTGGGTTAGCTCCCTGTCTGGGGATCAAACTCTCACTGCAGAGACTATCCATAGCTTGAGAGTGCTGTCTACTTGTGCCACCAGGGAGACCTGATCCTAAGTTTCTTGACCTGTAAAATGATTGAGGCGTTTTCCTATCTGGAATCTATCAGAAGACAATAGTCTGGCCTCAGATTTCTTCACAGGAATAGTCAATGTCCAAAAACAGTTTAGTAAAAGAAGCTTAACTTTGAGACAAAGTGTGACCCAAGATATATTACACCCATCAGAGTTGTCTATTAAGTGTTAAAGTAAGAAGCAGTCATTTGCAAACATGATAACACTCAGTATTGCTGAACCCTTCTTGGAAAAACTACTTGATGAATTATTTGAAAATAATTAAAAATAACTTAGGAAAGTAGTGGATTTGATAAAAGGAATAAAAGTGAGCATCATTTTATTTCAAAACAAAACATCTATAGGGATAATTATTAGAATTGGGACAGAATGTAAACCTTTATAGCCCAATGGTAATATTTAATTAAAAAATAAATAAATGAAAGGCAAGAGAAAGTGTAAGTGTGGTAATTTCCTCATAATACCAACTAACATTCAAAAGTAAAATATAGCTCAAAGGTAGCTATAATTCCAGCCACTTAAGTCATTTCTTTGTGATTTTATTAATTTTGGTGATAAAATTGATCTAAATAAGAATGATTTAGGGGCCCTCCCCTGGTGGTGCAGTGGGTTAAGCAACACACTATGAAGCAAAACTCAGACACTGCAGTACGAGTTGGATCCCTGCCGCTGGCCAGAGAGGGGACCCACATGGCGCGGCAGAGCTCTCCTGCCTTGCCTGCTGCTACCCTCAGCAGTGTATTTCAGTCTGCCTGTTCTGCTCCCCAGTCTGTCTTGTGGATCCTCACACTTCTGGCCTGTACCCCAGTTCTTATATGAATAAAAAAAAATTTAAAAAATGAATGATTTAGAATTTACTTTTGATTTGCTGTCAAGTGTAAATATAAGTAAATAGTTTTTAAGATAACCATGGACCAATCATAGGGATTCATGGTCATTTAAATCTCTCCTGTGTACTTATTGTTTACCTGCATTTATGCTTATAAGGATATCTAGACTAATGATCACTTATGATTAATAAGAATAACTCCCAGTTAATTGGCTTTGAAGTAATTATTCTTTTGTTACTTAGCTTGAGTTTCATGAAAATCCATGACATTTTAAAAAGTATAAAATTTGGTGTTGTGAGTTTAACTCATACCATTGCCCTTTCCTTTGATTTTTGGTTTTTGGTTTTGTTGATTATGGACTTGGAGTAAGCATTTAAATATTTTGTTAATTTGGAGACTGAAATAACTGGTACTGTTTGACATGCTGAGTGCATAACACAAAGATAGTATTCAAATTAAATATTATACCAGATGTACCCACACTCCATACGTGTAGTTTGCAAATGTTGCTTATTGTGCATTATGCATATTATGATTTCCTCTGATACCTAAAACTGTTAACTTTTGTTAGAATATGCATTATTTTGCTTCTAAACTCTTAACTCCATGTTGTTAAAGTTGTGTGTATTAAAATCTGGTCTTTAAAAGAAGGATTCTTAGGGAATCTTGAGTGGAATCTGAAAAAAGGGTTAAAATCAACTTAGGCAAAATCATTGTTTTTAGTGTGAACATTGAAGTGTAATTTTATAACTTGATATAGGTTTTGGGAAAAATAAAGCATTTTGGGAATATTTGATAGTAGTTTATTAAGAAAAATATGCTGTTTAGACTTCATGAGTGCATCCACTTAAAAATCTCAAGATCTGCTGTGGAGCAGGGGTAGATATACTTTTGTACTTGACAGTGGGTGTAAATTCTTTTATCATCAGATGCACAAACAAGCAAACCTGGCAATTATTTGGACTGTTCTAGTATTATTTTTCCATTTTAGTTATTTGTTGATACATTGTTCATTTTTCTTTAAGACTGGCTTCTTTCTTTCATTTACCTTCCTTTGTGATGTTTTCATTTTATCCTGCTATGAATATTGAAATGGGCATAAGGAAGTTAAACAGATCTACAGTCATGTACTGAAGACCTTGAAGATACATAAGCATTGTGCTATGCATAGTGATACAAAGTTGGTTGTGGAGATCATATATAAATTCTGGTTTGTCTCCAATATGAATGTTCTTTTATTGCCTAAAGGAATATCAAGTTTGAAGTATAATGAGGATGTGACTTTTAAGTCACACAGATATCAGTTTGAACCTAACTCTGTTACTTAATAACTGAACTGAATTCCAATTCACTCAAATTAAAAAAAATAAAAATGGAAATTATACTGCAATATTGGTTTTATGAGAAATGATTATTTATCTTTTGTCCACCTTTCTTGGCCCAGAACTCTTAAAACCCTGGAAAGTTCACAAGTGATGATGAAGACTAAGATGACTTTTATGTTAATCAGGCAACTTTCAGAAAATGCCTAAGGTTGGGGATCAGTTGTCAAGAGAATCTGCTATCTGGTTGGAGGTTTGGAACTTTGAGTCCCACTTCCAGAACTCTAAATGGGGGGGAGAGACTGGATATTGAATCAATTACCAATGACTTAATCAAGCATTCATCTATAATGAAGTCTTCATAAAAATCTGAGTTTGGAGCACTTCTAAGTTGGTGAGCACATGGAGGTGCTGGGAATGTTTGGAGAGAGCACCGAAGCCCAGCACCTCTACCACTTGCCTGCCCTACACTTCTCTTCCAACTGGCTGGGACTCAGTCCTTATGCAGTAGAAGCTGATGCTACTTCTGGGTAGAGTGTCAAACTGACTTGAATTATAGGATACCCAGTTGGTGTTCCAAGCATTGCTTTGTTAGTATAGGAAACAGCCACCCTCTGCTCCCCACCCCACACACATTAAAAATTGATCTCAGAACTCCAAAATAGATGTATCATGCAATTGTGGTGTGAGAAAATATTTGTAAAAGTAGCCTATTATCTGGCACAATGTAGTTTCTTAATTATAACTAGTCTTTTTTACTTCAGAATATTTGCAATATACTGACTATATTGCCAATATCTACAAAAAGATATCTTTTCCTTCTATATTGTTTTATTACTTTTCACACTGATGTCCTTACATCTGATTCTAGCTCTATCTCTATATTCTTGAGGATATCTCCCATGCCTTGTCTTACATATTTCATTCTTATTTGATTTCTCATTGTTTTATCATTATTCCATTTAAAAAAAAAAACTGATTCAAACAAAATCATCCTTCTTTCTAAATTCTTTGCAACACCCAAAGAGAGCGAGTAGCCATTCCTGCTTTAATTTGTTGCAGCAGCTGCTCTTGACTCTTTTTTGTTAGAAGGAGCATCTTTCCTGCCATCTAAGGTGAGTGCCTCCACATTGACTTTGTCCCATGCAGGGGAATTCTCTTGAATGACAGCTCTCTCCTTCTACAATAGCATTTCCAGGAGGAGCCACTGGCCACACCAGTCCTAACCCAAAACCGAAACAGTCCTAAACCTAAACCAAAACAAGGCTCCCCTCTTCCTCACAGCTTCCTCTAGCTACCTACCTTTACTTTTTATTCCTTTAACACCAAGTCTCTTGAATCAGCATTTTACATTTTTCCCCCTCTACTTCAATTCTACTTCAGTCTTCAATCTGCTACAGGTCAAAGCAGATTGTCTAAGAAGATTTTGTCTTCTCAGAAGAGAAAGAGCTTTCTAATACCTCTCAATGTAAATTGCACTCACCAAAGACAGTTAATACGTCAGAGTTCTGAAATCTAATTTACTTTGAAGAATTTTTTCTTATCTTTCTTGAAGAGTAGACCACTGCTCATTAACCTCATCTCAACCTTCAGCCTGCTTGCTGGACTCTCTCCTTCTGTTTGAACTTGCACCATTTCTGCTGGAGTGCTTGCATCTTTCCCTGCCTTTCCTTGTATCTTTCCCTTCCATTTGTTCTTTGCATAATCTGTGATAATGATTTATTCCAACTACTAGGTAAAAAATATAACTTCAGAAATAAAAATATGTTACTAGTGATGGCAATGCATCACTAGAAATAGTAACAACTCAAAATATCAGTGGTTTGACTAATAAAATTTTATTTCTCATCCTTGCTTGGTCCCAGGTTCCTAATGCAGAGTCCTCCCAGGTTGCTTTCCTGCAAGTGGAAAATGATGATTCAGGATCCTTCTGGTTTTTGATACCACTATCTTCAACATACAGACTCTAAGGGCACAGGGAAAGAAAATGATTATGGCAAGAACACAAGTACAGTTATCCACCTCAGCCTGGAAATGACCCACAATAAGTTCTGTTCATGTTCAATCAGCCTGACTAGTCACATGGTCTCCCTGAGCAGCAGGGTGGCCTGGAAGTAGAGGTTTTGGTTGGGCAGGTGCCTCAGCAAAGACTCTAAACTACAGAAAGGGAGTGCGAATCTCCAGGGTTAGCCACAACTTATTATATTTTTCAACTTTTATTTCACTTCAACAGTTCTTGGTAATGATTACATTTACTATCCCAAGGGACAACTTAGTGCTCTTTTGTGTCTCACTGATGATCACCATTAATATTCACTGTTATTTGAGATGCTGATACATTTAATGTTTTAATGAGGTCCCAGGGAATGCAACAGATTGTCTAAGAAGATCTTGTCTTCTCACAAGAGAAACAGCTTTCTAGTGGCCCTCTGTCTCCTCCATTCATCCTCTTTCTTTGCAAATCTTCTCTTTAAACTGTCTCTTAATTTATTTCTTCTTCTGCTCTTTTTTATTTAACTTTCTATTGCTTAATTAAATCAGGTTATATTATTTTGTGTTGAAGATATAATTCAAAGGAAAGCTGTTATACAATTTATAGGATTTTTATTTTACTTGACATTTTTAAACCATTTTACAGTATTAATTAGTAAATTGTCACAATATTTCAGGGAAGTAAGTTAATTATATCTTTATTTGAAAACAATTTTTTAGAAATAGCCAAATTCAGTGAAGGACAAATGAGGTTTACTTTGCTTCACAGATATTTCTGTGCTGAACTCCTTCCCCTTGGCTTAATGCCAGTGGAAGTTAATAATAATAGAAATGTCAGCAATGAGTTCTTGAAGGCCCACAATGCATTAGAAACTACGGTAAACACTTTACATGGATCAAATCTCCAGTCTTCACAATATCCCAGTTAGGTCTTTAAGAATTCTGTCTTGAGGGCCTCCCTGGTGGCGCAGTGGGTTAAGCAACGCGCTATGAAGCAAACCGCAGTCACTGCAGCACCGAGTTCGATCCCTGCTGCCGGCCAGAGAGGGGACCCACATGGTGCGGCAGACCTCTCCTGCTGTGCCCGCTGCTCCCCTCAGCAGTGTACTTCCGTTGATCT
>JAGFMF010011756.1:5150293-5197330 GCA_019455555.1 Galemys pyrenaicus | reverse complement strand
AGAGGTCTGCCGCACCATGTGGGTCCCCTCCCTGGCCGGCAGCAGGGATCGAACTCATGCTGCAGTGGCTGAGGTTTGCTTCATAGTGCGCTGCTTAACTCACTGCGCCACCAGGGAGGCCCCCCTTCATAACTATTTGCATTTTCTCTGAATGAAGAAGATAATTATCTGAAGAAGCATAATTCTCATAATTAAATAAAATTGCTAGCTTTTAAAAATAAAATAAATAATAAAAATTTGTTTACAAATGACTTATAAATGTATTTACTGCTCATTTTTGCTCCCTCCCACTAGATTTTTCAAAAACATTTCTGGTTGTCTCACAGAGGCAGCATACTTGAACAGGGGAAACTGGTTGGAAGAGGAATTAAAGTGGTTTTGAAAGTGGGCTTCAGACTGTAAGTGTGACCACCCGGACACTGACTTAGAACTATCTCCATGATGTCTGAACCCTCCAGCTCCTCAGAGTACAGGTTAAACACCCTAAAGATGAACATGAAGAGAAAGAGTGGTCAGCTTGCATGCACCCCTAAGTTTCTATTTTTTTTTTCTCCTTGAACTTATTGTTAACAGTGTATCTCCATAGAAAGAGGCGGCTTCAGGTTCCCTGCCCCACCTAAGGAAGGGTGGAGCTGAGCAGGGAGGGAAGTTGAAGAGGACTTGGGAGAGAAGGCTGGAGGAAGGGACCTGAGGAAGCCTGGAACAGAGATATGTGAAGAAGCTTGCCTGCTTCTCGGCCTGGGACTTACGCTGTTGGGGTAACAGTATGTCCCGGATGTATTCCACCCACTGATGTTTTATGGGCTCCACAACCACTTGTATGGCAAAGAGATCCCCAGGACTGAGGACCACAACTCCCATCATGCCAGGAATCTGCCATGACTCTTGACTTCTTGAACGGGGTAATCCTGGGAACTAAAGGTGGAGTTAGCAGCCCTGTATGGAGCCAGGTAACTCTGGAGAGCTCGTGGTTTTTCCTGCCTTCAGCATGTACCCAGTTCACACAGCGTTACTACAGGTAGGACGTATTGACAAATTAATCTCTATTTCTCTCTCACTGTGTTCTCGCTTTTTGCATTTCCTTCATAAAATAGCCCTGACTCCATCCCAACTCACCTAGTGCTTAGTGCCCTTTCATAAACTGAGATGGGAAAAAAAATCTTTCTATGTGTACCTATCTTGTTCTGAGTTTTTGTTTAAGTGTTCAGGTGAGTCATCACACACAGACTATCCCATTTCCCTTTGGGGTTGCCCTGTAACTTGGGGGACATGTAAGGAGACATTTAGTAGAGTTGTGGGTGAGAGACCCATGAAGAGGATGACTATGACAGCCTTTCTCTTGACTTGTATTTTGATTTTGCCTCTTTTCCGTCCAGATTTGCCTTAGGCTTGTGGCACGATTTCGGGTCTCCGTGGCTCTGCTTTGGGCCAACACTGTTTGCCCGGGCATTTACTCATGAGGGGATGGGAAATGTTGGGTCCTTTGGAAACCATATTCTTCCTCTTTCTATTGCACACTAATTCTACTAAAGTTCTTTACTGAAGGTCTTACACATTAAGAGAATGTTTTGTCTTTATGCAGCGTGTGGGAGAACTTAGAGCATGCAGGTTTGAGGGTCCTTAACACCCCTCCTTCTGCCCTCTAACACTATGTCTCCATGTCTTCCACCTACCTTTTTTTTTTTTTTTTTTTTTAGTGGTCACACTGCTACTTTATTTTTGGATTACAGCTTAAGGCATAACATTAGTTGAAGAAGGACTCTATTTCTTTTTTATTTTATTTATTTATTTATTCTATTTTTTCCCTTTAATTTATATATATTTGACATCAGTTGTAATCCCCATGTAGTCCCCATCACTATATCACCAGTACACCATCAGCTCAGTCCCCCGTGCTCCCATCTTCTCTCTACCCTTCCCCTCCCCCCTCTTCCACCTACCTTTAAAAATCTGAGTCCCATAATGAGCAAGGAGATAAATTTGAGTCATGCTCCTATTTCCTTGCATGGCCTCGAAATGAAGTGCTTTCCCTACTTGAAAAAGTTATCACACTGGGGTTCCATGTTTATGGGAGAGTGGACCCAATTTCAGCTACATTCCTATGACTTCTTGTTTGCCATAGTAAAAAAAAAAAAAAAAAAAAAAGCTGAAAAAGATAATAGTGGCAGAAGTGGAGTTGGGGAATCTTCATTACTAAAATATTGACTAATAAGAGCCAATAACTAGAAAGCAAAGTAACAAAAAGCAAAACTGAAAAAACAGTTGTGATACTGAATATTGTGGTATAATAGTATTTTGGAAATGTTAATAGTCACCACTTTCCATTGCTCCTCTGCCCCTTTCCTCCCTTTTGAACAGCTGTTCTAATACTCATTGCCTGGGGGAAAAGATACAGCAATGACCAAACAAATGGCCTATAGTCTACTCCTGACCCTCCCTCCATTCCAACTCCCCCAATGCCTAGGGCTGTTTCATAAACTGAAATGCAGGGAAAAAAATGTTCATGAGCAGCTGATAGTCTAAAGTTCCATCACAACCTCAAACTACACACTGAACTTGGCACAAAAACGTAGAGATTAGTAACCCATCAAGTGGATTGTAAGTGGAATATTCCTGTGCAAGTACTTCATTAAGGAAGGGCTTTCAGGAGAGATCAGAAGAGAAGAAAGGGGAAAAGCCACTTAAGTTTGCAACCTCAGCTTGAAACCTACCGCTTGTCCTGATGCTGTGGGGAGTTTTACAGAGTAGGCTGTTTCACAGGTGTCACCACCTGAGTTCACGAGCCATCCTTTCTTATCCCACACTTGTGAACCTTTGGACTTGAGTGTCCCATCTACGCAAGCAAACCCCTGAGGATGCAGCAGCCTCAGTTGCCCCAGGGCAGCTTGCAGAAGGACCACAGGTGCTGGCTGTTGGGAATGGAGGAGCTGGAGTTTGGTGCGGTTTGCACTGAAATGGTAAGATCAGAACCCAAGTTGCTTTAGAGAGCTGAGTTCTGCTCCCACTTTTTCAAAAGTTTCAGTTACATATGCCATTTGCTTTTATGAAAGACTTACATTAGTGCTTGTACTTGATAACTGAAAGAAATACAAAGAGGTTTTTATCTTTTACAATCCAAGTAAAAAGTGAAAAATGGCATCAATTTATGTCTTGCAGCAGTCATCGTAGAGGTCGAGTAGCATCCTGAGTGGTAGCCTCCTTCCTTGTAACTACAGGCTGTCTATGTACCATGTCAACCCCTTCTTTATTGCAAATAGTACTCTTTCTGTGTCTTTTTTTTTTTAAAGATTTATTTATTTATGCATATAAGCACTGGGGTACAGGCCAGAGTTGTGGGGGGTGAGAGGATTCACCACAGAGAGCAGGGATCAGAACAGGCAGATCAACAGAAGTACACTGCTGAGGGGAGCAGCGGGCACAGCAGGAGAGGTCTGCCGCGCCATGTGGGTCCCCTCCCTGGCTGGCAGCAGGGATCGAACTCGTGCTGCAGTGGCTGAGGTTTGCTTCATAGTGTGTTGCTTAACCCACTGCGCCACCAGGGAGGCCCCTCTTTCTGTGTCTTTTTGATGTGATTTTTATATGTGTTATTTGTGTTACGTGATATGTGTTATTTGATATGATTTTGTAAACTATGTTTTGGACCTGTGAATACTCAAAAACTTTTTCCTTATCAACTAAAGATAATTGCTTCCTTTACACTATTTTGGTTCATCAAAGATTTCATAGGAATGTACTACTTTTGGATAGTAGGGGAACCTAAGCCGCAGTGATTAATACATATATGATGTGTGTGTATAGCATTCCACCACTTCCAGTGCTCTCCTTGCCACATTATTTTTTATCCTCATTACAACCCTAGAAGGTGCTAGGAGATTCCAGGGTATTATGACACCCTCTCAGGTGCATGTAGTTAAGGTATAGCACCATCAAGTAACTTCAATGATTAATGCCCACATTGTTAACTCTAAACTCAGCAGTTTTTCTTTGTCACAATCTAGAGGCAATTTCTGTAATTGTAATAGCATGATATTCATAGAAAGGGGAGCTTCCAAATTCCCTGCCCCACTCAAGGAAGAGAGGAGCAAGCTGGAAGGAGAACCTAAGAAAGACTGGGAAAAAGATTTCGGAAGAAAGGAAAGATAAGGGAGAAGAAGACTTGGAGGAGGCACAGGGGGCAAAGAGACAAATGAAGAAGCAGCTGCACTTGATTTTTGGCTTTGGATTTGTACCAGGGTCCTGGGAGCATGGAAGGAGACACTTGAGAGACCTCACTGAAAACCCTGGGTGCACCTGTGGCTGAAAATTGCAGCTTTTATATTGATTTTGATTTTGCTCTTTTCCTTCCAGACTTGATGCCCTCTTCTGCCCCTTTCCTATGGTTCCCTACCAAAGGTGTCTTTACACTTTGTGACAAGCTTTCTGTTTTCAGCAGCCCTGCTCTGGGCCGACCTTGCTTAGCTGTGCATTTACTCATAGGAGGTGGGTAACTTTGGGTGTTCAATTGGAAACTATTTTAACTATCAATATATTATTTTTCTTCTATTGCACACTAATTTTATTAGAGTTCCTATCCATTGAATGTCTTATGCATGAAGATCATGTTTGTTTTTATGCACTGGATGGCAGAACTCATTTAGAGAAGGCTGGTTTGTGGGCTCTGGGGTACTCCTCATTCTGTCTGCTAATATAAGGAGAAAGTACTTTGAAACACAAGTTATCCCCTCTCCATTGCTTGGAAGAAAATAAAATTTTCCCTTTGCATAAAGGAACTTGGTTTCTGAATTGTTGGCTTCCTGTCACCAGGAAAATGGATCTTCACCCCAAAGGGGTTGGTAACAGGACCACTGGTTCAAAACATAGTTTGGGGTTTTAGGTAGGACAGACTTTGAATTCTGGTTTTGCCATTTACTATCCATGTGAGTTTTTAGGTAAGCTCTGAGCATCTCAGAGTCTCACTTTCATCATCTGGAGTGCTGGCTAATGTTCATCCTTAACTCAATATGGGTCCTTTTGAGAAGTCAACAAGATGATATTGGTAAATTACTAAGCTCATGGCCCAGGAAGGAGTAAGTTCCAAGTTAGTATTATCTATTAGGATTTTTTTTTTAAAGATTTATTTATTTATGCATACAAGCACTGGGGTATAGGCCAGAGGTGTAGGGGGTGAGAGGATTCACCACAGAGAGCGGGGAGCAGAACAGGCAGATCAACAGAAGTACACTGCTGAGGGGAGCAGCGGGCACAGCAGGAGAGGTCTGCCACACCATGTGGGTCCCCCCCTGGCCGGCAGCAGGGATCGAACTCTTGCTGCAGTGACTGCGGTTTGCTTCATAGTGCGTTGCTCAACCCACTGCGCCACCAGGGAGGCCCTCTGTTAGGATTTTATTATTCTCAGTCCTCATACTTCTCTGCACATTCTGAGGTCATCCTTTCTCTAAAATGTTTTTCTCCCCTATGCCACTCTGAATGTCAGTGTGGACCGCTTTTCACAACTTGAAAATGATTCAGCAAAGTGAACCTTTTGGTTAATGTTGTTTACTGGAGTGGGATTTGAGCTGTAGCAATTTAGACACTTGGCTGGCAGATGGTGGATGGCCTTGGGAGGCGATACCATTTGCTTAAAATACAGGGTTTGTAGTCTCTCTTCACCAGCCATCTAAAAAATGAGTCTCACTTAGAATTTCACATAAGCAAATGAGCCTGTAGGTAAAATCCTGGTGAAATAGCCACGAGTTTAGTATTTATTTACAGTCAGGAAACTCAGCAGGTACAATACCAGTTTATTTAAAAGCAAATCCTAGAGTTCCCTTACAGTTCCTGCTTTTTAAAGGCAATGAGAAAGATACATTTGAAAGCCAGCTTCTTCACAGCCCCAGTCCCAAGATGGAAATAAAAGAAGTGGCAAGAATTTTCCCCTCTAATTTGAAAAGCAAAAAAAAAAAAAAAAAAAAAAAAGCAGGAAGAANAAAAACAAAAAAAAAAAAAAAAAAAAAAAAAGCAGGAAGAAGCCAGTTCAGCTACTGGAATAACACCCATATAGAACCTTTATTTAATAGGTAGAAATGTAATAGAGTGGTTTTTAGGAAAGGGGGAAGTTTTAAAATTTTGGTTTTGTTTTAATTGTGTGAAGCTAAGCAGGGATAAAAAGATGTTAAAAAGAGAAGATTAAAAAAAAAACAAAAAAAAAGGGAGATAAAAGAAATGGATGGAGAGTAGCAAGGAGATGTGGAGGAGGTACGTAGAGCAGAGGGACATGTGAAAAAACTGCTTGCTTTTTGGTCTTGGACTGATTAAAACAGATGTAGGTGAGAGGCCTGTGGGAAGCTTAATAATAGCAGCTTTCATCTTAATTTTAATTTTGCTCTTTTCCTCCCGGATTTGTCTGACTCTTTCTGACCCCTTTCTATGAGTCTCTACTAAAAGGTCCTTTAAACTTGTGGCAGGCTTTTGGGCCTTGCTTTGGGCCAGTCCTATTTGGCTAAACTTTTACCCTCAAGAAGATGGGTAACTTTAAATGCTTAACTTAGTAACTATATTCTTTGTCCTTTCCTTTCCATTAAAAACCTTACATGTTTATCTTAATACAGAGAAAGGCAAAACCCATTCAGAGAGGGCAGGTTTGGGGGTTCTGAGTTGCCCCACTCCCTGCTCTATAACACAACCACTATGGAAAGCTGTATGGAGGTTCTTCAGTCTACTGAAAATGGAATTACCATATGACCCAGAGATCTTGGTCGTAGGGATTTACCCAAAGACCACAAAAACATTCATTCAAAAGAATACATGCACCCCTATGTTTATTGCAGCACTATTTATAATAGGTAAGACTTGGAATCAACCCAAATGCCCAAAAACAGATGACTGTGGTTTATATTTCAGAAAATGTGATATATAGACATAATAGAATATTATTCAGCAATCAAAAAGGTAAACTAGAGACATTTACAGAAACATGGATAGAGCTTGAAGGGATTATGCTCAGTGAAATAAGTCAGAAGGACAAAGAAAAATACCGGATGGTCTCACTCATAGGAGGAATTTGGGGAACAAGAAAAGAAAAAATTATAATAACATCAATAATGATGGCAAAACCACAACTAAACTAAACAAAAATAGACAACTACAAATCAGAGACATTATGGAGGGAGGAGATAGGGATTGGGATCCAGGCAGGGATGGGAGGAGCACAAGGAACTGTGATGATGGTGCAAGAGTGAATTCATGGTGGAAATTCTAAGGGTACTACACCAAGAAAAGAAAGCAAACATTGTAAGAAAAATAAATTTTATAGAACAATAAGTAAACATATTCAAGTATCAAGCAGCTTGGGATATTTAACAAAAGACATTCTGTAAATTACTAGGAGAAAATAAAAGAAAAATAGTGCTTCTGTTATTGGGCAAGGGTGAGGGTATTCTAGGTCTCCCAAACCTGCCCACTCTAAATGGGTTCTAAATGGGTAAAACTTACTCTAGTTCCTAAGATCTTTAAAGGAAAGGAACTTCAATACAATTAGTGTGCAATAAAAGAGAATGATTAAGATTAGAAAAAATAATTTTCACATGAAATGCCCAAAGTTACCCATTTCCTTGTGTTAAATGTCCAGCCAAACAGCAATTGCTCACAGCAGGATCCCTGAGGCCCAAAAGCTTGTCGCAAGTTTTAGGTTCTTCCTGATGGGGTCCCCTAGGAAAGGGGCAGAAAGGGCCAGACAAATCTGGAAAGAGCAAAATCTAAACAAGATAAAAGCCACCATTGTTAACCTTCCCACAGATCTCTCACCCACATCTGTTTCAACCAGTTCAAGACCAAGAAGCAAGTCCAGTTTGTTCACACATTTCTCTGCTCCTCCAAGTCTCCTGGCTCTTTATTCTTTTTTTCTCCTCCAGTCTCCTCTCCAGTTTCTTCTCCTCCCTGCTCAGCCCCACCCTTCATTGGGTGGGGCAGGGAACCTGGAACCTCCCCTTGCCCTGGGGACCACCAGGTTATAATTCATCATTGTAGAGAGCACAAGAACAAAACAAGGTGTGAGGCTTTTCTCTCAATTACGCATGCACCATGTGATAATTCCAAGACTACTGACTGGACTATAAAGGGGATTCAGTAAAGTCACACATTTTTTTTTTCTTTTTATTGATTTGCCACTAGTTAATATAACCATATAATTTGGGGAGTACAACTTCACACCTCCATATGTGAATGTGCTTCACCTACCTTTACCTTCCACCAAAGTCACAATCCTGTCACCTCCGTGCCCCTAACCCTCTCTTCCATTCCTTCCGGTAACCCATGTATCACTCATATAATCTAAGAATTACTTTTGTTTTCCTAGTTTAGTCTCTTTGGTTTTTTATATTCTGCCAATGTGTGAGAACATCCCATAACTGTCTTTTATTTTCTGATTTATTTCTTTTAGCACAGTCATCAAAAGATCCATCCATTTTGTCCCCAAAGGCACTATTTCATCTTTTCAAATAGCTGAGTAGTATTCCAATGAGTATATATGCTGCATTTTTTTTTTATCCTGTTGATAGACACTTAGGTTGGTTTGATGACTTAGCTAATGTGAATATTTCTATGAGCACAGGAGAGCATAAGACTTTGTGTAGCAATGAGTTTTTAAAGAAGTCTATGCCCTTATGAAATCAACTGTTTCTCCATTTTTTCATATTCTTTGGGTATACAGTTAGTAGTGGTATTGCTGGATCATATGGAATTTTCACTTTTATTATTATCTTGAGGAATCTTAATATTATTTTTCATAGAGGCTGCAGCAAATTACAGTCCAACAATGGATGAATGTTCCTTTTCTTCCACATCCTCATAACACTAGTTATTTTTGGTCTTTTTGCTATAGGCCGTTCTTTTAGATTGAGATAATATCTCACTGTGGCATTGATTTGCATTTTTCCAAGTCCCTTTAAGCCACCTCACTATCTTCTTTGGCTAGTATCTATATCTTTTGCCCTTTTTTTTTTTTTGATACAGTTGTTTGTTTGTTAAGTTGTGTGAGTACTTTATTGATTCCAGAAATTATCCCCTTTCCAGACATGAAGTAGTCAAATATCCTCCCAGTCTGTACACTGCTTTTTGTTTGTTATAGATTCTCTTGAGGTACAAAAGCTTTTTAATTTAGTGTAATCACATTTGTTTATTTTCACTTTTGCTTCTCTTGCCATTGGGGCTGCATCCTCAAATTACATCATTGTAGTTTGTGTCCAGCAGTGTTTAACCCAGGGTTTCTTTTAAGTGTCTTATGGTATCACATTTTAAATCCAAGTCTTTAATCCATTTTGAATTAATTTTTTTTAATGGTAGGTACTTTTTTTTAAAAAAGATTTATTTATTTATGCACACAAGAGCTGGGGTACAGGCCAGAGCTGTGGGAGGCGAGAGGATCCACCAGAGACAGAATGGGGAGCAGAACAGGCAGATCTACTGAAATACACGGCTAAGGGGAGCACTGGGCAAGGCAGGAGAGGTCTGCTGCGACACGTGGGTCCATTCCTAGGCCCAGGATCTAACTCGCACCACTGTGCCGCAGATGCTTCACAGTGCCATGCTCAACCCGCTGTGCCATCAGGGAGGCCCTTGAATTAATTTTTTGTTAAGTAATGATCTAGAGTTGAGAAAGAATCCAATATCCAATTTCTAATTTTTTTTCTTCACATTTCCCAAGTTTTCATTTCCCAACACCGTTTATTGAAGAGGTTTTTCCTCTTTCCAGTGTATGTTTGTGTCTCCATCATCAACGATTAACTGTCTATATTTATGTGGATTTATTATATTGGCCTGTGTTTCTGTTTTTACTCCAATACCATACAATTTTTTTAAAATCTCTGTTGTTATGTAGTTTAGTAGGAAGTTAAGGAGTCTCTCCCCATTTTCTCAGAATTCCTTTGGCTATTTGGGGTATTTTGTGGTTCTACACACATTTTATTATATTACTTGGTCTAGCTCCTTGAGGAATGTATTTGGGATTTTAATAAGTGTAGTGTTGAACCTGTAAGTTGCTTCAGGCAATATCAGCCATTTTAAAAATATTTGTTCTCCAACCATGAGCATAAGCTATCTTTCCATTATCTTTTCTTTTTTTAAAGATTTATTTATTTTTATATAGAAGAGTTAGGGTATAGATAGAGATAAGGGGCTGAGGGTGAGAAGATTCACCAGAGACAGAATGGGGAGCAGAACAGGCAGATTTACTAAAATACACCGCATGAGGGGAGCAGTGGGTGGGGCAGGAGAGGTCTGTTGTGCTATCTTTCCATTATCTTTTATTTCCTTCAACAGTGTGTGGTCACTTCCTTAGTTAAGCTTGTTCCTAAATATTTACTTTCCTTTTGTTGTAATCTAAATGGAGTTGTTATTTAAAATTCTTTTTCTAATTCATTGTTTGTATATAAAAACACAACTGATTTTTATGTACTGATTTTGTATCTTAGCACTTTACTATATTCATTTATTGTTTCTAGTAGTTTTTATTTGTTAGAGGCTTCGTGGGATGATTCTTGTTTCTAGCATTTCCTTTTGACTTTTAATTATTGTTCCTCTTTCCCTACTGAATTCCCCGTGTTAACATACGTTGTCCATATTTTCTATGTGACCCTCAATCATATTAATCTTAATTATATTAAAAATCTTGTGTGATAGTGCCAACATCTGAGGTACCTCTGGCTTTTTTTTAATTTTTGAAGATTTATTTTATTTACTTATGCATACAAGTGCTGGGGTGTAGGCCATAGGTGCGGAGGTGGGGATGAGAGGAGTCACCCAAGACAGAGTGGGGAGCAGAACAGGAAGATTAACTGAAATACACTGCTGAGGGGAGCAGCAGGCAAGATTGGAGATGTCTAATGTTCCATGTGAGTTGGCTCCCTAGCCAAGGATAGAACTGGTGCTCCAGTGGCTGTGAATAGATTTATAGTGCTGAGACTTAACCCCTTGTGCCACCAGGGAGGCCCAGTTTACTTCTTTTATTTGCTAAAGCAAGCAAATATTATCCTTCCCTGGAAATGGGCAAGCCTCTGCATCTCTCAATTTGTTACTGTATGTAATGAACTCAGTCTAGCTTGTAATTGAGTTGTGTATAAGCTGTGAGGTGTACTGTTACTCTCATCATCTTCCATGTGGCTTGGTCTTTCATTTCCTTTATCAGTGGGCTACTGCCATGTTGCATCTACTGGGGAGTTATGTTTTTCTCGGTATTTCTACTCCATCTAGCCTTTGCTTTCACCAAAAAGTCTGTATCTGCAGCATGAAGAAGGTCTCTTTTCACAATCTTGCTCTTCCTTCAGTGGGAAACTGACTATACTTTGTGAGGTAGCTGTCTGCTGGAGGGCTCTCTCTCAATCTGCTCCCACCCCAGTCAGATCCCATTGTAACAAACATGCTCCATATTAGAGCAGGATGTTGTGCTTGAACATGTTTTCTCTCCTCAGATGTTTTTTGCTTTTACAGCAACAATCTTCTTAGAGATCTGCATCCACCGATGAGCTTAAGAAAATTTATGATTTTGTAGATTCTCTAGGTTTTTCTTATTAACTTTCTTATTTTTTACATCCTGTTTTGAAGTGGAACTCTCCAGAGGAATGTCTTAAATGTGAAAAAATGCTGTGATTTTGATAGCATATTCCAAAATTGGAAAATACTAAATACATAACACTGTGTGTACAGTATGCTTCCAATTTTAACTAACCTCCGATATATATGTGTTATGTCTTTTGATAGTTTCTGATAAGCAAGATTTGCAAAAATATTGTAATTAAATTTCTTTATATAAAAATTAAGGTATCTAATGAATTCAGAAAATGACATAAACAGAATTAAACATTCAATAGTTATCTTGGAAAAGTATATTCAATAATTATAACAAAAGTTGATTATCATTAATGTATAAAGAACACCTGCAACAAATTATAGTATTTTACTCATATTCCCTTGAGTCCTTCATTATTTTACACACTGGCTTGCAGTTTGTTTTCTCTCCTAGTCACTAGGACTTGCATCTCATCCTTGAAGCCTTGTCTTAGTCTGCCAGAACATGCTTCACCTATGCACATGGAGAGTCATAATTTCATGAGAATCTGTGCTTGAAACCCAGTGTCCTTCCTCCTGTCCCACTCTCTGAGACATTTTTACAAGATACAAATCTTCCCAGTCTTCTGCTCAGGGCAACTTAGAGGTAAGATATCTATTGACTTTTGGACTTCATGGGAGTGTATGCCAGTGACCTCCATATTTGGGACTTTATTTGAAGCCACAAACTCCTTTGTCTCTTCCCTTTCCTGTCAAATTGCTCACTCCTCTATCTTTTTTTTTTTTAAAGATTTATTTATTTATGCACACAAGAGCTGGGGTACAGGCCAGAATCGTGGGAGGTGAGAGGATTCACCAGACAGAGTGGGGAGCAGAACAGGCAGACTGACTGAAACACACTGCTGAGGGGAGCAGCGGGCACAGCAGGAGAGGTCTGCTGCACCATGTGGGTCCCCTCCCTGGCCAGCGGCAGGGATCCAACTCGTGCTGCAGTGGTTGTGGTTTGCTTCATAGTGCGTTGCTTAACCCACTGTGCCACCAGGGAGGCCTCTCTATCTTTTCCTAAGAACATTTCCTAAGAAATCACTTCAGTATAAATTTTCTTTTTTTTTTTTAATATTTATTTATTCATACAAGAGGGGCTGAAATACACTGCTGAGGGGAGCAGTGGGCGGGGCAGGAGAGGTCTGCTAATGCCATGTGGGTCACCTCTCTGACCGGCAGCAGGGATTGAACTTGTGCTGCAGTGGCTGTGTTTTGCTTCATAGTGCGTTTCTTAACCCACTGTGCCACCAAGGGAGGGCCCAACTTCAGTGTAAATTTTCATCTCACGACTTCTTCCACAGAACCCAACCTAAAGCACAAAACTAAACTACAAAAACCCAAGAGAAAAATTATGAACTAAGGGCATACATTAAGAATACATATGCAAAAAGAAGTCACATCATTTCCAGGGTAGCTTTTCTTTGGGGGTTACAAGATTGTAGTCTTGTGGACCAGTGACTACTCCACAATGCCTCAAACACCCTGACCCTCCCACTTCCACTTGATGTCCTCTTAATCTGCTGCTCTCACTTGAAACTCTGGACCCTCTTTTCCCCTTCAATTTAATGTTCAAATTATGATCTTAAAATGACTAAGAGGAAAAGCTCAAACTCTTCATTAGTCATCATCTTTATATGACTTTTAGTCTTGAATTTCATTCTATACTGCCCCTTTTCTCTAAGAAAAGGTCTCTTATTCAAATCTTATGAGAATCCCCTACTCCATTAAGAGAACTCTATTTTCGAGCATAGAGTTTAATTAACTCTTGGTTCTATCTTCCTCTCATTATCAGGGTGCTTACATGAATGAAATGTCTCAAAGTTTAATTTATCCATCTAACTGATAATAATCGTGCTTTGCAGTATATGGAATGTATGAAGTGTGTATGGAGTGGGTTTAGGAGATTCAATAGGAGTGTTCAGATGGACTTTGCTTTTGCTTCCATCTTCTTTCTTGGGTCACCCACAGCAGTATGAGAGAGCCCAACTTAGGAAAATATATTTGTTTTAAATATTGGATAAGTCAGATAATGTAACCATTCTGGCAAGCAACTTGTCAATATGTAGCCAGAAGTTCATATAGTTTCATTCCCCTTTGTTAAACATTTATACTTTTGGAGCTGTACACTACACAAATTATCAGAAAATTAATGGAAATTTATACAGGTGATCTTCTTTGGCACTATATTTATACTGTGTAAGAAACTGAAATTCCCAATAATAAATTAATGGTTAGATAAGTTGGGACACGTCCATTTGATAAAATTCTATTTTCAAAATGATATTTTTGAGATTTTTATTATAAACCTGATATGACAATTAAGAAAAAGTCCCATATGAACTGGTCAATTACATGATTTCACATGTTACATGGCTCATGACTATATCCTGAGGCAGAGAACAGGCAGAGAACACTCCAATACCTTTATGTTTTGGCATCTGTTGGGTTTCACCCACTTACTCACCTGGTAAATTCTTAATTTTCTCTAAAAATCCAGTTCACACACTACATCTTCTGTGGAAACTTTTCTTGGGAAATGGTGTATAAGGTTGCTAATCATTATGATCCCAAGAATACTAAAGAATAGATCACATTTCCTAAGGCTGTAGGGCCAGTTCCTCCAGCAGTACATGACTTTCTGTGGCTCTTATATCCATTGACAATAATACCTAAGCTGTGACCATTTGCCATTCTGCATCTAAACTGTCCTGGCAGACCTCTCCAAAACATTGGTCAGCAAGAACCAAAGAAGACACTCTTGTTCCATCAGCAACAGGAACATACAGCTGGGTGCTCAGAGCAGGAATGTCATCAATGCATATTTAAAAAGACCTTTCTACTCTAAAATGCAATTCTTTAAAACTGTGTGAGATGTTGATACACATTACAAAATATGGACTTATGCCACTTGTAATGTGTCAACTATTGGGTGGATTCCATGAATAAAATCAGCCAAGCTTTAAAAATATGTATAATTGTCTCTAGAAACCATAAGGGAACCATGGAAATGGCTTCTCTGTTACTAACACAAACAGTAGCAGAGGGCCTGCTGCCTCAGGCAATTGGAAACGACAGTGTGATGTGACAAGTGAGGAGAAGGTGAGTCCTTTCTCTATACTTAGCCATCTACTCAACAAATGAGAATTGCTATCGGTACAATCCCTGCAGTTTTCCTTTGTCAGGGGCCTCACCCATCAAGGATCACTCTTTTTTCTGCTCAGGCTGTCTCATTTTCAGACACTATGCTATCATCATAATTTTTACTACTATTTTGCCAATAGCTAATTGTTAATGTCACCAAAATTTATTTTTCTTGTCATAACATTTTCTCAAAAGATAGACTTTCACATAGACATACCTCTGCCTTTTCTGTCTGTGTTTTTGGACACGTTAGTTAACATCCTTGAGGGTCATTTGGGAAACTTTCTAAATATCTTGGAGGTAATAGTGAGAACTGATGTTTATTTGAGAAGCTGTGAAGATTGACTGAGCTATTGCTTGTGAAGATAATATAACTTATCTATCACTTATAGGGTTGATAGTTGCTGATAATTATTATTAATATTGCTATGTTATTAATTGGAAATTTCAAAGAGTTAGTAATCCCTTTCCAGATCATAGTCAGAGTAGGGACCCACTGTTAGAAGTGAAAAGCCAGGGAAATCTCTCTGGAGTGGCAGCTGTAGGGGCAGATTTTCTAGGGATAAGTCAGGACAGGATCTCACGTGATATCTGGCTATGAGTCAGCATCATTTATCCACCATACTCTGGGGGAAAGTGGACACTGTCTGGCCAGTACTGGATTATCTTCTAGAAGCTTTTCCTTTAATCTGTAAGCATGCTTACTTATGGTCTTTGCCTCACAGAGATGCAGGATTGGTAGTAGTCTGGAAATGTGTAAGTGGTAAATCATCAAATTAAATGATGAGATTCTGAAATACCATGCAGTAAACTGAGGGATTATCTTTATGGAATATCTGGGTTTATATTCCCAAAACTCTTAATTTCTCTATTCAGTATCACTTATCAAATAGTGCAAAGTCTTCTTTCTTCATTATTTTGTATGCTCTCAAGGGCAAGGTATAGAGTCCCTGATGCACTCATCCAACAAATACCTACTCAGTGATTACAATGGGACTCCCATATCGATTGTATTTCTACTCCCTGAAAAGAAGCTGGCACATGACTGACCTACATCAAATAGGAAAGGAAATGTATGTAGTTTTATGACATGTGGCTAAAGGGAGAACCCAACATGTAAAGTAGATAGAGGTCAGTTAGAAAGTACCTCTAGAATGCAGACATACTATAAAGAAATATTTAAAGTTCATGATTTACAAGTGAATATTGTTTTACTGAGGAAAAAGAGTGGTGAGAGCAGGAGGGGAAGAGGAATAGAATATAGATAAATATTGGATTTTTAATTAGAGGTAGCCTCTGAGCAGGAGGGAGAATTGGATTTTAAGAAAACTACCTAGTGGGGCTTTATTTATATTTGTAGTATGTTATTTCTTGAATTGAATGGTAGATTAAAAAGATAAGCATATATTTTTCTTGATATTTTCCATGTTTTATTAAAAACAAAAGGGTCATCTTTGATGCATCATTGCATTTTTATAATTTTATTAAAATTTTATAAAATTATAATATCAGTCACTATGTTTAGGCAAGTCAACCTCAGTAATGTCCTTTCCACTTAGACTCACTTGTTCAGGTCTTGGTAGTCTTCTGCCAAGGCCTCACTGATTGTCCTCTAGCTGTTCTGACCTTTAGGCTCGATTGCCAATACACCATTCCTGACATGGCTCCAGAGAGGTCTTCCAAAATATGTAAATTATGCTTTAAAATAATTTTGGAAATAAAGTTTAAACCTGCCAAATAGCATTCAAAGAACCCCACAGTTTAGTTCTTTTTACCTCGTAGGTCTTTTTTCCAAACTAGAAGTCTGTATTCCATTTATTATAGCCCACTTGTCCTGGGCCCAGTTTGCATCAATCTTCAATCTAATTCTGTCAGTTATTCCTGTAAATTTGATCCCAAATCTGATGACTGGTTTTTTGCTTCCATTTGGAAGATACCTTGTAATTAAGCCATTGGCATCTGAGAGCTTCAGATAAGCACAGATTTCCCCCACTTTTTGAAAGTTCACTTTATGCAATTCACTTTTATGAAATATCTGTATTAGTACCTGTTTTCTTAAGCTGAAAGAAATCCAAAGAGGAATTCTGCTTTTATGAAAAACATCCAGATATGAAGCTGGCATTCAGCATGAGTTTGTGATAGTCTAGCATACCGTGAAACTCAAAACAGCCAGAATGGCTTCTTCATGCAATTTGCCCTGGAACAGCTTCCTACAGGTTTCATGTATGTTGTATCCTTCTTGCTTTTGCTAACTGAGTGTTATTTTAGACTTTATGTATTATTTGGTATGACTTGGTAGGTTATTTTCTGGGTTTGAGACTTGTGAGGGGAGGCACAGACTGCCTTTATTTTGGACTCTAAACAACATTGCTCCATCACCAAGAAAGGCTTGTTTTTATTTATTTTTTTATTAATTATATTTGACATCATTTGTAGTCCCCAGGGCGTACCCACCACCATTTCACCGGTGTTTTTAAATGCTTTCTTTAGAACTAGTGAAGAGGATGATGGCAGAGGAAGTGTCTTCAAGAAGACTAACCCAAGTACAACGGGGCGTGAGTCATTTCCATGGAGCAGAACCAGAGTCTTATCAGGAATCATGACCATGATTCTGTTATTTATGGGTTTTTTACTAGTTGAAGACAAGGCAAATCATTTCTTCTCAATTGTGCAGATACAGGATCCTCCTGAGTATTCCTGTGCAGGGAGGTGCATCTCCAGCCTCTGGAAAGTGCATCATCCACGAGCAATGGTATCATCCACAAGCAATCTTCTTTCTACTAGGATTTATCTTATTTGGTCCATCTTTAGGGAAAGGACAGTTAGCATATAATTTAATTCCCCTACCCAGTTTGAGGATATGAAAACATTTGTTCTATAAAGTTTCAAAATTGTCATGAATCCATGACTATTATGGACTCCTTTTAAAAAATATTGTGGATATCCAAGTTGAGACTCGCTGTTCTATATGGGCTGCATAGGGACAGAATTGTTTATTTTTAAGTTGGTAGATCAAAAGGAGGTATATTTAGATCAGATGAACATCATAAGTTACTGAATTTGAATTTGATACTGTGGCTTTAAGAGAGTAATGATGGTGAATATTTTGTACATGGGAAAGTGGAGAATACTTGAGAACAAAAAGGTGAATGTTGATAAATTAGTTTATTAATATCCACTTCCTTGCCTTATTTCTATGGGAAAAACATATGTCCCTTTTCCTTGATTTTGGGCTTGATGTTGTAATTTTCTTGGCTAATGAGGTATTAGTAGACGTGGTGCAAGAAGAGGTTTAAAATGTGTTTGCAAAGTTGGATCTGATTCTTGCGCTGAGGTCATTGGTATGGAAAGAACTTCTGGGGGAGTTGCTGGCCCTTCAGGTGGGGCCCCAGAGGTGAAGCTACTCCAACCCACAGACCTGTACCTAAAGTAAGATATGCCTCAGACACACACATATGTATGAGGAAGTAACAAATGCTCCTTATTATGCTACTAAGATTTCATGATAATTTTCTTTGCAGAAAAAGCTGACACATCTAAAGACACAGAAAATGCTCACTTTTAGAAGAGAATAATATTATTATGGGCTGTGGGTAGTGGAGAGAGGGCAGGAGTGAATGCCAGAGTTTGAGAAGGATTAGCAATGAGTTTTCAAAGAAGTCTATGCCCTTATGAAACAACCATTTCTCCATTTTTCAAGTTGAATGATTTTGGTGGCCCTTTATCATATCCCATGTATCTTTATCTGGAGGTTCTTAAAATTAAATATTAATTGTTTGCAATATGTGAAGTGTTGGTATCTAGTAACCCAGGGAAGAGTGAGCAGAAATGGAGATGGCCTCACTTGGAGTGTAATCACTTAGCAGTTGATCGCATTTTGCAGAATTCTATTTGCAAGCCTAGAAAATTACCACACACAGTTCACCATATGGCACAACTGATTTTGCTAAAGGGACTATTGTATTTGAAAAATTGAAAAACACTCACGAAATCCCCCATTCTCTCTTTTTTCCCTACTGTCATGGTTTCCATGACTACATTTCACAGTTCCATATTACTTCTTAAATGTAAATGATTTCCACAGAAAAATGCTATGCAACATTTACAGAAGGAAAAAAGTGAGAGAGCCATTTACTCTTCCAGGCAAATAGACTGTGCTGGTTTCCATAACTCTTTCTGGAATTGGACATAACCTAGATAAAAAGTACATTTTAAAAGTATGATTTCCCAAATTTTTAAAGATGTGATGGACTGCAGCTTTTGGAGACACAAAACTTCAGATGGTAGAATGTTCATGAGATAAAGTTTGTATGAATTGCACTGGATTCTTACATCTAAAGCCCTTTAAATACACTATTTCTTTTCTCATCACTGTGGTTTAAAGTGTGCCCTGAATACTACCATTTGGGTAAGAGAAGGAACAGTCAGGTATATAATCCCCTCATGGATATCTCAGGATTAAAAATAGTAGATGAAAATTTCTGGGCTTTATATCAGGAAAGGGAATGTTGGGTTTCATTCCATGAATACTTCTTTAAAAGATTGTTGAGATTGGCCTTTTTTAACTTTCATTTTATTAAAGGTCATATGTTGTGGTTTTCAGTTGCATTAATGTTGTCTTGTACACAAAGTTATTATTTTGTTTAAAATAATAAACCCCTCTAGGTTCCTGGCAAGCCATGTCCTGAGCCAGGGATCTTCATTGGTGTGTTTTATAAGCTCTATACAAGGGTCTTTTAGAATTATTACTTGAAAACAAAATGCCTCATCTTACACATTGACAACACTGCGAAGAAGCTTCCCATTCCTTGTCATTCAGTGCTGTTTCAAGAGGAGTAACACTCAAAAAATAGGTTTGATGCAAACAGACCGTCACTTTTTTCACTTACACATTTTCTTGTTAGTAATTAGCACAACTAAAATGGACTCAACAGTAGCAGTGCAATTTTTACCTTGTAAAAGGGAAGGGTTTCTAGGTTTTCAGAAAGTCTACACATTGAAGAATCAACATTGGGCAGATCCAGAATCAGGTGAGCTCAAAATGCAAAGGTCACATCTGACTGCCTCTGTGCATCTTAGAGTGCTAGATCTTTGCTTTCTATTTCTCAATTGGGATGGGAGGCAGTGATAGGAAGAAAGTTTTAATGTGTATCCAATCCCTTTAACTTCAACTGTTGAAGGTCATAGTTTCTGAAGAAGGTTTGAAAGTAGTGGCATGAGGTGATAGAGTCATCATATTCTTGCAGAAATTGCCACTCCTGCCACATTCTAACTCCATTTGTTTCTCTCCTATGTAATTAGGGGAAAGCCAGTTGAAAAGCAAGGAAAAATAGAAATTAGTAAATATTGAGGACAAGGTTGGAATTGTATGGAGGGAATAGATATATGTGTGCATCTGACTATTAGGGCATTTTGCCAATAAAATGCCTCCTTTTGTGATTATTTGTTTTTTCTTTAAGATTTTTTTTATTTATGTATACAAGAACTGGGGTGCAAGCCAGAGGTGTGTATGCGGGGGGAGGGGAGGTGGGAGGAGTCATCAGAGACAGAACGGGGAGCAGAAAAGACAGATCTACTGAAATACACTGCTAAGAGGAGCAGTGGGTGAGATAGGAGAGGTTTCCTGTACCATGTGTGTCAGTTCCCTGGCCAGGGATTGAACTAAAGCTATAGTGTATGCATAAATAAATCTTTTAAAAAAATACACTGCAGAGAGGAGTAACAGGTGAGACAGGAGAGGTCTGCTGCACCATGTGGGTCACCTCCCTGGCTGGGGATTGAACTTGTACTACAGTGGCTGCAGATAGCTTCATAGTGCTGTGCCTTAACCCTTTGCACTACCAGGGAAGCCGCTTGTGATTATTTGTACAAAACTGCATGTATGGGTTTCATCAATATATATGATTGTAGCCATGTGCTTTTTATAGCTATCTTTTACAAGGTTGAGGAAATTCCCTTCTATTATTAGTTTGTTGAGTGTGCTTATCAAGAAAGGAGGAGGGTTTTGATAAGGTATGTAGTACTGTAACTTAGTGGAATATACTGACTTTGTATTTTATGTTTATAGTAATATAGGGGAAAGCACTCATTGTAGCAATAGTTATAATCAGGAACACAGGTTCCTGAGGTTCAATTGCTTTGCTTCAATAAGGAGACCACATCTTGAAGGCCATTGCAATTGATTGCATACTCTTATGAAATTTATGGCAACCCACTGCCATTCTCCAAGATTTATTTCTTTACCTGCCAAACAGGAAAGTAAATTGGGAAAATGAAAGGACTCATCAATTCTGCAATCTATACATCTTTAGTTATGGCATTTGTATAAAAATTCATTCAAAGATATATTGATTTTGACTTAGGATATGAAACAAGGGGATACTCTAAATCATTTCTGTTAGCCTTTTCTGCCATGACTGCCCTTATCCATGAGTTAGGGATCTAAAGTGGTGATTATTCCTGTTGTTAAGTATATTTATTCCAGTTGGGAATTTTCTGCTGAAGAATAGGAAAAATTATCTCAAGATACATTTGTGGCCTAATAAATGTTGGATTTGGATCAAAATTCTTTTACTTTCCACTTCCCAATGCCCTTTTACTTTTTCCTGGAAACTTCTAGCCATGTCCCCAGGAATTAGTACAGATGTTTGATCCTTACAGCAAGAATAAAGATCATGTGTATAATTTAATTTATCTAGAAGACAACCAAACATAGAATGTCAGAATTCACTTTAGACTTTTGCAGTAGACTTAAATGTAAAACAAAAATCTTCCCACTGAGATTTCCCATCTTTTGTTGTCCTATAACTTTCAAGTTGTCTAATGATATCTCTTTCTCAGTGTTCATTTAAAATTCTCAGTTGGGGTAAGTTTGGAGCATGATTCCCTGACACTTATGATAGAATGACAGATACTTTTACAAAGTTGCTAGGCCATCCCATCATTCCAAAGGAAAGTAGAAGAAAACTCATGAAAAAATTCATTTTACATCTCTTTACTAAACTTGTAGGTTTCAGTTGTTATTGTTTTAACAAGATTGGATGGGCTTACTGAGATAGACATGCTTTTAAGTCCCAGGATCACCACAATTAATCAACATTCCAAACTGACTTAAGTCATCTTCATTAGAAGACAGTCATGGTACATGGTATGATAACCATGCCCATACCATTTCTAACACATAAGTGCCACTGCTGGTTATGTTGCCATAAAATACTCTAACCCCCATTCTATAGAGAACTGCTTCAATGATTCTGGTGCTTTCTGCATACTGTACAATTTTCATGTCTTTGGTGAAGGGAGTGTTTTCTGACCTTTTTGTGGGAGATAGCGAGGGATTGATGAGGAAAATCATAACATAAGTCTATTGTATCACTTTTCTCAAAATCAGGCTATTTGAGGTTCAATTTACACACAATAAAATTCACTCACAAAGGTTAAGGATTTTTGACAACTGTACAAACTCCTGTAATTAACACCAAATCAGACTATAAAAAACATTTATCTCTGTGTTCCTTTGTTGAAAGTTCCTTTGTCCTTGTAAGTTCCTTTGTTCCCTATTATAATCAGTCTCTCCACCATTTCACCCCATTCCAAGAAATTATGGATGAGAGTTTTTTTTTTAAAGATTTATTTATTTATGCATATAAGCACTGGGGTACAGGCCAGAGGTGTGGGGGTGGTGAGAGAATCCACCAGACAGAGCAGGATGCAGAACAGGCAGATTTGACAGAAACACACTGCTGAGGGGAGCAGCGGGCCAGGCAGGAGAGGTCTGCTGTGCCATGTGGGTCCCCTCCCTGGCCGGCAGCAGGGATCGAACTCTTGCTGCAGTGGCTGTGATTTGCTTCATAGTGCGTTGCTTAACCTACTGCGCCACCAGGGCGGGCCCTGGATGAGAGTTTTATCAAGTTTGATTACTTTTACCAGTTCAAGATTTTCATATAAACAGAATTATGTACAATCTACTTTTTTGTGTATGGATATTCCCGATATGGTAATATTTTTAATGTTCAGTTATTTGGGGGATAAATGAGTGATTTGTTTTCTTTAAGGTAGTAAACTATTATGTAAATATGCCATTATTTTTTCATATATTTACCTGTTGATAGCATTTAGATTATTTCTAGTTGGGATTATGAGTAAATTTACTAAGAACATTAAACATGTGTGTTTCTGTGGATTTATATTCTTTTGTGGTTGTTTTAGGGAGGACTCACCAACCAACTCTACATGGAAGAATTGACTTGACTGTTTGGATTGATGATCCACATACTCACAAAAAGGTAAGAAAGTGTTTATTACACAAAGAATGGTACTTTCTTGGAAGAATGATTGCTAGTCCAGAATGATTGCTAGTCCAGAATGATTGCTAGTCCAGAATGATTGCTAGTCCAGAATGATTGCTAGTCCAGAATGATTGCTAGTCCAGAATGATTGCTAGTCCAGAATGATTGCTAGTCCAGAATGATTGCTAGTCCAGAGTGATTTGAACAAGGAAAGACTAGGCACTTTGTTTTTTACTGCAATTGGGAGTGGAACCAAGGTAAAATTTCCTGTGGACTGGGTTTCGCATGGTTTGAGCTCTCCTCCAGGGTCAAGGGAAGGAGTATATAGGGGTTTATTATTATTATTGACTTACCCAGATATGGATAATAGGAAAGGGGCAAGGGTGGGGCTTGAAAACTATCAATGGCAAAATATCAAAATGGCATCAGACTTTTTATAATATATGTTTTCATTTCTCTGGGATAGTCATATGGCAAGTATGAATCTAATGCTTAGGAAATTGCTAGTTTCCCAAAGCCCCTGCTTTCCATATATGAGAGATCCAGATGTTCCAAACCCTGCCCCAAATGACCAATTCTTAGTCTTTTTAATTGTATTGATTCTGGTAGATGTTCAGTGGTATTATTATATGATTTCTATTTTATTTCCCCAAGTTAACATTTTTAGATGCTTTTTAGTCACTTTTACACCTCTCAGTGAAATATGGTTGAATCTCCTAACTCTTTAAAACTGTCTTTTTATTATTGAGTTGAAGATGTTTTTGTATATTCTGGATATAAGTTCTCTTTCATATGTTTGCAAAGTTTCCTACTGTCTGTAGATTACCTTTAAATTTTTAAATTACCTTCAAAGAGCAGAAGATTTAAGCTTTGATGAAGTACAATTTATCGATTTTTATCTTTTAGCCATAGTTATTTTGTGTACAGATATTTGCCACATGTTCTCAAATATGTTCTCCCAAGTTTTCCTTCTATAGATGTTTTATAATTTACTGTTTACATTTGGCTATGATACATTTTCAATTACTTTTTGTTTATATTCAGTTCTAAAGTTGATAAAGATTAAATTTCTTTTTAAAAACAATCCAGAAAATGTAGTTTTTCAATGTCATTTATTAAAACAATTCTTTTGTTATTTAATAATTTGAGTACTTTTGTCAAAAATGAATTGACCATGCATATGTGAGGCTTTCTTGTATGTTCATTTTGATTTAGTAATGGATGTGTCAGTCTTTATAGCAATACCACACTGCCTTGATTAATTTAGTTTTTGAGCAAGTCTTGATATCAGGTCATAAAAGTTTTCAAACTGTTCATTTTAGACTTGTTTTAATTATTCAGGTCACTTATATTTCCACATAAATTTTAGAATCAGTATATCAGTGTCTACAGAAAAGATGTTGTCATTTGGGTAGTGATGACATATCTATAGGCTGATTTAGTTATTATGTGGATTATAGTTTTTGTCAAGATTTTTGTGTCTTTTGTGTTTGTAGTTTGTTGAGGTTCTTGAATCAGTAGAGTTACAGTGTTCCTGAAATTTGGAAACATTTAGTCATATTTTTCTCCAGTATTTTTTTCAGTCTTTTTCTTATTTCTCCTTAGGACTCCAATTGAATGTATATTTGTCCACTGATAGTTATCTTACAATTTGCTAATGCTTTGTTCATTTTACTCATTCTGTTTCCTCTCTGATTTTTATTTTGGATAGGGCTTAATATATCTTCACATTCACTAATTATTTCCTCCACATACATTACTATTATAAGTCTTAGTCCTTTATGTTTTTCATCTTAGGCAGTTTAGATTTCATCTCTAAATTTCAATTTGGGTCTTTGTTATACCTCCTGCATCTCTATTGTATATGTTCAATATTTCTTATCATGTCTTGAACACGTGGATCAGTCACAATAACAGCTTCAGTGTCTTTGCTTGCTACCACTCACCTCTGTTTGGTTTGAACATTGGCCCTATTCCTAGAACTATGTTTGGGACTTAACACTGTTCCTTATGTTTCTTTTCTTTCTTTCTTTCTTTTTTTTTTTTTAAGATTTATTTATTTATGCATACAAGAGCTGGGGTACAGGCCAGAGTCGCAGGAGGTGAGAAGATTCACCAGACAGAATCACCAGACAGAGTGGGGAGCAGAACAGGCAGACCTACTGAAACACACTGCTGAGGGCAGCAGCAGGCGAGGCAGGAGAGGTCTGCTATGCCATGTGGGTCCCCTCCCTAACCGGCAGCAGGGATCGAACTCGTGCTGCAGTGGCTGCGGTCTGCTTCACAGTGTGCTGCTTAACCCACTGCGCCACCAGGGAGGCCCCTGTTCCTTCTGTTTCTTTAGTATGGTCCTTTCTTTGATCTTTCCTTAGATGCATGTTCTGACCTTTATTCAACTCAAAATCTGAGAAGACCATGTACCTATCTCTGGGACTTTCTTTATATGTTACTCTTGTGCTCTGCCTTGTGTACTGTAGCTTCCTTGGCATCCCCCCAGATGCCCAGCCTTCTCTCTCAACTCAGGGAGACTGACCTGGACTCCTCTTTGTGCTGCTGTCCAGACAATTCCTTCAGATAACTATCTGGACAGCCATAGTTGCTCATCTCATTTATTTCCCATTTTTCAAGAAACACTATCCTTTACAATCTGATGTCCACTGTTTTTAGTGTCATTGTTTGATCTAACTTCTTTGGTGTTTTGGTTGTTTAGAGGCAAAGGTAAAATAAGTCTTTTTTTTCTCTATTGACTAGAAGTGGGGAGACTTTTAAATGCTAATATTGAAAGCTGATGAGGATATAGTGAAATAAACACTCATATTTGTAGAATAATAAACTATCATAAAGTTTAATCTATAAATTAAACAGTATAAAAGATTAACAATAATAACAGTAAATAATTTTAATGATGTACTTTAATAAAAAGTATACATATATGGTATTGGTGTATGTGAATATGGTTTATGTGAATAAGGTATGTTAATAACTCTTTTTCTCTTTCTCAAAATATCATTTTTTACTAATATTTCCTGACCAGAGGTAATTGAAAACACAGAAGCAAAGTTGCAGATAAAGGAAGGAGAGAGTAATGAGCTATTGTCATCTAAAATTTTTCTGTGACGTGAGCAGAATTGTACTTCTTCTGTGTTTGGGATTTTGAGAGAAGTTGTTTTGTTTCTTACCTAAAGATTCAGTGGTAATGATGTTCTGTTCCCTTGATGAAATTTTTGTCATGTCAGAGGAGTTGCTGACAACAAACAAATCAGGAGGTGGGAGACCGGTGTTGTGAGAACTGACTTTCTGGGAATAAGACATTAGGTTTGGCAACATTCCTCAAAGATCCATGGTGGTACTCTGAAGAGAGGTCAGTTCTTCAGACTGAGGCATGGGACTACAGGGGTTGGGGGAGGAGAGGGGTCAGCCATCTGGTGCTGCTGGGAGGAAGTGCTGGAAAACTAGTTATCAAATCCCAGCTAGTGCGGTGCATGGTAGACCCATGCCTACAAAGAGGTGTATGGACACAAATGGACTTAAGGTAACACATCTGAGCACCTTCCAGAGTGACTGGGGACCCCATAAGGCAGGACCAACACCTGCCTGGGAGGGTGGAGCTCTAAGAGCCGATAATTTAAGCACTAGCATAAATGTGGCTTGAACTGGATCCACAGCTTAGTGAAATTCACCTCATTGTAGTTTCCTCTGTATGGTACTGCACTATGGAAAGTTAGCGTTATAAATGCTGGTCTGACTAACCTCTAGAAAACTGGAGACAATGTGACACCAAAGATAAACAGCTTAAGAAATAAGACAATAAGACCATTTCATGGGATTGACCTATACCATTTTCCTACTGAATGCAGTATCATTATCAAAAGTTTCTTTTAAAAGGGGGCACTCCACAGCATATTCATCATCCTAGTTATTGGACTGCTTTTCTTTAAAAGGAGAGCAGTAAATGTGCTAATTAGTAATCTATTACTTTGTGGCAAGAACACTGAATTTTGAAGTAGCAAGACCTCCTGGAGTTAGTTGGGTTGAATATTTTGCATCTACATTTTTCAAGGCCTCTGTTTTATAATAAAAAGATTTGTTATGATGAAACTTGCTAAACACAGAGCAGTGTTGCTGTAAGATTAGTTTCTGTGCATCTATTGTCTAATTGGAAAGATGACAAGTGAAAAATAATGCTGCCTCTGTTATGATGACAATTATGCTTTCAATAGTTTATAGTTTTTAAAATCAAGGTTGAGTCATATCAGTAAATTAAGTATATAACAATATAAAGCAATATGAATAAAACATCTTAGAAATGAAAAGCTTTTAAACTATTCTTCCTACATTTTTATACTTCTTGAATTCTCTTATTAATAAGAATTATGTTTTCACTAACAGTCAGCGAAACCAAAAGCTATTATCCACCAGTAAACTATGTTATTACTGCCATACTATACTTTCAAGTGAATATACATGTTCTTCTAAATATAGGAAATTCAAAGCCAGGATTGGGTTTTTGTGAAAGCTATTTAACTAGTAATGTTACAGGGCAACCTTGAAATAAAATGGGTTGCCTGACTGTGGGTCCTCAACCATGCACTTAAAAGGCATTTATAATAAGACTCAACTGCAGGCAGGCACACACAAAAAGGTTAATAAATAGTTTATTTACAAAAGAAGGATGAATGAAGAAATGAATAACTCAGGGAAAAGAGAGAGAGATAAATATGTGAATGTGGTGAATGTGTCCTACTAGTTCTGTTGAGCTGGAACCCAACAGCATGCTGAGGGCTGGGAAGAACCAAGAGACCCCCAAAATCCACAGGTCTAGTTTTACACCAAACCTGACTGCTTAACTCCACCCTCAGGTCTCAGCAATGCCCCTTCAGTGATGATGACATTATGACATTTGTAGTTCTTGGTGTCTTGGATATCTTTGGTTTGGAGAGGGGGTGGAGTCCATAAAATCTATTTGTAGAGTTCATTCAGGACATCTTTTTCTCCTAACAGTAAGTTTAGGCAAATAAATCCGGAAGTCCGTTAGCTCTTTTCTAAATTTGATGTGTTTAAGAAGGAATGCAAAAGGAAAGTCACTCCTTGTGTTGATGTTCAATTCTATGGGAACAAATGAAGACCTAAGACACTGAATATTCATTTTGTTTCTCAGTTGATCAGATTTTATATGGTTCCAAATTGTTTGCCCTAAACAGATCACTATGTTAGAGACTTTCATTTCCTTAATAAAAAATTTCATAATTCTTAGTACTGTGTGCTTGGCTTTATTAGAAATTGTTGCATACCAGGAAAATCCAGTAGCATCTGTGATATAGGAGAAGCCAGGAAATTTTGCATATGTATCTCATGTATCATCTTTCACTTTTTGTATGGGTGCACAAATTATTTTTCTTTCTAGCCACTAACAGAGATCTGTGGAATAAGAGACTCAAGAGAATAGGGGTCTTTAGATTTGAGTCCTGCCAAAAGCTAATTCTGAAACAAGGATTTAGCTACATGGTTTATTTGGGAGGAGATCAAAGGAAGCACCTGGATAGAATGGAGAATATGAGACAGGGAAAGAGAAAAGCAAATAAATCTTGTGTCATTGGACCAGTTACTGCTGGAAAAGTAGGTTTTAGATTGGCCTGGGGAATCAATCTGTTGAAAAACCTGAGTAAATCTTGGTCAGAATTTGCCTATGAAAGGTGAGAAGACATCTGCTTATTCACATTTCCCTTTGATTGAGAGCAGCCCCCAAGCATGTCAATTCCTCTGCCCCTCTGAGCAGCACTAGGGAGCCACAGAAAACTCCTAAGGTGTCAGTTATGATGTCCTCAGGCAAAGAAGACAAGAGGTGAGAGCTGAGAAGCCCAAGGAGGGAAAAAGGAAGCATATGGGAATTGTCTGCAGCAGCTGCAAGTGAGAGCCTGTGGACCCAAGTCACCAACACTGGATACCACAGAGGTGATTCTGAAGTGTCACCTTTGACTTTGAGATAAGGTTGTGGGTAGTGTATACCCTGGTTTAGTTCTGCTCCCAGCATGCTAGTCAATGTGAATGCAATAGCATTATGTTAGTGCTCTTGAAGGCTTCAAATATGTTTGGCTTCTGTGGAGACACTGAAAATAGCAGTGGGGTTCTTCTCATATATAAGTTCAACATGAAAACTTAACAGTCAGGTACACGCATCTATCATATTCTGTTGTCCCTAGTGGAGTTCTTTTCATGCTGATGAAGATGGCCCACAGCACTAAACTGCATTCTTAGGAGATGAGAAGGAAGAGTCAGGCACTGCTTTCTTTCCAAGGGAGCAGCTCAGTCATTACACATACACAATATTCTCTTATACCTTTGTCCTGACTCCAAGGAGGGCTTGGAAATACTGTTTGTATTTTGAGCAGCCATTTACTCAGTCCAAAGTTATATTGCTGTGGTGAGGGCAGTCGGCAAACAGAACCTGGAGGACAAAGCAAATGCCATATTACTGACTGTGGTTCTTCCAAGGCAGATGTGCTGGCATTATCTTGGGTTTAAAACAAGGTTTTTGAATTATATACAGTTATAATTTTAGTTTTTATGCCATTATCAAAACTTAATTTCCCCTCCTTTTTTCCCTTCCCATTTTAAAAGCTTGAAAACAACTAAATAGGTGTGTGTATGTTTGTGTTGTAATAAGGCTTAGATTGTTTTAAACTCTTAGGATATTTTACAGTTGTAGTAGTGATTTTATGTTATTGTGGGAACTTATTTTATCCACTATAGCTGCCTACTTCATCCTATGCTCTCAATTCTCTTTTTTCTCCTCTTTTTTTTTCCTCTCTCTCTTTCTCTACCCTTCCTACACACTTATATACATATATCTTTAGATGCTTTCTGCTTTATTGACACTTTACTAATTGTTAGCCAGCTTGAAAATAAAATTTGTTTTATGGTAATTTGTTTCCTTTCCCTTAACTTTGACATCATTTTCTTGAAAGTGTCATGATCAAATATAACTTCTTGCTTTCTGCCTCAGGTGGCACACTTAACCAATAAAAATTTCTTTTTAAGTCAGCTTTCCATTTCTCTTGCTTTGCCCATAACTTCCTCCCCTAACATCTCCCCCCCTCCATCTGCACCAAAGTGGGGATTCCATCTTTATTTCTTAGAACTGGAATATTCTCTCATAATTGATAAAAGGGTTATATATGTCTTCTCAAAACTTAAAAAATAATTTTTTTCTCATTTGTAATTTTAAAGTACACACAGTGAAACTGAAACTGGTCATTAAGATGCTACTGATGATTGTTGGGAAAAGAAGTAGAATAGAATTCAGGACAAATGCTATGTTCCTAAAAGGTAGGAGATCTATTTATCAATCTATCAATCATCTTTATCATCATCATCATATATCTCTGACTTATGTGTATATGTTCTGAGTTTACTATAATCTTTAATATTGGATAGTGATTTTGTTTGAACTTCTTTGTATACTTGAAACACTACTGACTTTAACCTGAACTCCTCTATGTTTTTAGTAGCATTATTTAAAATAAACAAGATGTAAAAACAACCTAAGTGCCCCCAAAACAGATAAATGGATCAAGAAGATGTACATATACACAATGCAGCACCACTCTGTGATCAAAAAGATGAGTATATGCCAGCTGTAGCAACATGGACGGAGCTAGAAGGGGTTATGCTCAATGAGTTAAGTTAGATGGAGAAAGATAAATACCAGATGTAATCACTTATATGTGGAATACAGAGAATCCAAACAAAGGCCAGATGAAGACAAATGTTAAGATCAACCCTTGAAACTGACCATAGATCTGAGGCATCCAAGGAGGTGGGGAGAGGGAGGTTGAAGGATGAGAACAGGGCTTGAGGGAGAGAACACAAAGGACTATGGTAAAAGATTATAGATGCTTTGGTAATGGGAAAGTTATAGTGACTACACTTTGGGGGGGAGAGGGACAGGTAAATCCTACACTGTCAAACACCAACAAGGATGTTAAACAATGTTACAGAATTACACACACACACACACACACTACCATCATCAATAACACAATTACTGGATTTCACAAGGTGGTGATACTGGAGTTTGAGTGTCCAGGACCCATCATTAAACAAATGTTGTTGGGTTTAGGTTGATGATCAGCAAGGAAAGCTTAGAATGTGGCCTAGAGTGAGTCACAGTTAAAATTTCCAGGCCAGACTTCTCGAGACCCTGGTTTAGTTTCCTGTGGGTATTTCAAATTGGTATAGAACTTGTAAGTATGTAGAGGCCCTGAAATCTCTTGCTCTTGATGGGAAAGTAACCTCTTTCAGGAGGAAGATACTGTGGGTTCTGGTGGGAAGCCGCCCTTCCCTTGCAGCAGGTGGGCGTGGGGCAACAGGCAGTTGCAGAGGCAGCGAGTTTCTATAGAAAAGTAGGGAGGGGCGTGCCCTTCTTCCTGCCTCATCTTCTCCACCTAGTGAAGGGAGCGCTCTCCCCCCTTTATCTTACCAGTTTTATGATTACTGTTGCCATTTGCTTGGATAAAACATTGAAAACTAAGGAGTTTAAGTGACATTGATTCTCAGTATAAAAATAGGAAGCACTGAATTTTTTTAACTCATTGCATTCTACCTTCAAAATCCAGGACAGTGGTGGACTTGGACCAATTGTAGCAGACTCTAAAAAAATCAGAAGGTCTCTATGGTCTGTTCCCAGACCATAGATTTTCCTTCTGATTTATCTTCCTGAATTATCAACCATACCTGTTGGTCAGCATTCTTGATATTGCAGACACAAAACACTCAATTGTGTTCAGAAAGCACCACTACCAGCCCAAGCTCACCTGGAATTCCAGGTGTAATCCTCCAGGAGCTTGACCTTCAACATCAGCCTCCTCCTATAAAATTTATCAAAAATATATACAAAATGCAAAATCATAATTGTTTAAAATAAAATATATGATGTATTTCATATCATATCAAAATAATAAATAGGACATATTTATTATGTATCTATATTACATATAGAAGATTATACATTTTAAACTACACCTAGTGTTCCCTTGTAGACTAGATGCCTCTCCAAGGGCACCTGCTCCTTGCTGAAGGTATAGTATTCCTCTGTGGTCTTCGCTCCCCATGCTGCCTGGGAAATTCTTCAGTAAGGGCTGCAGTAGTGTTCCTCATTCATCTTGTGGCTCCTAAGTGTCAATGTGCACCTCCAGATTGGCCTCATTTTGTTCTTAGAAGGACTTGCTCAGGCAGCATCAGAGACATTCTTGGCTCTATATCAAAGATTAAGGAAGTTTATCTCCTTAAACTACATGACCAACAAATGTCAAAAACAAGATTAACGTGTTTTTTTTTTTTGCTTGTTTTTTTAGTTTGTAACTTTTCCTATTATATCTTGTTCTACCTTGTTTTCTGTCCAATTGTTTAATATACCTCCTGCCTCTCACCAGCAGGATATGCAAGCTTGTTAGTATGTATCAATTATTTAGATAATGTTTGTTAGATAATGTCTGAATAGTTTCAGTGTGGAAGCTAAATGAATTCATTCTTCCTTAGATGTCATGTTTTAAAGGACCTATTCTGGGTGGCAACCTGCCTCCAGGCTCATGTCATTTTACACAGTTGACATATGAGCCATTGCTCCTTCTTGTCCTCGCCCTCCTCCCCATTCAGTAAATTGGGTTTATAATAGAAACACTAACTCAACGTTAACCAAAGTGACACTGTCAAGTGATCTGATAAGACTGCAGGGTGATGTTTTATGGTAATAGATTCTCTTTGGGCTTCATTTCCAAGATCATGAGATGGTGCCTCATGCCTTAAAGGGCAAACAGAAAGTGTGGGAGATAGAGCAGAAGGAAATCTATGGCAAGTGTGTCTTTATTGTGTTTTATTCCTAGCTGGTAAAGAATAAAACAGAACCAAAAACGAATGTTTTGTTAAAATATAGCCTGTAAAATGAGTCATAATGTTTTCCAACTTCCCCAACTTTACCTTTCCATGGGACTGGTTAGCATAGTTAGTATAGTCACATGCATTTTGATCTCCTCCTTTTAACCTTTTAGCATTAAAGTGTTAAAAACCTCATCCTTGGCTTCTCTTATCTAATTTACAACACACTTTTCAAAGGACAGGGAAAGGAAATCAATATACAAAGAATGTAAAGAAAATTAGAATAATGAGCCTTGAAAATATTTCTGCCTCTGTCTTAGTATCTTCTAATGCTGGTGGATGCATTGAATTCTGTAGATCTCTTGCTAGACTTTGGCTTTTCTAAACTAGTGCTTTTGCCAGGCATTGTCTTAAAACTTGGTTTTAGCTCTTACTATCTGTATGATCTGTGTTGCAAGTTATGAAGTCTTAATTATCTAATCTGAAAAATGGGTATAATAGGAGCACCTACTTCACTGGGTTATTGGGAGGATTAAATAATTTTAAGTATTTAGCATAAGGTCTGGCATAGTATTCATACTAATTAAATCTTAGTGCTATCTTTTTTTTAAGATTCTATTTATTTATGCATGCAAGAGCTGTGTACAGGCCAGAGAAGGAATTATTGATGGAGAAAAGATGATGGATTTAAGAGGTATGATTGTATAAGTTTGTGGTTCTATGCCTTCACTGAAGCAGATCCAGGAAGTCTAATAATGGAACTCAAATTGTGAAGTGAGAGGGTTCACCAGAGACAGTGGGGAGAAGAACAGGCAGATCAACTGAAATATGCTGTTGAGGGGAGCAGCGGGTGAGGCTGGAGAGGTCTGCTGCACCATAAGGGTCTTCTCTCTGCCAGGGATCAAACTCACGCTGTAGTGGCTGCGGAAGCCCCACAGTGCAGTGCTCAACCTTGCCACTAGGGAGGCCTCCAGTGCTATCTTAATGGACAGAGACTCCTGAGAATTTAACTCATCTCCTGAGATAATGCCCCCAAAGAAGTCTCCAGATTCTCCATCCCTTTTATTTTATTTAGGGTTAATTCATTTAATTTTTTTTTCATCAGAGGGATACATTCCTTTCTTAGTACATTAGCAAGATTGCAATCAACTGAAACCTCTTCTTTCTAGACTTTACATTTCCTTGTGTAATTCCTTAAAAGGCTAACTATAGGAGACCTGCAGAAAAGGACTGCAAAAATTCAACTAAGGAGTAAAGTCTGAGAAAGGAGGGTTAACCACTCAAGATAATAGACCTTGTTTCTAACACATAAAGTAGTCCTTTATTTTTAAAACTACATATTTCCAAATATTGATCTTTGGTCACCATAAAGTATTATGGTATCTAGCATAACAAAACATATAAAATCTTTGAGAAAATTTTAAGGATAACCTGAGAAGCCTATTTGATTATTAATTGTTGAATTTTAGGGTAGAGAGTAAGTTTTATGGATTCAGCCCTAAAGTTAAATTGATGGGTTTGTTGCCTGTTGGTTCAGGCAGTCTTACACAATTTTACAGGCTCAGATGTTAAGAAAGACTGGTTAGGAAAAACTAAATCTTAAGAGCCATAAAAAATTTTAGAAAACCTCAAGTTGTGACCCACACCATGGCTATAAAAAAACCAAGCTATTGGGACCTCTCACTGTACTAACCTTGTATACTTAGTGCTTGAAAGTTCTTGAGAATTATTTTTCTGGCTTAAAGCTTTTGAACATACATCATTTTTGGACAAAAAGCAGGAAAGCACTTCAAATTCTCTTGTTCTGTTTTTTGTTTTCTTTCTTTCTTTTTTCTTTTTTCTTTTTTTGTCATAAACACTGAGTAAGTGCTTCTGCAGGGGACAACTATGCTTTGAACAGAGTGGCCTGAAATTTGAGAGTTTGGAAAACATAATAAGTGTAATGTTTATGTGTCCATTCTTGGATCAGGAATCATTCTGTTTTCACATGTTACATCTGGGAAATGAGGGACAATGTGTTATGTAAGAAAGAGGGAGGATGGTTGGATTTTCCCAGTGAGCAGATTGCTCGACCCTGAAGATTCATACCTGATATCCTGGTACTTGGTTAACTGGAAGCTCCTGGGTGACTTGGGCATTCCTGCTCTACAAAGACAGGTGTGCATTTGCATACTGCCTTTTCAATCTGGAAAAGGACTTGGGCATTTCTGTTGATTTGCATCTAATCTGAGGAGAAACCTGATTCTTGGAGCTCACTACTTTCTTTCAACAATGTGTTTTCCTCCTTATACAATCCAAATGGTCAAGATTCTTCTGTAAATTTTCAAAAGAAAATGTGACTGCTAACTGGACCCATCTTCAAGTGGATCAAATTAGAGATGTATTTCTTTCTTTTCCCCATACAGCTTCTTTAAAAAGTCACATACCAGAAAGACTTTGTTCCAGGTAAGAAGGAAGTCAATACAGAGAAAGATACTGTGAACAAATTTACTTTCACAAATTACTCTTTTGGAGCTTGCATCTTTCCTTCTGATGCTGAAGTCTGGAACATTCTCTCCTTGCTCAACTGCTCATGACATTATCAATGGAGCAGGTAGTCTAGAAGGAGTTATTATGGAGAAAAGATTATGGATTTAAGAGCTATGTTTGTATAACTGTGGTTCTATGCATTCACTGAAGCAGATCAAGGAAGTCTAATAACAGAATTCAAATTGTGAGGTCTGTGATGTAAATATTTATCTCAACATAAAATAAGAGGGTGTCACTCTATGATCTGCTTTGGACTGCAGCTTAATTAGAGTATCACAGTTGGGATGGCGCCTTCCAAGTGTCAGGAAGCAACCCTGAATGAGTCACACTGATCTTTAAAACCACCATACTAGAGAGAGAAAGAGGGTAGGAGAGGTAAGCTAGGCACCAAGCACAGATATTCTGGTACCTGTACTTGCCTTGATGCCACAGATGAGAAATATTTTTCTGGCTAAGGTTGCCTGGCGAGTAATTGCCAGAATGGAGTGCTAAGCAAGCAGCCGCTGTGTCAGAGAATCTGACCTTGGGAAGATAATGAGACAAGGAGAATTCAGAACAGATGAAAGCCAAGAGCACCTACTTTATCTACTGACAGCCAGAGAACACCTTCATGCTCAATCAGTTCCTGCTAATGAGACAAGATGGGGCAAGATGGTAAAACAGCAGTAACAGGCAAACTTTTTTTTTCAGCTTAATGATCTATAACTTAGTTAGATAAAATTGTCTTTTAGGTCAGGCAGCAACATAAGTCTGGGCATAAAAAATACAAAAGCAACACCTGAATTATCTTGGTTTTGTTTACTTTGCAAGGGGAATGATGAGGTTGAGGGAAATAATGAAGCTCTGCACACTTTAACCATGCTGTTTCCTGATGGACTCTACTAGAAAGACCGTGTTTTAGTGTGGCTTTGCCATGGCCAATGAATTACTTAAATCACTCTCTTTTACAAATCCTGTCACTAGCTGTTTTAACACCCAACAAGAATTTTAACATGCACCTGACACTTTTAATTAATCAGTGCTTCAGTCTTTCTCTTTTGTGCTGCAAGTTATTACATGCCTCCTGGAGATGACACTGCAGTTTCCATAAGAATCCCTATGAGCAGGGCACCTTATGGATACCTCTTATTTTCTTTTCAGTCACAGAAATAGTGCCAAGGTAATGGGAGAAAGGACAGTTTTCTGGAGAGTATTCACATCCTTGACATTGCTAGTTGCAGTGCACATGTTTCATTTAATCTTCCTTCCAAACTTGGGTGACACTTCTTCCTTACCTTTGTTTGTTGATGAGTAAACAAGGGCTAACAGAAATTATGAAAGTTCTCCAGAATTTGACGGCTAATAGGTCATCATCTATCTTTACATTGCCAAAATTCTGACATGCTGAATTTATACATGGGATGGGGTGAAAGACATATTCCAGAAAAACAAAATCAATGTCTTTGAGACATCGAGAATTGTTTTTGAATTAACTTTTTGTAGAAATATACAATGTTCTTGAAGTTGTGTGATAAGACATGGCAAAATTGTCATTGGGATTACAATTGATGTCAAATATATATAAATAAATTTAAAAAAAAAAAACAAGCAGGTTAGTGCCTGCTTGAAGATCTTAAGACAAGGTTCTTATCTGTGGTATGAATTCTGTACAAATTTTCTGTCTTCTGAAAGGGGGAAAAGCTCTACCATGGCTTTTTTACTCTCTAACTGCACTGCTACTCCCTCCTGCCTCTACCCCTCACACACATACAAATGAGATCTCCAGTCAGCTTAAGGCTGTTCTTAAGTGTGGTAGATGAAGGAAAGCATACTTCCCAAGCAGGCCTCCTGGGTGAGCTGGGAAGTGAAGCTCTCTTTTGCTTGGATGGTGCTCTAAGTTAAGACAGTTCTTAACTCCACAAACCTCAGAAAGACCTAATCAGTCAAGGCTTTCTCTATGTCAGTGAATTATATTACCTGAGAAATACATCTAGTGATAGAAAAATGGACTCTGACAGTGTGGTTCATGCTGATTCTACCCAGGCATCTCACAGGATCATAAAGCTTTCATAACAAAATGACATCCTGACATGACCTTGAGGACCACGTTAGAATCACTATTTATTTTGCTTGTTTGCTAGTAGAATCTGCTTCAGCAGCCCATGGAGTAGATTATAGGGGGTTTGGCAAAGACCAGATTAGAAAATGATGCTTTGGCTTTGTGGATTTGGTACCCTAAATTCAAAACCTGCTCCTTTTCCTGTAGGTGCTTGCTGTACATCCATATACTTCAATCACAATGGTCACAGGATTTTCTCTATATTAAATCACTCATTCCAACATGTTAGGGTTTGTTTCTGGCTCTCTGTAAAGTGAAATAGATTTTATTGTACAAAAGTCATATTTGTTGTAGAATATAATGTAAAATAAAAATAAGCAAAATCTATTTAATCACAATTGCTCTTCTTTTTTAAAAAAATATTTATTTATTTATGCATACAAGAACTTGAGTACAGGCCCAAGATGTGGGGGGCAAGAGGATTTGCCAGAGACAGAGTGGGGCAGAGAACAGGCAGATTGACTAAAGCACACTGCTGAGGGGAGCAGCGGGCAGGTTAGGAGAGGTCTCCTGGCTGGAGATGGAACACCACCTGCTGCAGTGGCTATGGCTGCTTCATAGTGTGGTGCTTAACCCCTTGCACCCCAGGATGGCCCCCACAATCACACTTGTAATGATAATTATTATTTTTTATGAATCAATTTTTTCTTACATCATTATAGTGTTTATAGTTATTATTAAAGTTTGTTGAGTAGTCCTCTATTTCTAATTGTACGTATACTTTCCTCATGCACATATTCAAGACACAAAGCAGTTACTAAACAGTCCTTTCTAGTAAACTTCTTTTCACACTTAACTATATGGACATTACCCATGTCAGCATTTAAAAATATTATATGACATTCTATAGTCATATATGATATTATGGAGTCATCATACTTTAATCAATTATTAAAATTTTAAGTCATTTGCAAATTTCTGCTATTTTTCAACAGTTATAATTTATACTTTTGCATGATTATCTTTTCAGACTTGACCAACTAATTCCTGAGAATAAATATCCTTAAAAAGAATTTATGGGTCAAGGTTATATACTTTAAATATCCATTTCCACTTTCCTTGAAAAATTAGGTAGAGAAAAATGGTTTTCCTTTGTTATTTTAATTGTAAAATATGGGAAGTGCTTCCCTCGCAGATATCTGTGAGATGTGCCCTTCTTTTCCTTTAAAGCAGTAGTCTTGTCTAAATCATCACTCCCCAGTGGGAATGCTCCAGGGAATTGTGTCCTGAATGAGACATGGGTGCCTATGCCTGCTTCCTCACTACATGCAAGACTGAAAATAGACATGTATAGGAGTGGCAGGGAACTATGAAGATTATATAGAATAATAAATGCTAAGTCCTACCTGGGAAGATAAAACAACAAAAAATGAATTTTAATTGAGTTGCAATTCAAGTATAGTCAATTTATGTTCCAGTAGCTGAGAAAGTTTGAAAATGTATGGGAAAATTGTTAATCATTTTGAAAATCAAATCATGGAAATTTGCTAGGATATTGGTGATAAAATTATTTTTGTAATTAAAAATACATATATTCTTAAAATCATATCATGATAACGTTAACTTCTATCACTGGGAAAATACTAGAATGCATTATTATTAAAAGGTGAGTTTTGAATTTTTCAAAAGAAATGTTATACAGTGGAGGCCATCATTAAATTATTAAAAATAAGAAATGCCAAATCATGACTATTTACATCTGTTAATAAAGGTATTGGGTTGTTAGTGCAGATTTTTGCTGCAGGTATATAGACATGGTATATGCTAATATTGAGTAGGAAGTTTACCACCTCATCCTCTGTGTTTCTTTTTTTTTATTTTTAATTTTTTTATTAATATAAAATATTTTAAAATTTACATATACTTGCCATAAATTGTAATCCCCTTGTATTCCCCATCACCATCTCACCAGTGCACCATCACCTCAGTCCCTCGTGCCCCCATCTTCCCTCAACCCTCTCCCACCCCTCCCCACCAGGACTGTGTTTCATCACAACTGGAAGTTGTAAGAAAATGTTTGCAAACTGGGGTCTTCCTGGTAGTACAAGGGGTTAAGCACCGCTCTATGAAGCATCTGCAGCCACTGCAGCACAAGTTTGATCCCCTGGCCAGGGAGGTGACTGTGACCCACATGGTGAAGCAGATCCACATGGTGCAGCAGACCTCTCCTGCCTCACCAGATGCTTCCTTCAGCAGTGTACTTCAATCAGCCTGCCTGTTCGGTTCCCCATTCTATACCTGGTGAATCCTTTCATCCCCCCATATCTCTGGCCTGTACCCTGGTTCTCATATGCATAAATAAATAAATCTTTTTTAAAAATGCTAGCAAACTGAAGGCATTAAAAGAATAGCAATCATAATCATTAAGTGTCTAAGAGATGACATAAATAACTTCAAATACCCAATGAACTATCATGTTTGTTTATTTCAAGTGAAAGAAGTTAGAAGTTAAGTGAAGAATCTTTTGCTTGGTTTAAAGGCGTAACTTTTTCAATAATTGTAATATTCTGACAATGGCACCCATAGTCTATGGTGTAATGACTTAGATTGAAATTTCATTCTTAGTGAGATTATGGAGACAATCTCTGTATTTGGTTGCAGATTGAGCTAGGTGACCACTGAAGTTCTGTCCAGGTAAGATTCTATGGCTCACACTGGTAATATTTTATTAAGGTCATATATCCATTTTCCATTGTAAAATATATATAAAAAGGATCTACATTTATTTTGTTTTATTAAATATTTTGAGCTATGTACTTTATTTTGCCCTTAATGTCAGTATAAGTAATTTTTAGTGTTGATGAAATGTTGTCTTTCTGATTGACTCACTTATCCACTTTAGCAATATGTTTTACTCCCAAATTTTAAAAATATTTTATAGTCAAAACAAAAACAAAAACATACCAACTGAATGAGCTGAACAAAAGTTGAATTCAGTCTCAGTTCAGCTTTACTTGAAAAGAAGCACCAATAATCAGTGATTTGTTGGGGTAAAACTTAGATATCTTAAAAAATTAATGAAATTTGCTTCTTCCAGATTTTTCTTTCAATAGTTATTTCTGGTAAATTCTGTTTAACTTGACTGTTCTACTATAGTCTTCTCCCCAGCACCACAGTAATTTTATAAATTTTTGATGTGTTGCTTTGTCAATATAAATGACGTTTTCAAATTATTCCATTGATTTTTCTCCTGATAAGTATTGTTTTTTCCTCTGAACGTGTCCTCTCCTTGGAAAGATTATGCTGTCTAAACCAGTCCTTCTAGGAGATTGCAATGAGGGATTAGGTGTCAGTCTCTAGTCTTATTTCTTCTAGGTTGTCAGATATAGAAAAGCCTATTAGAATGTTAATATCCTAGGACTCATCTGAAAATTAAACTTTCAGCTTGATTCCTCTTTGGACTTTACTATTGAGGAACTCCACAGGGACAAGAATCAAGGATTAGAACCTTCCTTCTGTGTGTGATTCATTCTCTCTCTTTCTCTCTCTTTCTCACACACACACACACAGACACACACACAGACACACACCTGATCCTACCTGTAGGATCTGAACCTAACTTTACCACCTTTATATTCTGTGCTCTTTCTCCCAACACATTGCTCTAAATTTTCACAACCAGCTTTAGAAAGAAGAAAGATAAATGTTTTTCCTACTTCAGTTACTCATGAATACTTCTATATTTGAAAAATATTACAGGGATAACCAAATAGTTCAATCATGAATGATATCAGTTTGAAACAACACTTCTCCACACAGCAGTACTGCAATGTGTCCAAATTTTTCTTCCATCCCAATTCACAAATTGTCTGCAATTGAAGGGTCTTACATCTATTAATGGGTGTGCAGCAGTAGCAACAAATTGAGAACATGAGATATAAAATCCCTTTTATACCAAGTCCATTTTCTTTTTTTTTTTAAAGATTTATTTATTTATGCATACAAGAGCTGGGGTACAGACCAGAGGTGTGGGGAGGTGAGAGGATTCACCACAGAGAGCGGGGAGCAGAACAGGCAGATCAACAGAAGTACACTGCTAAGGGGAGCAGCGGGCGAGGCAGGAGAGGTCTGCTGCACCATGTGGGTGCCCTCTCTGGCCGGCAGCAGGGATCGAACTTGTGCTGCAGTGGCTGCGGTTTGCTTCATAGTGTGCTGCTCAACCCACTGCGCCACCAGGGAGACCCACCAAGTCCATTTTCTTTTGTATCTCTCAAGATATACATTCCCTTAACTTTTATTTATTTATTTTGATATTTCTGAAATCTAGTCTTACATTAGAGATTAATAAATAAAAAGAGAAGACACTCTTAATTCAATCAAAGCTGATTTAATTCATCACTCTGAATTTTAAAACTGTGTTATTGAAATTAGTAAGATCGTGTTGCTGTCCTTCAGTAAAATCTGGGCTTTTTTTGGTGCCATAGTCTGGTATATAGTTGGCCGTTAATGATACTTTATTGAATGGATGATTTAACATTGTTAATCTTAGAGTGTCGGGGAATTTTGGCAGAAAAGTCCTTAGACTGGGAGGTCATGGACCTATGCTATAGAGTCAATACGGCTGTAACTAGCCATAACACCCTGAGGTTTATACTCAGAATTTACTTAAATTTTCTCATTATTTTCTTCACTGGTATAATAAAAGAGTTGCAGTAGTTGTTCTCTTCTAGATCAGTTCTATGGTCTATTTTTCTTAGTGACATTTAAAGTCATTCCCTGATCACCTATAATAAATGGCTCTTAAACAAAGAAAAAGGACAGGTAGGAAGATACAGTGCTAAAAAGTGGTTCCGATCAATCTGGGGCAATCTCCGAATCCTATTCCTTCTTTTGTAATTGAGCAGATGACTTTTGCCCCCTTACCAGTTTTCCTTCCCTAATTGCTTAGACAAATATTAAAAAGATGTTATTTTTCATTCTTTGAGTACCTGTCACTAGTGTCAGGAAAGGTGACTCAGAGTCGTGCTGGGTGGTGAGCAGAAAGAAGTTAGTTGAGGATTAAAATGTGATCACCATGCAGACCTTGATTTTTAAGCCTTTGTTTCAGACAAGTGATTTTAGCCACCTGGTTAAGAGTTATTTTTTAAGTTCCCTCGTTGTAATTGTACCTTCTTATGGGCATGATGGATGGTCAGGGTGACAGGCAACATCTGCCCCTGACGGCATGTTATGTTGTCCTGCAGAGAGGCAGTGCAGCCCAGTGGACCTCTCAGGGTGGGGTGAGTCAAAGAGTACACGGTCTGACCCCAGCTCCGTCCTTCAAACTTGTGGGATGACCTTACAGAAGGCACTCAACTAATCTGTAGCTCTGTTTTTTGTCATCCATAAACATGGAGGAAATAACCACTTTTCAGCCTTTTGTGGAGGACCAGCTAATAAATCACTGGAACGTGCTTGGCAATAAGATATGCTGCAGAAAAGCAAAAGACTAACAGCATGCAGATGGACTCAAAATTGCATTTGTGTGAGAAAAATAAAGTTTGTTCAACCTGCATGAGGACAAATGAACATATTCTCAGCAGAATAACTCTGAAATGATAAACTATTGTATTTGATCTGCCCAGCTCTCTGGACAGGATGGGCTGACAGGCAACGGGTCTGTTTGAAAGATAACAACAGGCCCAAAATGGAGGTGTTTGTGCTAGGTCCACAAGACTTAATACTTAATCTAGCCTCGGTTTCCCCACTGTGCCTTCAACTTCCATCAGGAATGTAGTGTCATCTAGTCATTTTCTGGTCATTACCAATGAGATGATCCCTTCTGTTTCCCAAAGGAAGATGAGGCAATTTTCCTATTTCCATCTCCCATGGGTAGCCTACTTAAACCTGAAATAATTCTCTCTTCTCTTATCATGCCCTCCTTCTGGCTATAAAAGTCTTTAATATCATACAGATTTTTGGAACACCTTTCTACTTGCTAAATGGGATGCTGCCCAATTCATGAATCATGAATGGTTAAAGCCAGTGAGATCTCTAAAATGAATTAAGATGAATTCAGTTGGATTGTTCATATATATATAATATATAATATAAATAATATATCATATATAATATTGTATATTATATATATATCACAATTCTCAGTTTAGCTTGAGTTGAGCAATATGGTCCCTTATGTAGCATAGGTGTCTCGTTGGACTTTGAATTCAGCTCTAAAAGAAGTGTGTCTGAATGGGGATGCCGGTTCCATAAGTCAGTGTAATGCCAGGGGGCAGGCAGTTTGGGAACCAGCAGGAGAAAGGAAGACTGAAAGAGAGCACGTCTAGTTATAGTGATCTTTTAAATGTGATCATCTTGTGCTAGTGTGTCAGTGTCTTGAAGGCTAAAGCCCAGAGTTTCTCAAACTGAAAAGATTGCCACCTCAGTAGTTTAAAAAAGTCTAATTAATGATCCCACCTTGAATTTAAATATTTAAGTGTCTCTCTACCCTGTGTAAGATTGCTTCTTACACATAAATTGCTTCTTTAACATAAATCCTATCCATCCTTCAAACTACTTTTCTCTAGTAGTTTCTCCATTTTCGGTCTTTACCTTTGGTGACTATGAATTCCAAATTTGGTCTTGATTTTTCTTGCTAATCTTGACTGAAATTGATACATATAGCACCTTTGTACAAAGTACATCATTGCTCTCCCTCCAGGGCCTGAAAAAAGTTACAAAAATCTCTGACTGCTCTGCTACAGCTGCCTTTGTTCCCTCTACCCCATACCTCCTCTCCTTATCTCAACCATTTCTCCTTTTTAGTGCACAAACTGTTAGGTTCTCTATGAGGACCTGAATGCATTATTTTTATTTTCTCTGGTTCTGCCAATATGTGACTTTCCAGTGTTTCCTGGGAACAGGTGCTGAAAATTATCTTTCTATGAGGCCAGCTTCCTCACTTAGGAGTTGGTAGTTCTAGGACTAATCTGACATTAATCTCATGTTCTTGCTTTGCTTAGTCTTTGTGAGTCCCTGTATCAAATCCTCACAGGCATTCCTAGTTCTCATGATTGATCTGTGGTTTGGTGATCCTTTTATTCTCCTTCAAATGTCTTCCCTCTTATTATAGAAATAATGCACTGTCTTTCAGAAATAATAGAAAAATAAAGGTTATAACCAGAAATGATAAAGAGAAGAGTTCCAACTGCAAACCCATTTTGTGAGATGTTCTAGACTTTTTAGTGTTATACACACACATGTACACACATGTACTTATAAGCTGGTACATGCACACTTATCAAAAATGGGATCATCTATAATGTATATTTCATAGGTATACTTTTTTTGTTTAAAAAGATATTCTAATCAAGAGTGAATAATATCTTTCATGCTTTTACTAAATTTGGCTGGAAAAATGATCTTGAATAGTTATATGGTATTCCTTTTTATAGTGATGTTAAATTTTTAGGTCAAGGTCCTTATATTGGATGTTAACATTATTTTCATTTCTACTTTCCACTAGGGTAGATGAATACCATTGTAACAGTATCTCCCATTGATCACTTGCTCTCCATCTTCATTGCCATTATCTGTCTTTCTTGTGCCTGAGTGATAGCATAGTGGTTGAGGATGAACTAGAGTCAGAATGTTGGTGCTTGAATCCTGGATCTGAGTCTTATTACTGTGGTTTTGGGGAATTTGTTTAGTCTCTCTCTTTCTCTGTTCATTATCTGTAATGTGTCATAACCACTGAAAATGAAACCTACTAAAGAGGTTTTAAAGGAAACAATAAAATACTGTACATAAGGTACTTAGATATTGACTAGTATCTGAAAAATTCTCAATAAATACTATACTTCAACAGCCAGTTCATTACTTCCACACCCCACCCTGCCTGCCTGCCTCATTTCCTTTGTGGTAGCTAAAATTCCATTAACACTTTCCCAAAGTTTACAGATATGTGCATGTGTATTAAATATATGTGTTATAGCTTCTACCTGCATTGAAAGGGGAGCTCAAGTGTACATGTTGTTGAGAAGGGGGTTATTCATCTCCTGGTGATTTCAGAGAAAAATATAAAATATGATTTGAAATAATTTCTTGATGTTCATTAAAGCTTAAGTGTGAAGCAGTACAATTGTGTTTTCTATATTTTCCAAATATTATGCCATAGATCATCATAATTTGTCCCCATATTCATCCCTACCTCACACAGAAGTTTCTAGATGAGATCATTAAGAGTCTGGAGTGATTCATTAAGACTTTTGTGAGAAAAACAGCCCAGATTTTGATAAATTCTTCAGAACATAATTTAACATCTTGTTCTCTGAAATTTGTTCTCTTTGGTGGTGATAATTATTGCAGATGTGATTGAAGCCGAGTTTGAATCATTTAAGATCTCAACTTCACAAATAATGCCCAGTGGAGCTTATTTTTGAGATTAATGTTTATGCAGTAATTCAAATAATGAAGTCCTGTTGTTTTTCAAGAAACTCAATAACCAAGTACCTGCTTAAAGATGTATTAAGGGAAACAGTAAAGTATTTTATACAAGGCACTTAGACTAATAACTAGTATCTAACAAGTTCTCAATAAATACTACACTCAACAGCCATTTCATCACTTGCATCCCCTTGCCCTATTGTGCCTCATTTCCTTTGTGGGATTCCCTTACACACTTATCCAAAGTGTGCAGATATGTGCATGTATTTTGAATATATGCACTATAGTATCTACCTGGATTTATAAAGGAAACTCAAGCCTATATATTACTGAGAAGGGGTTATTTATTTCCTTATGATTTTTTTTCTGAGATAGATATTTAGGCAGTAGTTCAGATAATGAAATCTTGTGTTTCAAGAAAATCAACAACCAAGTAAATACTTTGTACTCTATAGAAATGATTGAGTAGAGATATTTGAACACAAGCATTTGCTCAGCTAAGAAGGGCTATTATGGAAACATCGGGGATTTCATGAAGGTGTGATCTTTTGATGAAGTATTTGTTTGGAATTAGTAGGGTTATAGGAGAAGGTTGGATTAAATTATGAAGTGTGCCAGCAATGGTAAGGCTGTGAAGTTAGTCAAACTAAAGGGCATGTATAGTTGCCAGTTATTAGTGAAGGGCCAGTCCTGATTTGTGCTTCTAACAAAGTCTCTTCATTGGGAGTGATTTTTGTCTAACTTTTGGCAATTTTTTATAAGATTATGATGTATTTTTTTCCACTTTATAGAGCTGACACTTTTTAAAAATCCCAAATCAAACTGTTGGGAAAATAGGGCAAATACGGTTAAAGAAAAACCTATATTTAACTTTTGCCAGGAGGTCTGTGTGTGTGTGTATGTGTGCGCATGCATGTGTTTCGTTGACAACACCATGCTGATAAAGAAATGGGAGTTGTGGAGCAGGCAACACAATGCAGGATGCCTGTGGAAAGAACAGGATCCTGGCCTTTTTATTCTTAGAATAATCATACAGACGAGATCGGGCGCGTTCAGGGTGGTATGGAAAAAACCAACAATGTCAAATGCTGGCGAGGATGTGGAGAAAAAGGAACCCTGGTACACTGCTGGTGGGAATGCAAGCTAATCCAACCATTATGG
>JAGFMF010011756.1:5120615-5150223 GCA_019455555.1 Galemys pyrenaicus | reverse complement strand
GGGACTGAGGTGATGGTGCACGGGTGAAATGGTGGTGGGTACCCCCTGGGGACTACAAATGATGTCAAATATAACTAATAAAAAAAAAAAGAAAAAGAAAAAAAAAAGAATAATCATACAGCATCAGTTGTGTGGGGAAGAAGACAAAGAGAAAAGGGAGGGATGAAACTAAAAACTGTGCTATGTCATTTACAGACCCAGGGAACCTGAATCTTCTCCCCAGGCACTTCTCATCTGCTTGATGACTCAGTATTGAGATTGAAATCAAGCCCTAGATCCCAGTCATGGTTTCAAGCTACTCTTTTTTAAAAAGTTTATTTATTTAAGCTTATAAGAACTGGGGTACAGGCCAGAGGTGCAGGTGGTAAGAAGATTCACCAGAGACAGAGTGGGGAACAGAGCAGGCAGATGGACTGAAACATGCTGTGGCTGCCAAGGGGAGCAGAGGGCAAGACAGGAGAGAGGTCTGCTATGCTACGGGGGATTGAACTCATGCTGGAGTGGCTGCAGTTTGCTTCAGGATGCTGTGCTTAGCCTCTTGCACCACCAAGAAGGCCCTGGTTTCAATCTTACCAAGGCAGTCCACTGATCAGCTTCTGGGATCCCTCGTCATTATCAGTTAACGTGGCCCTGGGCATTCCTGGTCATACCTCGTGATGCATAGCCTTTCCAGGGTGATTAGACTTTCTGCTCTTGATTGATTTGAAAGGCACCTTGTAGTGTTGGGTTCCTATAACTTATTGACCAGACAGTTCTGACCTTATGTAAGAATGTAGAACCTTAGGTAACAAAAATGGTGGTCAAACAGGCTTCATAGGATTAGTAAACCCGTGTGCGTGTGTGTTGTAAAGAGTGTCTTTTGGGCAAACATAAAGTGAACACTCTAGGAAAAGTCACAGAACACAATGTTACAGATCAGGGAGAGGGTTATCCCCAAACCCCCAAACTTGCCTACTCAAAATTGGTTTTGTCACTTGCCCCATTGACATAAAATATACTTTAGTGTATAAGATATTTAATGGAAAGGAATTTATTTTTTATTTATTTTTAAAAATGTATTTATGCATATAAGAACTGGCGTGCAGGCCAGAAGTGCAAGAGTGTGGGCTGTGGGTGGGGGGGTGGTAGTGGTGGTGGTGGTTCTGGGGAGAGGAATCACCAGATACAGAGTTGGGGGCAGAAGAGACAGATGGACTGAAATACACTGTGAGGGGAGCAGCAGGCGAAATGAGAGAGGCCTGCGACACCATGTGGTCACTTTCCTGGTGGGGGATCAAATTCACACTGCAGTGGCTGTGGAGAGAGAGCTTCACAGTGCTGCACACTAACCCCCTGCTCCACCAGAGAGGCCTCTGGAAAGGAATTTAAATATAATTAGTGTGTAATACAGAAAGGGAGATGAAGGGGAAGAATATAGTTTCTAAATCAAGCACTAAAAGTTACCTATTCTCTCTTGGGTAAATGTCCAACCAAACAGAGTTGGTCCAAAGCAGGGCCCCTGAGGCCCAATAAAGCCTGCCACAAGTCTAAAGCACCATCTGGTGGGGACCAATAGAGAAGGGTCAGAAACAGCCAGACAAGTCTGTAAGGAAAAGAGCAAAATCAATATCAAGATAAAATCTGCCATTGTTAACCATGCACGGGTCTCTCACCCCCATTTGTTTCAGCCAGTCCAGGACCAAGAAACATGCACAGTTTCTTCACGTCTCTGCTCCATGTGCCTCTGGAAACCACCCTGTTAAACCTCCTCTATGTCTCCTTCTTGCTCTCTGTCCTTCTTTCCTTCTCCAGTCTCCTCTCCAGCTTCTTCCCTCTTGCTCAGTTTCACCCTTCTTTGGGTGGGGCAGGGAAACTGGAAACTCCCCTTTTCCTGGGGATGACCCTCTTACAACAAGAGTTATTTTGGTGAAGTTCAAATTAGATCTTTTTAGAGAAAGGAGGAATAATTTTTCGATCACTGAAGACAATTCTTTCACTTTACAAGTGGAAAAGTAGCAACAAATAAAGACTGTTCCAAAGTCACACTGTATTTGCAAATGATGGTTATTGCAAAACAGGACAACCCATTAACTGTAGGTATAGTCAATACTATTAAAATTTCTGATATTTTTCTTTAGATTAAAAGCTAAAAAGTCTATTAGAAAAAAGTATAAGAGTGCTTGTTGAGAGTAGATGAGAAAAAAGAACAATCAGAGGAATATAACTGGTTTAATATTAGGTGATATTTAAGAGTTATTGTCCATTTTATTAGTTAAAATTATATTTTAGATAAGAAAACATCTTTATTTTTAAAGCTGTTTATTGATGTATTTACGTATAAAATATCATGTCTGAGACCTACTTTATAAAAGTTCACAGATTAAAAAAATTTAAGTATGTGGAAATATTAATCGTTCAATGTAGATGATGGGTATATTGAAATTAACTCTATTTTGAGGTCCTTTTATTTTCAGTTTTCAAACAAAAATTTTAAAAAATATATGGACACATTCTCAATGGCTGCTAGTGTGAAATCACAGTCATGTGTGAGTTTCTAGTGAACTCAGAGACGTGGGAAGCAACAACGTAGGATAAACCAGACAGGGAACTGCAGAATTCAGCATGCAGTGCAGCAGAGATTCTTTATTCTTTTCTGTGTAGTTATATATCAGATGTGAGCAAGAACATCTGTGTACATTCTGTGTTTTCTAATCAAGGACACTCAAAGGAAACAATTTCCTTTCTTACACTATGTATATGCTCTTTCCCCTACGCCTCTACTCAGACCAGGCATGTTTTTCTCAAGGCAAATATTTTTCCTTAATAGGCCCAAGAAGACATCCAAGGACAGTACAGGAGCAGGGAATTTCTCTCAGTTGGTTTGTCATCCCTTGTTACGCAAGTTTGCTCAGCACACGGTCAGCCCCTTCCCTGTTGTCTTTGGGTCACCTCTCAGTCCATTCTACACAACAGTCATGTACTTGATTTTTTTAGTTATTCCTGGCAAATGAATTAATTGATCAAGAAATGCTATTTTGTTTGATCCAGTTTAGTGCTACAAATATTTATTTATCCAAATGTCTAGTAACTATTATTCATTTATTTATTCAATCAACACACAGGATTTAATGCCAGCTCTACTCATGAACAGAATGGTCTTTCTTTTCCTCCATCAGGCTGGCAGCTCAGTGAAAGTCTTTCTCTATGTTTCCCTCGACTATTTCCTCGCCTAGTTTCCTTCTGTCCAATTCAGCTATAACGTGGATACTTCTTTGACTGGTGAAGGAAGCATGGCAGAAAAAAAAATAAGATCGTGAACTTACTTCAGTAGTAGATCTGAACACAACTCCTGCCTCTGTCAGTTACCTGCTGTGTGACACTTGGGTATATGTCAGATCCTCTGAAGCCCTCATCAGTGAAGTCAGAGCCGTGCATGCTGAATGCCTGGTATAGTGGATGCTGTAGGCATCCCATCCATATCCCATTGGTACTCATGGTCCCATACATGCCAATAGCTTCACACTGCAAATACCAGTCACTCTGCCTGAAGCCTCTTCCTGACACAAATGCTTTTCATTTGTGCATTAATGTCCCTTCTGTTGTCTCAAAACACTGAGAACAGTTTTATTAAATATTTGGTTCTGAATGTTTGGTTAAGTGAGAATGGGGAAGAAAATGGAGCAATGGTCCAGAGAATGGGTGCTAATTGTCAACTAAGATTTGGTAAATTAGCCTTTATGAATTCTTAGAAGTGCTTGGGGAAGGACTCTGAACTGCCTGGAGTAATATAAGATAGGGTTTGAGTTATTTTCTTTCAGTAAAGATGACTCTGTGATCCTGGGAAACAAGTACTTAGATCACATAAAGCTTCCAAAATTAACACATTTCTTAACTCAGATGATCTAGCTGGAAATTCTGGAACTTCCTGAGGGGGTCAATGAGGCACAGTGTATTTAGAGATAATGACTCAACTGTAGAAGGTGGGCAGCAATCCAAATTACAGTATTTAAGGGAGTGTAATCACATGAGCAAGGCATAGTAATAAGCATTTCTAGAAAGTAGGAACATCCCAGTGGAATGTGACTCTAGATACTACCTGTAAACAGAACTCCAGTAAGTTTTAGTGTTCTTATTTTATTAATTGCAGATAATAATAGCACTGCCTCATTAGGTTGTAGAGACAATTAAGTGAGTTTATACATATGAAACATTTACAATAATATTTAGCACCTAGAATATGTAATATAAGCTTTGATGGTTACCATTATTATCTTTCAGCCTAGTAGGAAAGGGGTATAGGAAATATTGGACAGTCTATCAGAGCCAGACTCTGGTCTCAATAAAGGGATTGATATATTTATCAAGAATTGAGACAGAGCTCCCACATGGTAAACTAGGCAAAGTGGCCAGGATTGGGAGAAAATCTAGCACAGAGACACTGGGATTTCCAGTCACGTGATAATCTTTGTAAGGAAAGGCACAATGTCTTCATCCTTAGCACCACCTAGTACAGAATCTGGCTTGTGAGAACTCACTAAATGTTTGTTGAATAAATGACTGAATGAAATAAAAAGTAGGGACGATGGGTCTCATAATAACATATTTCCAAGTCTGAGTCCTAATACATCTACTTCAAGCTCATGAGATCCTTTGGAAGATTACTACTGAATCATGAAGTTAAAGGCATCATAGGGTCCAGGTGGCAGGATGTACAGAAGGCATGGAAAACAAATTCTCTCCTCCTTTGAATTTCTTAAATGTCATCACTCTTTACAGTTTTGGAAATCTCTGCAACTAATTTGATTTTAGGAATAACTTCTTGTATTTCCTCTTTTCTGAAATCAGTTAAGTCAACTATGTTTGGATTAGATGCCACACTAAGTAACTCAAAATAGTCTCAGTTTTCCTGCCTCTGGTGCTCCCAGGTAGATCTGGTGCTTCCAGGCAGATATATGGGAGCATCCGCTTGTATTTTTTTAAGATTGATCCATGAATACAAGAACTGGGATACAGGCCAGAGGTGTGGAGGGTGAGAGGATTCACCAGAGACAGAGTGGGGAGCAGAACAGGCAGATTGACTGAAGCACACTGCTGAGGGGACCAGCAGTTGAAGCAGGAGAGGTCTGCTGCGCTCTGTGGGTCCTCTCCCTGGCTGGGGATAGAACTTGTGCTGCAGTGGTTGAGGATAGCTTTATAGTGTGATGTTCAACCCCTTGTGCCACCAGGGAGGCCCTCTGCTTGCCTTTTAAAGTCATCTGTTTTAGTGAAGAGAGTGCATAAATTAGGTCCCGAGAATAGGGCACATTTTCATTCTCTTCTTAGCCTTCCATGCTTTTTGCTTAGCACTAAGTCCTTTCTGCCTCAGAGGAACAACCCATCAGTCAAGACTGATTGGACAAAGAAAAGGTAGAAAAGGCAAGCTCAGAGCCTACTCACAGGAAATTTGTTACTTGATGCAAATTTGAGGTATTACCCTGAATAGGGTGGTAGCATATTTCTCATTGAAACATTCTCCCCCTTGCCAACCTCCCTCATAAGTCCTTTACAACCTTGATCCTTTACAACCTTGATTGAAGCTTTTGTCTTCATTCATTACTATTATTCATCTACTATTCATGAAACAACAGAGTCCTGTGCCAGTTGGCTACCACTGAAGAAGGCTTCCTGCTAACTGGAAATTTGTTGTTTCTTCTCCCAAGGATACTTGAGAGATTTGCTTTTTTTTTTTGCTTTTTTTTTTTTTTTTTTGGTTTAATGTGCCTTTGCTTCAACGACAAATGTTGGCATTTGCTTCCAGTCATAACTGACTTTATTGGGCTAATCGTCCCATTGAAAACAATAAAACCTGGAGAAGATTAAAAAAAACAAATATTTGAAAGCATTGGGGAGTAACCAACACAAAAAGGACATGGGGCTGTGATTTCTGAGAGGAAGGAAGAAACTGAGGTAAGTGAGGCATGAGAACACTTTTCTCTTCCCTGAAAGCTTTTTCCAGTTCTGGTTAAGTCTCTGCAGAAAGAGACAATTTTGTTGGGCATAGCAATAGAGCTCTCAGTTCAGAATTTCTAAAGTAGATAAGACTGGATTAGCAACATCTTTGAGGGAAGAAAAACAAGAGTGGATTAAGATGAAAAATATGTCAGTAACTTCCCCTTGAAATTTGTAGAGGGAGACTCCCAAATAACCCAACAGAATACAGCAACTGGAAAGCTAAATTGTTGAGCAGATATTTCAGTAGTCATTTAGTGCTTGAAAGACAGAGGTTAATGTCCAATTTCTGCCCTAGTGAACTGATTCTGGCAAATACACCAGTCTTTTAATAGAGTTCTCACAAGGCCATGCCAAAGAATACAGGCAAAATTGAAATAGGCTGGCATAAACAAAGCCAAAGTAACCCTGGAGAAGATCAAGGTGATCTGCTGGTACTCTATATATCTGCCAAAGAAGAAAACATCATTCAAACGCATATAATTTTGTGTATAGAATGTGTGGATTTAATGTAAAATTACTTATCATGCTACTAAAACAACAGGACCCAATGAACAAGTAGAACTAGAGCAAAAGGTAAAACACATAATAAACATAGTTTCATGAGTGATTCAGATATTAGAGTTATTGTATAGCAACTTTAAAATAACTATGATTAAACAAATCATATTACATCAAGCAGAAAGGCTTCTGTACAATGAAAGGGACTGTCATTAAAACAAAAGGATACTACTGAAAAGGAGAAAATATTTGCACATCATACATCTGACAAGGGGCTAATATCCAAGATCCACAAAGAACTCACATAATGGAACACAAAGGAAATAAAACCACAATCAAAAAATGGGCAGAAGTCCTAAATAGACACTTCTTCAAAGAAGACATACAGATGGCCTACAGACACATGAAAAGACATTATTTATTTATGAATATTCAATGTTATTTATCATTGGGGAAATGCAAATCAAAACCACAATGAGATACTACCTTATTCTAGTAACAATGGACAAAAACAAATCCCAAACCCAAGAAACAACAAATGTTGGCATGAGTATGGACAAAAAGGAACTCTCAGACTCTGTTGTTGAGAATGTGAACTGGTCCAGTCATAACAGAAAACAGTATAGGGTTTCCTCAAAATACTAAGCATAGATGATCCAGGATCCAGCAATGCCACTCCTACATATCTACTTGAAGAATTAATAATTAATTTGAAGGGAATTATGCATTCCTGTGTTTGTTGTATGTTTGTTCCCAATATTTAAGTTATGGAAACAACCTAAATTCCCATTGACAGAGTAGTGAATTAAGAAGACGTGATAGACGTGATAGCACACACACACACACACACAGGAATACTATGCAGATATGAAAAAGAAGATGAACTCTTGCCATTTGTGAGAATGAAGAACTGGAAGAGATCATGCTAAATGAAGTAAATTATAAGGAGAAAAACAAATACCAGACATAGGTATATAGAGAAAACAAAACAAAACCAAAAAGGAACTGACAAAACTAAATGAAACAAACTCTAGAAATGTGATTTTAGAATTAGGGCTGCTAGAGGAGGTGGGATGTGTGTGTATTTGTGTGTGTTAATATAAGGGAGAGGAGACCAATGTCTTAGAGTTAACCACTATGGGTTCTTTGTGGGTGTGTGTGGTGTAGGAACTTATAATTGAGGAGGTATGAAGCTATTCTCCTAAATCATGTAGAGTGTTATTAATCAATGTTATTTCAATAAAGAAAAATAAATAAAAATAAATTTTTAAAAAGATGTGGCATAATGATATATTTACAGCTATAAAAGCTGTATTCGTGTCATTTATAAAAACATGAATGGAACTGTAGGGGATTATGCTAAGTGAAATAAGTCAGAAGGAGAAAGAGAAACACCTATGTCTGCACTTACATGTGGAATACAGAGAGACAAAAAAAAGAGTCAGATAATCGCAGGGAATAAAACAAACCCTAGAAATCTTTCTGTCAAACTGAGTATACCAGACAGGGAAGAAGAATATAGAAAAGAAAATGTGGAGGGACACAATGGACTATTATGGACGAAAATAAGTGTTTTGGTGGTGGATGTGACATGATAACATATACCTGAAGACATGGGATCCTATATTTCTCAATATAGGATTATTGAATCATGTACACTGTTGTAAGCCAATATTACCTCCATAAAAGAGAATCATTAAAAAAAAAAGCCTAAAAGTCATAAACAAAATAAAATTTTGTCACTACCATGGCCAAGAAAACAAAAGTAGAAAACAGGGAATTATATGTGACTTGGAACTTACAGAAGTCAAATGGAAACTCCAGAGTTAAAAAACTTGATAACTGAAATTAAGAATCCAATAAATGGGCTTAATTAGAAAATTAGGTGGGGTAGCCTGGAGAATTAGAAAACTGGAAGTCAGGTCATTGAAAAGATGGATGGAAAAAATAGGGAACATAAAATACATAAGGAATATAATGAAAATGACTAACATGTATGCAATTGTAATCTTAGAAGCAATGAGAACAAATTGCCCAGAAACAATCTTTAAAGATATCCAAGGGAAACTATACTGAATTGCATTAGAATGAAACTAAAATAGAACAAGACAAAAACAGAAAATCTTAAAAGCATCCAGTGAATAGAAAAAAAAAATGTATTATTTTCAAAGGACAGTAGCAATAAACTTCACAGCTAAATTTCTTTAGAGATGACAGAGTTAGAAGAAAATGGAATACCTCTACCAAGAGAAAATATCCTTAATAACTAGTGGTGAAATGAGGACTTTTTTAGGTAAACAGAAACTGGGAAAATTAGTTGCCAGTAGACACACACTAAAAAATATTTGAATTTTTTTCAGATAAGTGAAATGTAAACCCATTTGAGAAACACAAATGTGCCAAAAGGAATAGAAAGAACTAGAAAAGTTCAGTTTGTAGATGAATATAAATAAATATTGACTATTTCAAACAATAGTAATGTCTTATGATGTTCAAAAAAGACTGACAGAAAAAATTAGACAGACATATATGCAGCAGAGATATAGATCAAGATTTAATATAATGCAAAACAAGCCAAAAGGTAGAGGGAAGTAAGTGTGAAGTTTTTTTATGTTTTGAAGGGACTGGTTAAAAAAAAAAATTAATGCAAAGTGAACTGGAGTAAGAATTCATGTTATAAGATAGTCACCAAAAAAAACAATACAAAAGTCCAGCTAATAAGCCAGTATTTCAGGACCATGCCCTGAATACTGTTAGGACTTACTGAAGATAGGTATATTATCAGCTCTTGATAACTCACTGGGAAGACTGGCTATGTAAAAGCATTCACATTGGCTTGAGGTTGTAAGGACAGCTCTCCATAATCTCCAAATAAGTCCTTTGTATTTACTCTGTAGGTGGATCTTGAATTACTCGCCTGGAGGTGAGTGAGGGACTAAGATTGCATAACAACAAAAAAAAAATTATTGGAGTAACATTGTATTTTAACAGTATGAAAGTCTCAGGCAGACACCATTATAAATCAGTATCTGTATATATTACATTAACTTCACTACCAAAAATCTGGTTCCATCCTTTCACCACACAATTGACCCCTTTTACTTGATTTACCCATACTAACACTAACCCTAATCCTCTAGTAACCATTATTTTGATTTTTATAATCTGAAAGTTTATTTAGTTAGTTCACTTATTTATTTATTCTTTATGACTGAAATTAGAGTGTTTGTCTTTCTCTGACTGACTTAATTCACCGAGCATATTACCCTTCAGGTTCATCCATATCATTGCAAATGGAAGGATTCCATCTTTATATATATATATATATATATATAAATATATATATAGGTGAGTATTATAAGTATTATTCCATCACATATATACCACATCTTCATTATCGATTCATCTTCCAATGGGCATGTGAGTTGTTTCCAATAAGGTTGCCTAGTGGAAAATGTCAGGCTGACCTGTTAATTAGCTGAAGTTATGGTGAGACAAAACTGCAATGAAGACTGAAAGTTCCAGGGAGTAACTGATAAACTTTCTCAAGGCCACACACCTAACTTACACCCAGATAACTGCTTAGGACTCCCCTGCTTCTGTACTTCCTGCTTGCTTTAAACCCCAAATGTAGCACTGCTGAGGGAATACTCTGTTACCTAATTGCTCAGGCTCAGACTTTGGAGAAAGATCTCCTCTGGGCCTATCCAGCACAAGACTTTTCTCTCCTCCTCTTGAGTGCTGCCTGGTTCCCAACAGAATTCTGTGGTAACAACATGTCCTGTACAGATAGCCTAAGACTTCTCTCTAGACAGAGGCTCAAGATCACCCACTTCTCAGTCCAAATTTAGTAAATAGAGAAAGAAATATAGTATTTTGCTCTCTCATTTAGGTGGGTTTGTAACAGTGTGTCTGTAATACAACCTAGTCCCTGGATTTTTCTACAATGACCAACTGCACTAAGGTAAGATTGTGAAAACTAAAGACCATGCTGTCATTTTGTAACAGTGTAATCACTGTAGAAAGGGGAGGTACCATGTGCCCTGCCCCATCTACTAAAGTATAAAAATGAACAATGAGGGAATGCTAAAAAGGACTTAGGAGAGAGGACTGGGAGGTAACAAATGCCACAGAGGGACATGAGAAGAAGCTATGATTTGTTTCTTGGCCTTGGCCTTGTACCAGGGACTTGGGAGACATGGAAGGAGACACTTGAGGGAGACATGGGTGAGAGACCCATGGGTTGGCTAACAGTGGCGTCTGTTTTTGGTTTGAATTTCCATTTTGATTTTGCTCCTTTTCCTCTAGACTTACCTAGCCCCTTTTTAACACTTTTCTATGGTTCCCCACCACAGGTTGCCTTAGACTTGTGGCCCCACTTTGGGTCAACCTTGTTTGTCTGAAGATTTATCCTTGAGGGGAAGGATAACTTTAGGTATTTAATTGGGAACTATTAACTTTTCTTCTTTTTATTACACACTAATTCTATTAAAGTTCTTTCCCATTGAAGATCATATACACTAAGAGTATGTTTTATCTTTATGCTGCAGATGGAAGCATAGAGCAGGCAGCTTTGGGGAGGGGGAGTCCAGAGTACCTCTTATACTACTTGCTAACAATTTACCATTGAGGTAGTAATTTAAAGCTTGTAATTAAATTTTCATGTTCACTAACTTATCTGATCCTCTTTATAACCTTGTGAATTATAGAGGTTCTGGTTGTTTTCTATATTTCAGACTTGGCTAGTAAATTTCAGAATACCTTAGAAATTTGTCTCAGGTCAAATAAATGTATGACTACAAAATATAGGCTGCCTATTAGGAATTCCTACCTCCAATGGATTAAGTGTTCAAACAATAAATCAAGTTGAAGTACAATGGAATTCCATCACAAATGTCCTCTTGAGTTTTGTTACCTCACTGGTCCTTCAATAACTGGGATTCAGTTTTATTTACTCTTTTCACGATAAAACTCAGGATACCTGTGAGTTTGTTGTTTCATGTTTTTATAGCTAGTTTTCTGCCCATATAATTATTATTTAACACTTGCATAGTAATTCTTATGTTTTACAGAAAATATCTTTTATTGTGTATTTTTTCTGTTTATAAAAGAATTTCTGTACTTTATGACAACTTAATTCATAGTCTCAATCCTTATAAATAGGCATTATTAATATTTTGATTTATATAATTTAAGTTTTTTTGTAATAGTTTATACATATCAATATATTATAATATATTCCACATATATTAAAACAAGTTACATATGTTTTCCTACAAAATTTTTATATCTAATTTCTTGTTAAAGATATATTAATTTTCTAACATCTCTATGAAAGGGGAAGGTGCCATGTTCCCTGCCCCACTAAATAATGGGCAGAACTGAAAAACCAGGTGAAGTCATGTAACATGGAAGGCAGGTGGCTCTGGGGAGGAAGCAAGGTGAGAGCTCTTGATTCTGTGACTGGACTTCTACCTTGGTGCTGCTAGGAAGGAGACATGGAGGAGAGACATGTAGAAACACTTGAAAGAGACAAGAATGAGGACAGGTGAGGAGGCTGACAATGGTGGCTGTTTTTGTCCCAGCTTTCCAGGACTAACTTCAGAACCCCCTTTCTATGGTTCCCTATTAGGTGACTTAGACTTTCAGCAAGATTTCACCCCTGAGATCCTGCTTCAGGTCACCTTGTTTGTCTGGATACCTACCTACCAGGGGATGAGTAAATTTGGGTGTTTTATTCAGAATACTGTTTTTCTCTTCTCTCTCTCTCTTAACGTTCATTCAGAACACTATATGCCTTGCCTTTGTCCACATAGATGGTTGGGCTCCTTAGAGAGAGCAAGTTTGGGATACTGGGGTACCCCTCAGTAGTGTACTAACACTGTCATTAAGTATTCTTACACAATATTGTTATTATTTTCCCAGTTTAGTAAAAAAAGATAGTTGATGTACATCACTATATAAGTTTAAAGTGGACAGTATGATGTTTTGATTTATGTAATTATAAAATGACTACCTCATTATGGCTCAGTTAATGTCCCCCTTCTCCTACTCATGTAGGAGTTTCCTTTTGAAACAAGGAAAGAAAAAAGGAGATTCTCTCCAGATGACAACTGTTAGGATTTACTCTCTCAACAGCTTTCTTATGTAGGATGCAGCATTGTTAAGTATAATACACAATAATACTTTCATAATTTTAATGATAAAGAAAATTGCCTCATTTATTTCTATTGTTAAACATATTGGGGTGTTTTCCCAAATTTTGTTAATAGTGGTCTAAGAAACACCTTTGCCACATGCCCTCAAAATGTTAAGTAGATGATTATTTATTTCATCAGGATCAATTCATACGATTAGGATTTTTTAGGGACCAGGTAGCGACAACAAAGTACCACAAACCAGGTGCCTTATAAAGGGCAGAAGTTTATTTTTCTTGGTTCTGGTGATTGTAAATCCTTGATAAGGGTTCTGGTGAGAGCCCTCTTCCAGACTGCAGACTATTTTATTCTTTTTTTTTAAAGTTTTTTATTTATTTATGCATACAAGCACTGGGGTACAGGCCAGCGGTGTGGGGGTGGTGAGAGAATCCACCAGACAGAGCAGGATGCAGAACAGGCAGATTGACAGAAACACACTGCTGAGGGGAGCAGTGGGGCCAGGCAGGAGAGGTCTACTGAGCCATGTGGGTCCCCTCCCTGGCCAGCGGCAGGGATCCAACTCATGCTGCAGTGGCTGTGGTTTGCCTCATAGTGTGTTGCTTAACCCACTGCGCCACCAGGGTGGGCCTAGACTATTTTATTCTTACAGAAAGAAAGCTCTTTGTTTTTAACAAGAGGGAAAAACAACAACGGAAGTTTAATAATGTTTATACCTTCTATATTCATGGGAGAGACCCAGTAAAATTAAAAAGGACAACTCACCAAAATTGCTTTTTACTTCTTTAAAACCTGTACATAAAGACAAAAGATATTTGGGGAGGAGGAAGAGTATCAGTTCTGAGAGGAAATGCACCTTCATCAAAGGTGACTGTTATACAGATTTTAAGTGGCTGCCTTCACTGTTAATAAAAGTTAAGAGATCTGGTACAATGCCTTAGACACAATTCCAAAGGGTGACAAAAGTCACTAATCCCATCCCTGAGGACTTCAACTTCATAACCTAATTACTTCCGGGAGTCCCCACCTACTAATGCTATTTCCTGGAGGATTAGGTTTCAACAAATGAACTTTGGGGAGGTGGGTGGAGGGATAAATGTATATTCCATAACAGGCAAGAAGGCATTTCTTAGAATAAAATTTCATGCAGATCACCAATAGGCCTTAAGAGAGGTAGTACCAATTTACTATCCTATCTAGTTTTTGTTTGCTTATGTTGTTGCCATGATTTTTCTCTCGTTGCAAAGCATTGATTTTCATTTTCTCACACAATAAAATAATCAAATACGAACAGCGCAGTGATATTAAAAGAATAAGTATGAAAACATGTGTTTTGTCTCCTTTTACTTCTGGATGTCCCCACAAAAGCATTACAGGGAATCACATTTCCTAGGCTCTGTTGTTTACCACACTCTGCCTTTCAACTTTGTAGGGTTAGTTCTTAGTGATCCACCCAGGTTTTTAAAAATTTGAGGGTTTCTCTGAATGCAGAGAACAGTAAACTTCAATGATGTTATTTTTCCCTCCTTGTCTTTTTCACAGAGATCTCCCATAGGTCAAAAACTGCAGTTCTCCCAAGTTACCACTAAGTGTCAGGCAGGGAATAGTCAATCGTGCATTTGATTTTTTTTTTTCTTTTTTTCAGATTTGCTGCCTTTTTCTTAGAAATATTCGATAAGAAAACACATTAAAAAAGCCCACAGTGAACTTTCCGATCCTCTATACTTAGATCAGAGAGCAAAGCAATAATCTCATGCTCTTCCCTCAAACTTAAGCAAAAAAATCATCTTTTGATCCATATTGCCTTTCTCAAGAATCTTTTTACCTTGTTCAGTTAACTGGTGTTTTAACCATGTTTTAGTGATAAATCTTGATTATAGTATTTAAATTTACATGAATGCATCCCCCAAAAGAACCATATTGAATTGAAACCAAAACCCAAATTATTAAGCTGTTTAAAAATAAAACATTCATCTCTAACTAGATTTGCAAGTACTAATTTCTCCCCTGTAAGTATTGAATCACCCCTGCCATCATCACCCAGGGTTTTCCTACTATGTCATGTCAAAAAGATAGCCCCATCAGGCAGTCTATAAAAATAACACTATTCAAATAAAAGAAAAAAAAAACATGGCTCATATAGCATCGTAGTCAACAATTTCATAAATAACTTGTTCTGGGAGATGTGAGAACCCCAAAGTTATTTCCTGATGCTTAGAATGCTTAAAAGTATTTTTTACCTAGATCTACTCCAATTTCAGACTGGAGATGTTGACAATTGTTATAGATAGTTCATACTTTGTAAAAATCCAGAGAAATGAAAATACTGACAGAACAGCTAGTCTGTTGAGATAAAGGCATTCTACCATTTCTTCTGGACTTTACAATACACGTAGCTCTATTTTCAGGGTTTACTTTTTCTGTAGATTGAATTGTGTCCTCTCAAAAATGCTAGGTTGAAGTCCTACTCCCCAGTACTTCAGAAAGTGACTGAATTTGGAATAGGGCCTTTGCAAATGTAATTATTAAGATAGGGTGGTACTCTACCTAATGCCTTCCTGGAAGGAGGCAGTCAAGTGAACAGAGGGATGCAAGACCCTATAGAGACAAAGGAAGAGGTTGAAGTTAAAGACCTGCAGGCCATAGGAGACAGAGATAGCCACTAAATCCCTCAAAGCTAGGAGGAAGCAAAGGATTCTGCAGAAGTTTCAGAGGAATCTTGACCCTATCATCACCTTGATTTTTGGACATCCATCTTCCAGAACAGTGAGATAATACATTTCTGTTGTTTTAAGCAGTTTATAGTACTTGTTACAGCACCATAGGGCATAATAAGACTTTCATTAGAACAATACAAATTTATTGAAACTGCTTAAAAGTATTCCCTCTCTAAATTGAGGAACTAGGTGAAGAGTTTGCTAGGATCAATAATTTAACACATTCATATACAAATAAACATATATTTATCATTTCCCAAATAGCTCTAAGGACATTCTTTCCAATTTGTTGAAATTTGTTTTGTAATGACAGAATCTGTGCAACAAGGATTCTCCTTGGGACCTCCCTGGTGGCGCAGTGGGTTAAGCACTATGAAGCAAACCGCAGCCATTGCAGCACAAGTTCGACCCCTGCCGCTGGCCAGGGAGGAGACCCACATGGCGCAACAGACCTCTCCTGCCTGGCCCCACTGCTCCCCTCAGCAGTGTATTTCGTTGATCTGCCTGTTCTGCTCCCCACTCTGTCTGGTGAATCCTCTCACCACCCTGGACTCTGGCCTGTACCCCAGCTCTTGTATGCATAAATAAATAAATCTTTAAAAAAAAAAGGATGATGGGAGTCAGCAGTCCCTTTGAGTTGGACATTCTTCCCTTTGGGGGCTCCAAATGGACATTCTTCCATTTGGGGGCTCCTTAGGTTTGCTTGTGCATATTCTAATGAATAAGGAAGTTAGACTGGGTATAGGTAGTGAAGTAGGGTCAGGGTGCCCCAACTCAGTGAGAAACTGAGTGTTCAGAAAACCAACACAACTCAAAAACAATGAACAAAAGCCTGTTCCAGGAAAACAGACCAAGTAACTAGGACACCCAGAGGAACTCCACCAGTCAACAACAGACACAATACCAAGACTCCGAAAGTCTGTTGTTCCTCCCGCCACCTCCCGCCCCATGCCCTACACACTCATATACACTCCTACTTTTGCCTCCTCAGCGACAACCCCCTGGGGTCTCCTCTTTGCTGGTAAAACTTTCCTGTCCTTCTTCTTACCAACAATAAATCACTTTTCTGCCAAACTCTGGTCTCCATATTGAATCCTTTTCTCTGAGATAAGGTCCAAGAGCAGCTTGGGGTCCAGCACCAGGACCCCAATCCTAATTCACTGACATGTCTATGAAGATAGTGAATCTATTCAGAATGACTTACATAGCCAATTTGAAGAGTTACACCTGTGAGAAGCGCCCAAACCAGGTTTGGGACTGGGATCACATCACACTTTACACAGTTTCCACTAGAGATTTACACTTAGAACATGCCACGTAAATACCTGCTGAATGTCATTTAAAAATAGGCTCCTTAGGAAAATAGTTCTCTGAGGTAAAACATGTTTATCAATTTATTCAGTTTATATGACCAAGTACTATGACAATGTTTGGGGGAAAGGAATCATAGCATATTTTTAGAACGACCACCAAATACGACCTCCACCAATCCAGGAGGACTGAGTTGCTTAGCCACACTTTGTAACTCATCCTCCTTATCAGTAATGACCACATTCGCTCAGTAAATACTTGATTTACTGCCTCAAATTATTTGTGAGGTATGATTTAAGGATGGCATAGGTTATTTTAGGTGGATAGAAATGACTGATATTGCATCATCTCAAAATGTCATTGTGTCATGGATATTCAGAGTGTTGATGTTTAAGAATTCCTTCTAGGCTCTATTTTCTGAACTAAAAATAGGGTATTTCTTAGCCCAAAAAAGAAAGAATGAGTATATTCTTAACTCCATGTTATGAAGATGCAGTAACACTCCCGATTCTTCACCCAGTGGGAAGGATATATATCTATGAAATATCTCAAAAATTTCCAAGAGACCCATATAAATCCAAAATGTTATCCCTTTCACAAAAACAGCCGTTATTGGGAGTTTACAATGTGCTGGCATCTAAAGTGAATGATGTTGTTTCCTCTTCATGGCAACCCTGTGATGGAGGAGATGGGCAAAGCAAAGCATGAGAGGCTAGTAACTCACTGGCTGGCAAATGCTGTAGTGAGGATTTGAGCAGGTCTGCTGGCTGCAGAGCATGTGAGCATGTATGTATGGTAGTGGGTAGGGTGAGGGGCACTCCAGGGCCCCTAAACCTGCACACTATAAATGGGCTCTGCCCTCCACTGCATGTAAACAAAACATACACAAGTGCATAAGACATTCAATGGAGAAGAACTTTATTTAATACAATGTGATAAAGAGAAGAGAAAGAATAGTTTCCAAATCAAGCACAAGTTATCTATCTCCTCATTGGTAAGTGCTCAGCCAAACAGGATTGCCCAAAACATCATTACTGAGGCCCAAAATCTTGCTTCAAATCTAAGGCATCTTACGGTGGGGACCCAGAAAAAAAGAGGCAGAAGGGGCCAGGCGAGTATGAAAGGAAAAGAGCAAAATCAAAATGCAAACCAAGGAAACTGCTGCCATGGTCAGCCTCCCCACAGGTCTCTCACCCACATGTCTCCTTCCACGCCACCCCAAGTCCCTGGTACAAGTTCATTCCCAATAAGCAAGTGCAGGTTTTTCACATGTCTCCCTGCTCCATGTGCCTCCTCCAGGTCATCTTCTTGATCTCCTTCCTTCCTTCTCTCAGTCTCTTTTCTAATTACCCTTCCCTGCCCAGCTCCCCCCTTTCTTAGGTAAGGAAGGGAACCAGGAAATCCCCATTTCCTGGGAATTAGCTTGTCACGGGTTTACCTACTGTGTGTTGGAAGTGCTGCAGTAAACAAAGTAGGAGACACATGGACATTGGCCTTCTATCCCATAAGTCTAACTACAGCAGTATAGTTTATTCCTTCTCTTGTCCTTTCTTTCATCTAGTTGCTGTCTTTCATTCCCAGTGTGTCATCAGCAATTTTACTGATTTATGTGGTTTATGCAGTATCAGGTGTTTTGGGTGTGCAGCTGTGGGCGCCTGACTTATAAGTTGATGCTACTGAACCTTGGATCTATTTGTTCAGACTAAATACAGTTCATTCACAAAGCAAGAAGCACCATCTGACTAATGTTTTGCACATATCATTTCACTTCCAAATGTCAAGTACTATTTTTTTTAAACTGTAAAGTAGTTAACAACACACTAAAAATCCTTGAAATGTGTTATAGTTGAGGTATTCACATGCACAGAAGTTGTGGCTGCATCTTACTCACTTTCCGCATGTTTGACAAACACGGTTTTACCACCAAGTTGCAACTCACTTAAACTGACCTTAATTTTGAACAGCTCCCATGTGCACTTCTTCACAATGTCCAGTGCACACAGAATCAGGGCTCTGCCTTTACACAGCTCACAGGCAGGAATTCTCTCTTTACTTAGGGCACTTTTGACCCTAAACATAAGTTCACAATTTCAGACCCTGTGCTTTATTTTTTGATTATGAATTCAAATCAACCAAGCAGATTGACCTCTGACTCTCAGAAAAGTGTCCAAAACCCAAAGACCATCTTTCCTGGTAGCAATATCTGTCAGAAATCGAAAGGTTTTGTTTTGACCAAGACATAGCTACATTTTTATTGGAATATCAAAGATTCAATAATTATTATTCTCTTAACTGGATTTGATCCATTGTTTATCTGCCAGACGCTTCTGGTGGCATTTTCCTTCCCTTTCTTTTTCCTAGTCTGGTGTCTTTCTCTTCAGTCAAGAATCATTTACTTGGAGATGTCTGCATTCGTAATGTGACAGTCGTGCATGACTGATAATAAGAGACCAAGGTAATTATATCTAAGTCTGTACAAATATGACAGAAACCTGGTTGAGTCTTCTGGAAAATTCTAATTGTGAATGAACCCGTCATTCTTTTTCTGGATCTGTCCTGTTCCCATTAGCACTCCATTTGTGTTTATTTACCTGTGTTTAGACATAGCAGCACCTGATTCTTGAAAATTTTCCCCAAGTTAAAGAAAAATTAAAGAAGTATGTCATTTTTTCATTAAAGATCATAAAAAGCATGAAGGTTAATGAAATCATTTGTTCTTAGCATCACCAAATTTAAGACTAAGAACAGATAATTTCCTAACAATTTGCACATTTATTCTTCTAAGTCAAAGAGCACATCTGATGTGTCTTTAATGCGAAGTTCTTAATGTAGGGCCAAGCACACTCTGGCACTCAATAACTATGACTGACTGACTGACCACCCTACAACTGTTTGTCTGAGGTTGCCAAGAAGGTTTGGCACACATGTCCTCAATTAACAGATTGGATAGTTGCTAATTATCTGGATGAGGGATTTGGCTCCCTGAGCTTGCCTTTTCCTGCAAACAGGAAGAAAAGATTCCACCGTAGTGTTCTGAATTATTGGAATTTGTCTCCTGTGGTCTACCATGGTGTCACACTGACATTTTCTCACAAGTAGATTTGAGGTGAATTTGGAATTTAGAAAATTGACCTAGTGGGCAAGAAAGTGACTTAGTACTGAAAATACCTTAACTCTGAATGCTCTGATTGTGACAAAGACTTGAAATGTTTTAGGGAAATGTTATTTCCAGGATATTTAATCACTTCCATGGTTGACTGCTGACAACCCAGTGCCTGGTGGACTGTCTATGACGAGTTGTCTAAACTGGCTTCCTGTGCGGCCAGTGTGCTTCTGATGCCTTCCTGTATCATGTGAAACCGCATCAGCCGTCCACACTCATTTGATATTAGTACAACAAAACTGCACCATGAAAGGAAAAATTTTAAGCAAAATATAGCATACTTTTGCACATATATAAACATTATAAAACATTTAATTAAAATCCTTTTTGCTTTTAATTTTTATTGGTGATTATTCTTAAAAACATCGTTGCTTTTGTTAGTAAGCTGTGTATAGTAAGAGTCTGACTGATGACTAAGAATCTTGTTGAATACCGCAGACTTCAATTTCAACTTCAATTTTCAACCTAGGCAACTACGATTTTGTTCGAAGATAAATGATCAGACCAAATGCATACCAACTGCAGTCTCTGAAAGTGTTCTCATTTCATGCAAAAAGAAAATAATGAGACAAACAACAAAAACAAAGCAACAACTACGATGATAAAACCTAGATCAAATACCAGCACTTCTGCCCAACTTGCCAGCAATGAAAACGGCACTCTTTTTCTATGTAAGTGCAATTACTTAAACTCTCTGCCTCAATATCTTCATTTGTAAAATGGGGATGATAGTAATCATGTCTACACCATAGGGTAGTTAAGAGGATTAGATGAGGCAGTTTGTATGAAAGACTTGGCACACTGCCAGGTGTATCATGCGTGCTAATATCAATAAATATTAGCTAGTATGAGAGATGCTTTAGTTTATAAAAGTTTGCTTTAAACATACGTATATCCAAGTACCCAATCTAGAGTAACTTTAATTTAAAAAGATCTTAGAGAAAATACCTTTTGGAAGGTTGTTGGCAGTTTCAACTTCTAGAGGTGAAAATAAACTTCACTTTGACAGATTCTCCATGGTGAGTGTCTGAGTGCAACACATCAGGCTTTCTGGAGAACACTGAGAGGTTGTGACCTGGGTTAACACTTGTTCTACTGAAAGTTAAGTGGTGCACATCACTGCCTGTGACTTTTAAGATAGAAGAAAATGGTTATCATGAAAAATTTAATATCCAGATCATAATTCTGGTGCCACACATAAGTTAAAGTTCCTAGGTATGGATTGGGCACTGTTATTGCCTTCTCAAGCTTTGCAGGCTGCCTTCAGCAGGAGGGAAGGATTGGTTCTGGGCAGAGTATTATGTCAAACATGGAGCCAGAGACTGGGGAGCGGTGGTCCTGACATGGTGCTAAAGTCTCTCTTGAATTAGCACCCAGAGCAATCATTATCTGGAATAATAATGATGACTTTGAAAAGGCACTGGCTTTAGACTTTTTCTAAGTCTTCAGGTTTAAAGTAGCAATCTACAGAACTATCAGTGGGAAATGGGACCCTGGTGGACCAACTAAGCATGAAAATGCATGTCCAGAGAAGCTAGGGAATTGCTAAGTTCACTCAGGTAACTGTGATAAAAGAAGGACTAAAACCCCAGTTTTCTGGCACGCATCCCCAAATTCTTCCTTGAACATGGTAACTATCTCTTTTTTTTAAAGATTTATTTATTTATACATACAAGAGCTGGGGTACAGGCCAGAGTCGTGGGAGGTGATAGGATTCACCAGACAGAGTGGGGAGCAGAACAGGCAGATCAACGGAAGCACACTGCCGAGGACAGCAGCGGGGCGAGGCAGGAGAGGTCTGCTACGCCATGTGGGTCCCCTCCCTGGCAGGAGGCAGGGATTGAACTTGTGCTGGAGTGGTTGCGGTTTGCTTCATAGTGCATTGCTTAACCCGCTGCGCCACCAGGGAGGCCCGGTAAGTGTCTCTTATTACAATAAATCTGAAACAGTTTGGATATTGACAAATAGTCTTTCCTGGAGCAGAGTTTGCATTAAATGCTCTTTCAATTTCTTTCCACATACATTTAGGAATTTGGTTAGAGCTATAATAGTGCCTATAACTTTTCATTAGATGCTAATGTAGTGAACCTTATCAGTGTGCTATGCCTTATCTTTAAATAAGAATGTGCATGTGTCATGGTAGCAGCTACCTGTCAGAACGTATTTCCGGACAAACAAATCAAGAACTATGCTTGACAATGTGTGGAATATGAAATATGCTTTCGTCCACTCCTGCTCTCTAGTTATACCACTTCTATTTCCGCGTAGTGACAAAAGCAGAGGACACCAAAGGAAGCTTCCTACACACTTACCAAGTCACCAGTACACAGGATGGGAGTTTAGAGCCTGTCTCCCTATATAATTAGGGGAGGCAAAGGTGTTCCCAGTGTTTTTTCCTGAGTTATGGAAATGAATATCTTGAGTTCTCCCTCCAGTAAAGACTGTCTGTTAATACCCAAACTACTTTCAGATTTATTGTGACAAGTGATACAGTACCATGTTCAAGGAAGAATTTTGGGATGCGTGCCTTGGAAACTTTTTTTTTGTTGCCCATCTGTTTTACTTGTCGCAATTCCTGTTTGTTTAAGATGTATGTGTGCCAGAAGTGTGGAAAGAATGTGTGTAGCGACAAGTGCTATCGAGCCATTTTCACACTGGACTTATGGGAAGCATGTGCTGCCCATCTGTGAAGTTCTCATTTTATGCAAATTTAGAAAATATATTCTTATGTCATGTTGCCTTAATGCCCAGGGTGGATTGGAACATACATAAGGAGGAGAGAGACAGGGAGGAAATAACCTCCTGCCCAGGGACAGGGTGGCCTTGCTATAACTAGAGGAAGGTTGAAATGCATTATTTGTCAAAAACTGGAAGGCCAAAGGGAAATTTTCTAAGAGTGTTGCATGCAATGAAATAGTTGTCTTTAAGAAGATTGATTTTTAATCTATGAATGAAATACTAAGAGCCCCTATCTTAAGAAATTTTGAATGGTAGAGTGTATATTTGGGGGTCTTTTCCATCATCTGGAGCATTCTGTGCTGATGACCTCAGTTATCTGAACTCCAAAGGGCAGCATCTTGAAGGAGGAGATCAATTTGTTGAGACCAATGAATATTTCTGAGAGGCTGTTCCCTCTGGAAGTTTTAGACTGCAATTGGACTTCCACGTATCTCCAGTACTGACTTAGTCACTAAGCATGTTAGATTTAAATCACCATAAGGAAAAAAGGAAGGAAACTGTTCTTGGAACAAAGCCCTGTGGACTTAATGTAGATTAGAGAGGCTGATGTGTTAAGAGTACTTAGCACCTGCTTCAATTAGTGTCCCCACTTTAGGGTGCTGGGTAGAAATAATGATGTTTCATCAGCATAATAACTACTTAAAATTTATCTAAACCTATCCCCAGATTTCCAAATAATAACACAATCAAAAGGTGAATGCAAATGAAATTTCTGTACGACTAAGACGGGACTCTAAGAAACAGATGGTGAAGGGGGTCTCAGAAAAGCAGCTAGATGACGAGTAAGGTTAGTGGCATTCTGGCTGACTGCACTTGGCGCTCTAAACTCAGAAGGATAAGCACATCAGGGCAGTGTTCGTGTGTGTGGCCTGTGTGGCCACAAGGTACCTATGCTTGGAAGGGTCCTGAACTTAGTTCAGTGCTCTGCTGTCGCTAGCTTGAGGTTGCTAAATATCTTTGAACATACTGCTTTGCATTTTCATCTTGTGTTGCAAATCATGTAGCTGGCCTGCTGAAAGCAAATGTCAGTGAGTATTTGCAAATCCAAACAGAGCTTGAGAAGAAAAATTGAGGTTGAAAGGTTAAACCTGATGAACAGGTGAGCCGCATGTAGCCAAGGACCAACTTCTTTCTCACTATGTCACCCATGGTTCTCCAGTACGCAGTGTGAACCGGAGACTGCAACTATGTCCCTCCGATGAGGACTCCATTCTCACCATTATAGACTCTTCTAAGTCCTCTCTTGGCTTTGGTTCTTCACCTATTTCACTTCTGATTATTTGGAGTTTGTCAATATAATCCTCTCTATTAAATGTTGCCCCACTGACTAAGTAGTTGGGAGAGTAGAAAATTAAAGACTTCTGTTTAGGGTAAGTGTGAAACATTTTCCCATAAGCTAGTAGAGTTATAAAGTAAGTGGCTGATCCTAAGTATCCAGAACTGAAACAAATGCAAAGGTCCTATAATTGAATTTCTTAATATATACTTCCTCTGCTACAGAATGACCCAAATGTAATTTAGTGATCACCCCTCAATTACATTTTAGAAAAGGTCCTCTTCTACCTATCTAGGGAGGGAGAGGCAAATGCTTCTACTTATTCTACTTTTATGTAAAAATAAATAGGTCACTAGGTGACAATAGTAAGCTGCAGGATGGTGTGACAGATAAGTGAATATTAGGATATGAAGGAGCAGCTGGAGATAGCCACACTTGACTGAATGCTTTTAATTGCCATGCTCTGACTCTTTTACCTGCTGTGTTAGGTTTAAGATGGACTTGCTCTCTGAGAGTGAGTTGCTAGCTTGGTGTCTGCCACATACCAAGGGCTCAATAAGCATCTGTTAAATTAATGGCATGCCCTTAAACATTTTTTTTCCTCAAATTGAATGTAGGGTAAGTTATCTAGGGTCACTCAGTTTATATTACTCATAGATTTGCTTCAAGTTGGAGAGAGAGGGAGGGAGGGAGGGAGAGAGATAGCGAGATAGAGAGAGACAGAGACAGAGAGACAGAAAGAGAGAGAGAGAGAGAGAAAGAGAGAGAGAGAAATAGAGAGAGAGAGGCATACTCTCTGGGAGAGAGCAATGGGGAAATGGGGAAAAGGGTAAGGGAGAAACAGAGACAGAATAAAAGAACATTGACAAAAGAAGAAGGGACACATTTTTCAGGTTCCCCCTCCCCCATTTCTCAGGGAGGCTTAGCACTTCAAAATGCATCCCTTGTACGTTCCATGAAAACCCATCCAACCTTACACCCCAGCACACACAGACAGCTAGTTATGTGTGCTCCTTCTAAACATACAGCAGAAAATGGACTGAAAAGAATATATATTTTTTGTTCACAGAATAAATAGCATGTGGAGACAAAACCAAGTTTAGACTCTATAGCGCCAAGTTTCTAAAGCCAAGCTCCTATTTTGTATTGCACAACTATTTATGACCTCAGAATGCACCATATTCTATCCGTCTGCTTAAACCAATCCCGTAGGAATAATCCTTGATTCTTTCATTTCTGAAAATTTAGTCTATTAGCAAATTCTACTGACTACACTTTTAAAATCTTTCAAATGTTTTCACCACTCTTTAGCTTCATTCTAATATTCCTGGTTCAAGCTACCATCATCCACCATCTGGTCTTTAGAAAAATCCTCCTAACTGATCTCCCTCATCTATTTCATCCATTACCAATTCTTTTGCTACACAAGAGTGAGGGTGACCATCTGTGCCTCAGTTTTTCCATGTGTAAAATGGGAACATTAATAGCATCTATGTTGTAAGATTGTTGTGAGGATTACTCAAGGTAATAAGAGTAAAGCAACAATATAGTGCTTTACATAATCAGTTAGCTGTTACCATTGTCACCATAATTAAACGCTTAATTTTTTTTCCCTCTTACCACTCCAATTTCCTCATTACATATAGTTAGGGACGTTTTTTCCAGAATGTAAATCTGATCCTGTTAAAAATACTTCTACTACCTTCAGGATGAACACATTTTTTTCTTTTATAGCATGACATGAAGGATCCTGTATGATCTATTACCTGACACTTCCCTTAGCTCACCTTTTGCTGCAGTTCTTTACACCGTCCAACTCCATGAACACATACACTAACCTCTTAAAACTACAGCCACACCAAACTTCAATGCCAGCTCCAAAAAGGCCCAGAATATGCTTTAAGTCAAGGTCCTTGCAAATGTTTTTTCAACTACTTGAAATGTTTTCCCTTGCCTCTTCTCTTTGCCATAAATATGGGTGTTCGAGTTCACACGGATAACTCCTACTCAGCATTTAGAACTCACATAAATAGTTTGTTTTTGAGCACATCCAGCTTTCTCTGAATCCAACAAGCTTGAGCTAGGTTTATCTCTGGTGTGTTTCCATAACATCCTTTATATACATCCTTGACGGAATTTATAACAGGATGTGAAAATGGAAATCTCAGCAGAGGCCAAAAGAAACAGAAATAGCATCCCAAAGGAGATGTAGAACATAATCAAAATTTACAAAGAGTAGTTAAAAATGGCTAACGGATTTTTCAACTCTCACCTATGTAAAATATATAAAATTAAAAAAAATTAAGAGGTGGAGATTAGAGAGGATTGGAGAGAACTTTTCTAAAGGGTTTCTAAAGGGGGAAGATAAAAGGAAAAGTTACAAAAGAAAAGTATGAATGCGTGCATACAAGTTCTAGAATCTAGATTCCTGGGTCTTACTACTTGTTTTGTGTCTTTGAAAAAGTTACTTGACTTCCATAATTTCAATTATGTTAAGCTATATTCATAATTCTATGGTTTCGGTAAATAGAAATTCATGTCAATAGTTATTCTAATCTGAAGACTAGATGAGATAAAAAAGCTTATTGATTTTTTTTTTTATTTTGGAAAGAAAGAGAGAAAACTTGAGTTTCTTGGAAGAAAGAGACTTCAAATTCTGATTTTTCAATGTTGTAACCAAATATAAATTTGTTCCCAGTTATTTTCAATGTCCTCAAACTGTCTTTTATCACCAGGAACCCTGGTGGTTTGGATGGTGGTCCCTAAAATGGTATATGCACATCCTAATTACAGAAATTATGAATATGACTGTATTTAGAAAAAGAGTCTTTGTAGATAATTACGACACTCAAGATGATGTCACACAGTATCTGTGACAAGTGTCCTAATGCAAGTTTAACACATAGGAGGAAGGGGACAAAGTCATGGAAGGACAGAGGCAGAGATGGAAGTTTTACAACTGTACACCAAGGAATGCCTGAAGAGACAAAAAGAAAAAAGAAATAAAGCGGTTTCTTTCTTTCTTCGTTTACAAGAGAAAAAGGAAAATGCATCAGCAGAGGAGACAATCAAGGTGGAAGAGCAAGGGAGAATTCTCCCTTGGAGACTTTGGAGACAGCATACCTCTGCCAGCATCTTGATTTTGGATTTCTGGTCTTCAGAACTGACATAGTTTCCTTTATCGTAAAACCCCAAAAGTAATTTGTTACAACCACCCTAGGAACAAATACTCCTGTAATGTTCTTCTAAGCAGAGCTTGTATTCCAGGATCATTTCTCACTGTGTCTCATCTCTTTGGATGATATTCTTTCAGGACCTAACTAGTAAAGAATTGTGCCATCTGATAACCTCAGAATTATCTTGTTTATACATGGCTTGATGATTGTGAATAGCATTTGCATTTCAGTGGAGATCCATCTACCTGAATGAAAATGATATTATAATGTTTTGTATGTCAAAGCATTTTCAGGAAAATTATCTTATCCTTCCAGCATGCCCCATATGATAAATTATAGATATAGCATCCCATTTTGCAAAGGAGAAAACTGAGCAACAATAGAATAAATGACTTACCCAGGTCACTCAAGCATAATGATACAGATGAGAATGGAGACTAAGAGGACACTAAATTCTCATTTCAAAGAACCAGTAGAGAGAGATATTAAAGACAGTAGTAGTATATGAACATTTTTCAAATCAGAACAAAGAGGCAACTCTCCTGGTAACTTGCAAACCATTAACTAAACTACTAATGTTATGAAAATAATTCTCATTTCACTTAGAGGGAAAGTCAAATTTTCAACAAAACATTAGTGTCTACAGGATCTGCCCTCACTTCTTCCTATGTCCTCTCCTCTCTCACCTTGATGCCTGCAAGCCTTTCATTGCTCCATGAGCTCTAACCGCCCACCTGGTGTGATGCTCTCTGGATGCTGCCTAGATCAGCTCCCTTCACATAGGTGTGAAAATTCTCATCCTCCTTTTAAGCTATCTGTATTGCCAGCTCCCTCACTTCCTCTTGACTTTTGCTTACATCTTACCTTCCCAGTGAGATTCACTTCAGTCCAGTCTAATTAAAATCAAATCCTATACCCATCCCTTAATTCTGCTTTGCTTACCTGTTTTATCTTTCTCCATATCATTATGTGCTCTACTGATCCCTGAGGGATGAATGAGACTACAAAAGCTAAAATTGAAAATGGATAGAAAGAGACAATTTTATCCACGAAAACATTGTGAACAAAGGAATGAGGAAGTGAAAGTTCAGTCTGTCCTAGAGCCAACATAAAAGGCCAGCTGTGCACTTTAAAGTTTTTATGTCTCAGGATGAGTGCTGTGAAAGGCCAGGGCTTTGCTTCCTGTATTTGAGAGGGCCAAGTCCATGGAACCTTCTGGAGTCTGATCTGACCTCCTCCAAACCACATCACTGGCAGCCTGGAAATATCAAAATAGCACCTCTGAATGTAAAACAATTAATGATTTAAGAAGTTTCCTTTTTTTCTTAATTTACAGGGGAAAAAGAAAAATGCATCAGCAGAGAAGACAATCAGCGATTAACTGCTTAAGATTTTCTAATGTAAGTGGGAAGTTGTTTCCTGGGACTATTGCTGTGGTCCTGCTAGTCCTAAGGGCAACTGCCACACCAACCTGTGACAACTAGTATGACTTGCCAGCCAGCACGGTACCTCAGTGACCCCTCAGGGCTCACAACCTGTTCAAAGAGACAAAGATGGAAATTATGTTTAAGACATGGACTATAGATATTGTAAACAAAATGAGTCCTTTTGTTTTTATTTGTATTTTGGTGAGGCTCTTTTGTGATGGATTCCTTAATGTTAGCCTGAGGGGTTGTTAGTAGTAAAAACTTTATTTTATCTAAAGTATGTATTGGGGAAAGGTGCCTCCTAGAGAGAGAGGCAGTCACTATCTGAATGTGGGTAGGTGGCCCTGCCTTGCACCTCCAGTGAAGACAATGCCGCTTTCTATTTTATAATGATTTGATGGACCTCACTCAGCCTGAGCTAATGCCCAGTATCATGGAGTTTCCTGAGCCTCAGAAGACCTTATCTGTAGGACTTTAACACTGAAGTTTAAGGACAGCAGTTAAATTGAAGTCAAAATAAAATGAGCTCCTGCCATTCCTAATATGGCCTTAAAGAAAGAAACCATTAACTGGTTCTTGACCCTGTGATCTGGGAATAATGAAGTGAGTAGGCCTCCCTTCTGCCCTCTTGCTCCTCCATCTTGTAGGAAGAAACTAATCATCATAGGGGAGAAAAGGTATTAGCCTGGAGTCCCACCTGGCACCTGGGCCTGCCCAAAGTCCGCACCTTTATTTTCAAAGTGAGTTTCCACAAGCTCCTTGTCTCTCCTAGGCTGGCTCCTCATTCCAGAGTACTACTAAGCTCACTTGCCTCAGAGACTTAAAAAGGGTCAACATTGCACTGTGGGAGAGGTCAGAGGTTTTGTCAAGATCTGGCTCTGCCTCACACTAAGTGAGTAAATGTCTACGAGTTGTTTCAAGTTCACAAGACTCAGTTTTCTCATTTGGAAAATGGAGACAACAAGAGTGCCACCTCTGAGTTGTAAGCATTAACACAGTTCACAAAGGGCTGCTTAGAACATGCACAGTTGGGCCTCCCTGGTGGCGCAGTGGGTTAAGCAACGCACTAGGAAGCAGACCGCAGCCGCTGCAGCACGAGTTCGATCCCTGCTGCCGGCCAGGGAGGGGACCCACATGGCGTGGCAGACCTCTCCTGCTGTGCCCGCTGCTCCCCTC
>JAGFMF010011756.1:5018304-5120565 GCA_019455555.1 Galemys pyrenaicus | reverse complement strand
TGCTCTCTGTGGTGAATCCTCTCACCCCCCACACCTCTGGCCTGTACCCCAGTGCTTGTATGCATAAATAAATAAATCTTTAAAAAAAAAAAAAAGAACATGCACAGTTAAGGTTCAATACATACTCTAATTATTATAACAATGGTTCTTATTATTGTTGGTTAATTAAATAATTCCTATAATTACTTAGAAATAGGAGTTGGCATGCAGAAGGTACTCAAAAGGAAATAGTGGATAAGCTAAATTTTGCAACTAACCCCTTCCAGATGAAGAGTGCTTCTTCATTCCCCTCAGTATTTCAGTCAGAATGAAGGTTACCCACACAGAGTTTCAATCTCAACAATAGTAGGTCAGATGCCAGGCAACCAGATGCACTGTGCCCTACGATTCATGTTGGACACTGCAGTTCTAGCAATGACAGTCTTCAAGAACCTATGAATTTCCTAAAAGATGGGCATTAAGGGGACTAAGGTGTAACTCCTAATCTTTAGGCAGGTATTTGGTTTGATCCTGCCAATAGCTCTCTATATAGGTGGTCACAGTTATGTATTGACATATGAAAATCTGCATGTTAGTGTGTAAAGTACATTGTTCTAGATTCACGTTCAGTCTTGTGTGACTCCTGAAGTCCATGACTACCCTCTTAGCAGGATAAAGTCATGAGCAAGACCAAGAACTTATTAGTAAATATGAAGGCAAAGCAGTATATAAATGGTAGAAGTGAAGATAAACATGGAATTGTTCCAAATAGGAGTCTGAGTGTAAATGGAGAAAGTAACTGCATCAGAGTTCAAAGGGGAGAGGTCACTTGTGGTTGGGGATCAGAATAGGCTTTGTTGAGAGAGAAATTTGTGAGCTGGTCCTAGAAGAGATTTAGTTTCGTTTTGCTGGGCAGAGGACACACACACACACACAATGTGGGGAGAGAAGCCTTTTGGAAGAGATAAACAATACCACACCGGAAGTCAGAGAAACCTGTGTTTTCCCAGCTTTGCCACTTGGTGGCTCTGTGACCTGGCAAATTTTTGATCTCAGCCCTTCTGTCTCACAGGGCTTGAGAATTCCTATCTTGGGTCTCAATAAATTATGCTATATAATGATTTGTTCACGTCACTGGAGGTAACAAATACAGAGAGGACAAATAGATGCTCTAGTTAAGGGCATATATAGAGGAACAGAAATAACAGATAAAACTGAAACAAAAAAAGTTTATCTCTACCAGTACACACGTGAAAGTGATTGAACATGAACTCAGACATGTAACAAAAACAGAAATATTATAAAGACGTCCTGGGGGTGGGGAGAGCTGGAGACCATTCTCAGTTTTACAAATAAAAATGATGGCTGCTTTGCTAGCTGTCTTCTTTTTTTTATAGCTGGAGACATACCAGGACAAGAAAAAGAATTATCTTCCCTTGTCTTCAGATTCTTTAGGCAGACATAAGCCAGCTCCCGTGAAATGTGGTGTCTGGTCAAGGGGGCTGATCCCAGAAATGTGGCATATTTCTCACGACCACAGAGCTTAAAAAAAGCACTCCAAAACAAGCGGCAACCCAAAAAAACAACATATTGCCATCCTGCAAAAAAATCTAAAGTGTGCTGAAAAAACAACAACATATGGCTGGGTGGGGTGTGACCAAAAGGAATATAGTTAACACGTTTTGAACATTCCTTTTACAGACTTGAGTGAAAAGAAATTTTCTAGGACAGAACATGGAGTAGTCCCAAAGCCTGTCTTTTTTGAAAGCACAATTGGGGACAGGAAAAGCAAAGAAGGGTTTGTTCCAGGTGAGTTACAGCTGAGAGCCAGGAATGGAATTTCACCCTTGACCCAAGAATATGCTGAAAAAAAACTAAAGCAGACACAAGAGGAAGAGATGAGGCCCTGCTCACTGCTTTGTAACCAGAGTACTGTTGAGATTAAAACAGAGAGAGGAATGGAATGTACTTGAACGTGCTCATTATCAACACCAAAGCCACAGTGTACACTGATAATAGCTCTGGGGTGCCATCATTATGTACCTGGAATCTGGGTTTCATTTGAACAAAACAGAATCAGCTTCAAGTGCAGTGCTCTGCTGGGGATCTTGATTATATAACTGTTTCATAATTCAAGGTGAAGTCACCCAGCAAGGCTCGAAAAGTACTGGGAAATAAGTTTTTAAACTTGGGGACTTTTGCTATTTATTTCAACCTGGCCTGTTTGCCACTTTTGCCCACTAATCTACAAGTAAATCTCTATAGACTGCCTCTCTAAATGCCTCTCAGGGGCATTTATTCTTTCAGCAGGAAATCATTCAGCATATCCTTTGTGTCTGGCATGGAAATGACAAGATACACAAAAATGATTCCTAGACCCAGTGGGGCTCACAGTCTAAATGGTGAAGAGTTATAAAAAGCAAACGTCACAATTTACAAGTCGTAGCATGACTCAAGTACCTCCCACAATTCCAAAGTGCAAAAAAGAATTATCTCTAATTTCAGTCTGGTCCTTCCTGTCACCCTGTTCTTGTTTCCCCTTTCCTGCTCCATCCCAATTCCTGCTTGGGGGTGGAATAAAGAAATTGCATTGTCCCATTTCAGGTATCTTATTTTTTTGGTGTAAGCAATCTTTCTATGATAAACAGACTGTTTTGAATAAATATCAGTTCAGGAAATTTGTCCTAGTCCATTTGATCTGGTTTAACAAAATAACTGGGGAGTTTATTAACACAAGAAATTTATTTTTCATCAGTCTGGAAGCTGAGAAATTCAATATCAAGAAACTGACATGGTTTCCTTCTGGGGAACAAGTGCATCTTGTTTGACTGAGGCCTTGTAGGGCAGACAAGACTGGGGAGCTTGATCAGGATACTTTCAGAAGAGCATTAATCCCATCCACAAGAGTGCTGCTTTCATGACTTGATTATCTGCTAAAATCTTTTTCTTAATGTCATTATCCTGAATATTTGGTCTCAGCATATGAATTTGGAGTACATCAACATTCACACCGTAGTAGAAGTTAAGTACAGCCATCTCCAAATTCTCTGCACCTCATGCCCAGTCCTTGCCCTGCTTTCCTTTCTAGAAATCTGATAATATTTTGAAATGAGAAAGAGGGCAGTGGTTGTGAGAGGTAGTACTCATGTATCATTTTGTTCTATAGGAGAGGAATATCTGATGCCTACTTGTGATGTCTGCAAACAATTCCTGGCTGGCCACTGGGTATCCTATGTGGAGTTGCTGAGTGAAATCCTGGTTCCACTGGGTTCACCCCCTTAGGCTTCATGGACACTGGTGTGGCTGAAACCTGGAGTTCTGTTACTTGTGATCTCCAAGTCCAGTCCCAGATATTTCCCAGTTTTTGAGGTGCCTTAGCAATTTAGCACTCCCCTGAAGGTCCTGAAAATACTGACTCTGTAAATATGGACAGTGAGTCTGTCGTCAAACTTCCTCTGATTTACTTCCTACATGACACCTTCTTTTTCTGAACATAGGTATCCCTTAAGAGGCTTGAAATTTCCTAAGCTTCTGTAATATCAGAGAAAGCCTCTTTTTTGTGTGTATTTTCTCAAAACTCTCTGGTTATTTCTAAATACACCTGCCCACAGATTCAGCACCAAGGCTAGAGAATCCTCACATCTGACCAATTATTGCCCAGACTTCCTCTTTCAACTCCAGCCCACTGGCAGGGTTTGCAATCTTCCTGTAAGACTGGAACTGCTTTTCTATTGTATTACTTCTTAGACGGAATATACACTTCACTTTTAAGAGGTGAAATGTTGGAATGGTTACAAAGGAAACAAAAATGCCAACATACTAAAGCAATATAATATATCAGGAGATATTTAAAAATAAGATCTCCACAATAGTACTATGAAAGATGAGATTTTTGAGACAAGTGGTCTCACTAATTATGAACATAAAATTTTATATCCTTGATTTCTGCCCCATATTGACTGAAGATATTTGGAGCAGAAACTACTTACTATCACTGTAACTTTTTTTTTCTGAGGTAATTAGAATGCACACTGACATCTCCAGAAGTCCAGTGGCTTTGGTTGCCTAAAGGACTCTGATGGCTTGAATATCATAACTTTTAGTATGAAAATAGTACAGTGTTTGAGAAAGGACACTTTATTCCAGTTATATTAAGTTCTAATAAGTGTGTCAGATTGCAATTTCCAGATATCTCTTATCATAGATACTCTTCAATATGGCTTTACCTCTCCCTATCAAGATGTGAAGTTTAATTTACCTGATCTTCAATCTGGGCAGGGTTGTGACTGCTTCAACCAACAGAGTATGGTGGAGGGGGCACTGAGACTTCCATGCAACAGCTGACTTGTTTGCTGGATCACTTGTGTTTCCTGAGGCTCCCCTGCAATAAAGAAGTGAAGTTACATGGAGAGGCCAGGGATGTGATCTAGTCAAAAGTTCTAGTCTTTGAGTCATGTCCATCCAGCCACTAGACATCTCTGTGAACGAACCTGGTAATTCTAGCCCACAGAATTTAGGTTAACCCCAGCCATTGTGTTTTCCCAACTGGAACCCTCTCTCTATCAAGCCTCCTTTCTCTAAGACCAGTGCTCTTGTAGGGAGGTTTTCTTCTATATCTATACTTGTTCTCTCTGGGTTCCATTCTTTTCCTCTGTCCTTCTCAGGTTCCACCTCTTGATCCATTTTCCATTCCTCATTGGGTTCCCTTCCACCTGCCTATACCTTTGTAAATTGGCCTTTCTCATACTATCTTTAGTCTTTCCATATGAAAGGACTATTTGTTTCTTAATACAGCCCTAACTGATACTTACCCTTAGTGGTCTGTAGATCTTTAAAGATTTTAAAACTAAGCTGTCATTCAGATGGGTATTTTAATATAGTACCTGATGTAGCTTAGAATAAGTTAAGTTGATATTTCTGAGCGAATTAATGAGAAAATGAGTGATTGACATTTTGGAGGAAGGGAGGGGAGTTAGGAAAGTTTTCAAAGAGCAGTGATTTTTGAGATGGATTTTGAAGGATATCATGCTTGGGCATTTCCTTGCAAACAAAGTATACAAGGCATGACAGTGTTCAAAGAACTACAAGCAGTGATTATTACTGAAGCACATTGGGTTTCTATATTAGCTTTCTTTGGCACAAATGATTCTGCTGCTATTATACAGCATAAAACAAAGATCTTAGCCAAATTTTTCACTTTATGGACAGGAAAATAATATCTAGTAATGAATATTGTCTAAGCTAACTAGAAACCTTATGGAGTAATGTTCATTCATGACAGGGAAATCCAGGTCTCCTGATTATGTGTGTTACCTTAAGTTAATTAAGCCCTAGAAAGCCCAAGAATTTGAGTTCCACAGAGTGAAAATAGGAACACTACAGACCTCAAGTCAAGCACATTGATGGGAACAAGTTGATTTGTTAGAGACATCACTTGCAAACACAAGTTGACTGTGTAAGGCTCTGGAGGCAGGGGCACTGAAACACAACAAACATATATAATTAGGCCACAATCCATTCTACATAGTTAGTTTCCTTCACCAGAAAGCTGGCACTTGGTACTGTCTTGTCATCCCACGTCAGTGCTGGAAGCAGAGCCACAAAAACTCAAGTCCACATCCAAATGGCAGCAAAGGGCTCCCGGTAAGAAACCACACATTGACACTTATTCGTTGGGGCCTCTTTCTTCTGTGGTTGCAACTAGTGACTTAGAGGAATTGACCTATTTATGTCATTGTCAATGTGGTGGAAGTGACCATATTAGCCTCTCTCAACCTTATAAAAGGAGAAGTGCATGGGCATAGGAGGTGCTCTACCGAAAGGCTTAAAGGATAAATAAGTGAATGAATGAGTGAATGAGTAACATTCTCTGTGTTTGGGTCATTGGATTACTGTTATGGACTGAATGTTTGTTTTCCCCCAAGACTCCTGTGTTGAGCCCCTAGTCCCCTGTGTGATAATATTTGGAGATTGGGCTTTGGGGAAATGATTCGGGCTAAATGTGGTCTCAAGAGTGGGGATAGTGTCCTTATAGGGAAAAGATAACAGAAAACTTCTACTCTTTCTTGTTTGCTACATGCATACAAAGCAGAAGACATGTGGACACATGACAAGAAGACACTCTCTCTATAAAGAGCTCCCACCAAAAGCCAGTCTTGCTGGTACCCTGATTCAGACTTCTAGCCCCCAGAACTGAGATAAAATACATTTCTGTTGGTTAAACCACTCAGTCTTTGGTATTTTGCTACAGCAGCTCTAGCTGACTTGCTAGAGTTGCATTGTTTTTGTTGCTGTTTTTACAGAGATAAAATGCCTTTCTGTTGCTAAAAAGGGACACAGAAACATTTGAAGGCTGAGATCCAGTGAGAAAATTTTCTATGCTGATGTTTAAATATTGACTCTAACATTCTATAGGCATTACCATCCAAAGACTCAGGCCATAAATGAAATTTTTAGTGGTTGTAAAACAAATCCCCTGCCCTTTATCCAAAACCCTTAGATTCAGATTTGCTTTAGAATTCAGAATTCTTTATTTTAGAAAGCTTAGGTATAGATATCATATTTCAGTGGGTTCTGAGCAGTACACCATAACCAAGCATACTATGATTTCGATAGCAAATTATATTCATATTCACATTAAGTGGAAAGAGTAAGATCAACTCAATTGTAGTCATGATTTGAGATAAATAATTTTTCTAAAATCTTAAAGAAGCTTTAGATTTTTTAGAGCTTTGGATTCTAAATTGGGGATAAGAGCTTTTGGACTTGTGGAAATAGTAGCTATATTTATCCAATGCTTACTTTTATGCTAGGACTATACTAAGCACTTTATAGCTGTTCATTTATTAAATCATTAAAGGAGAGAAGTTGTTATTTATAAACCATTCCACTGATGTTGAAAAATATACTTGGAGAGCTTTTGTAATATACTTTCACCCACAAAACTGGATATCTTTTAACCATTCTTTGGCACCTGCTGAACTGATAGAGAGGAGAGGGTTTTTTTTTTTTTCTGCCATGAGGTATAGAAGATGCAGAAACAAGAGCTAGAGAATGAGGAATTGCTTTTTATTTTCAATTTCTATTTCTTACCCTTCCTGAGGTCTTACTTCTTTCCTGATTCATAATACAGCCTTGTTGCCTTAATAAACTTTTAATTTTTGTTTATGCAGTTTAAGACATTTTCTACTATTTGCAAACAAATAGTCCCAACCATTATCATGTGGGATAGATTTTATCCAATTTTTAGAGGTAAGTACATTACAACTCAGAGAAGTTAAGGAATCTAACATATAAAATGTACCCCATGACCCCCAGAAAAACAAAAAGGCTTCTGCTGATTAGTCGCAAAGGTAGTTTTTACATCAAGATTGTTTACTTGATGCACTATTTCCACTGCACCATGCTATCTTTTACTTGATAACAACAAAATTTTTCCAGATATTTAGCTGACTTTATGTTTGATTAAAGGTTTCATGATATAACATTATAAGCTTATAAGGAATGTGATTAATGCAGAACTAGTATACATAAGAATGACAGAAATGTTGACTCAATATGCATCAAATGAAATTGATCACCGAGGTGAATGACTTTTAATTTTCAGGGTTTATATGTGCTAGTCAGGGTAGAAGGGGTAGAGAAACCAGTAGAAGTAGGGCTCTTTGGCAATGTGAGCAACATCTTTTGGGTTGGCTATTAGCTCAAGACCATTTTCATAATGTATGGTGACAATATCGCCCGTTGCTCCTGAGGTGACCATAGATTATCCACAGATGTTGTAGGTCCTAGCTCCTCTTTGGCAGCATAGTTGTTTCTTTAATTTATCTAGGCTATCTTACACAATATACTACCTAATTCACCACCCGAGAGTATAACATTTAACAAGCAAGCCACAGAACACACATTTCATTATAACAACTGTCTTATTGCCAGAACAGGTAAATTGCAATGCCAAATACAATACTCTGACCCACAGTGGCTCTGGTTTTATTTGCCATTGAAAATCACTCAGGAGTTCATGGTCATTTTTAGGACGAGAATTTTTCCAAACTACATTCCTGTGTTGAGCAGACAAGGCTTTGTCTAAAGACTGATTCAATTCTATAAGTACTATATTACTAGTGAAGCTTGGTAAGGGAGTTTACTTATGGTGCAACATGGTACACAAGAAAGAAGCATATTTTGCTAGAAAAAAAAATACAAAGTAGGCAGGATTCAGGGTCAATTGTGTGATTCTGAGTAAGTTACTTATATTTTCTGAGGCTGTTTCTTCACTGAGAAAATACAAAGGTTAGAGAGATGATTTTTAAGATCGCTTTCAGTTTCTAAGCTTGGAAAGTTTAGAGTTCTTGAAACTTATAAATATAAAAAATTTAGTAAGATTAGTAGAAAAGGCACAGGACATAAACTATTAAACACTCTGCATAGGGCAAATCAGTGAATTTGTAAGTGGATAAGGTTTCTCAAATACAAACTCTTGGAATAATATTTTAAAATCGCAGAACTACTGTGTGACGCTAATGAGATAACAAATATTAAAGTGCTGAAAATTTTAAGTTTTACTGTTGACTTGTTTTTAAATAATGCCTACCCCTTAGAATTGCCATCTAGTGGCTACTACAATAATTACATGTGTCTGATTACTTAATTTGGGCTCCTTAAATATTTACAAGTGTGTGACACAAATGGGATTTAAGAGTATGATTTCAGTCAGTTCTTCAGTTCAACCAGTTAGCAATGAGTAAATGACAATTACCTAATTATTTTATTTTAATGTTTAAAGGGTTGTGTCTTATTAGAAATAATAGGCATTTATTGGCTTTTTTACTACTCAATTTTCTTTAAATAATGTTGCAAGATTTCTTAGGGGTGGGTGATATTCCCCCCTGGCAGATGTACACTGGGCTTGTGATCCAAGCTGGAATTTTGACCTTGAATAGGGTTATTACAAGACTGAAAATGGTAAAAGTGTCTGGACAAATCTGCACAATAGTTTCTATTGCTTGGAGTTATGAGGTTACTTGTTACTAGAGATTTGCCATGCCTGACTTTCCAATTTTCACATCAGTTTTTAAGGGGTGCGTTTTTTTTTAAAGATTTATTTATTTATGCATACAAGCACTGGGGTACAGGCCAGAGGTGTGGAGAGGAGGTGAGAGGATTCACCACAGAGAGCAGGGAGCAGAACAGGCAGATCAACTGAAGAACACTGCTGAGGGGAGCAGCGGGCAAGGCAGGAGAGGTCTGCCGCGCCATGTGGGTCCCCTCCCTGGCCGGCAGCAGGGATCGAACTCATGCTGCAGTGACTGCGGTTTGCTTCATGGTGCGTTGCTTAACCCACTGCACCACCAGGGAGGCCCAGGGGGTGCGTTTTTAATAAGATCTCTACTTTATTTTGTTATTTGCAACCTAAGGATTTCAACTTATATTTAAGAACCAAAGGGTATAAGACTGTCATGGTACTGTTTGTAGCAAAACAATGGCCATTAGAGATGCCTTTTATTGCTCTTACTGTAAGCTATGTGTGCAATTAAATGTTTACCATGTACTCTTTTTTTTTAAAATTTTTTATTTATTTATGCATACAGGCACTGGGGTACAGGCCAGAGGTGTGGGGGGTGAGAGGATTCACCACAGAGAGCGGGGAGCAGAATAGGCAGATCAATGGAAGTATACTGCTGAGGGGAGCAGCGGGCACAGCAGGAGAGGTCTGCTGTGCCATGTGGGTCCCCTCCCTGGCCGGCAGCAGGGATCGAACTCGTGCTGCAGTGGCTGTGGTTTGCTTCATAGTGCGTTGCTTAACCCACTGCGCCACCAGGGAGGCCCTACCATGTACTCTTTACTTAATCATCACAGCCATCCTGTGAGCTCTTACCATAAATTCCCATTTTACAGAAAAGGAAGGTAAAACTGAAATAAGTGAGCTAACTTGCTAAAGGCACACAGCTAATAAAAGGCACAGCCAGTTACCCTCCAAACGTTTGGTGACCAGCAGGAAAAACATCTGGGCTACTTTCTTCTGTAATCTGAACTTGGACATTACACTTCTTTTGATGCAATCTGAATATTTTAGTAGTCACAGTTTAATTGAATTTGTTAACCAAACCCTACATTATCTTCAATTTGAATTGCTATCAACTTCCTCCTGACATTTGATTGTGCATGGTCCTTCCTTCTTAAAAGGGAAAACAGATGACTCCAAAGAGTAAGAAAAGATTACTCTCTAATATGGTAACTTCCATTTGTCCTTGAAGTCATTCTGACTAATACTGTCCACATCAAATCTGATTTTGAAGAGTGACTGAAAATAAACTTAAAAAACACTAATGGAGCATAGCCAAATTCCCCTCTTTAGTTCCTTTTTCTACAAGTAGAGCAGTGTGATACTCTTAAGAGCTTATCATCTACTGATAGCAAAACAAAGATGAAAAATCCCCAAGAGGAAATATAAGAGCTCCAAGAGTCAGAAATCTTACAGAGGGTTTTAATCCTTTGATTGCTGACTCCATTAAAGATAATCTGTTCTATTTTTCTTCCTATCTGAGGATCTATGTAGAAAATGACACTTTGGAATTCTGGAGCTTTTCCTTTTCTTCTTCTCTTCTCATCAGGAACAGAGACCATGACCATAAAGATCTTTAGGAGAGGGCCTCCCTGGTGGCGCAGTGGGTAAAACAATGCACTATGATGCAAACTATAGCCTCTGCAGCACAAGTTCGATCCCTGCCGCCAGTCAGGGAGGGGACCCACATGGCGTAGCAGACCTCTCCTGCATCACCCGCTGCTCCCCTCAGCAGTGTGTTTCAGTTCGTCTGCCTGTTCTGCTCCCCACTCTGTCTCTGGTGAATGCTCTCATCTCCCTGGAATCTGGCCTGTACCCCAGCTCTTGTATGCATAAATGAATAAATATTTTTTTAAAAAAGATCTTTAGGAGAAAAGAAATGTTATCATTCATTGAACAAACATTGATTAAGCTATAAAAAATGTCTGTATAAACAAAGGAAGACCTTGAGTCATTATTAGAAGCAGTCGCTCTGGACTTCTGTTACCTCTACAGCCATCCCTCTTCTTTTCCTGAGCATCCACCATTCAGCGCCCCCAGGAAGATGGTCTGCACACTATCCTGCAGGAAAGCCTTTGATTACAAAAAGCCTTTGGTACATGAACCCAGTGGCACAGACTTTTCGTCATGGAAAGTAACTGTTCCTACACCATCTGAAACCTGAAATAAGACTCATTTGCACAGGCTTGTGAATAACAGAGTCGATTTGACATTCCAGCATTCCTGCTCCAGTAAGTGAAATGGTTCTCTCAGAGCCTGAAAAGCTTTCCCATGCCCTCCTGAGGGACTGGGCTCACCTGCTGGGGAAGACCCATGAATGACAGCTGTCATACGATATCTATGGCCATCCCAGAAATAGCAAGTAACAGTGTCACCATTCATTTTGAACCAGCAAGGAATGGATGACAAACCCAGAGGCCTTAGTCTACAGTGACAGTCTCTATACCCTAAAACTCATTAGCTTGACCTGCATTTAGTTCTCAGAAGTAACATTTGTATATCAAGGATAAACTTGGGGCCCTGAGGATTAATACCTTTTCCAGGTAACTAACTTGCCATCGAACCTGTTAAAAGGAGGTGTGGGTTTCTCCATCTAATTATTAGGACAACTACCACCAACAACAAAAAACTGGTAATAGAGAAAGAAAATGTTCTTTTTAAGTGTGTTCTACCTAGAATAGTCTAATGGTTAAGAGCCTTGGCTTCAGTCAGATGGGCCTTTTACTAATTTCATGATGTTGAGCAAGTTATTGAAACTCCCTGTGCTCAGACTTCTCTTCAGTAAGTGGAAGAATTAATATCCTGAGGTTCTTGGAAATATTTAAATAAGGGACAGATAGCTAGCTAGCTATAGATTAGCACATATCCTACCTTCTAGGAAGTGCTCAATAAATTTAATGATTATTATTATGAAATAAAACAGCAAATGTCTATAATATCCATATGTATTCTACAGCTTAGGTGATTTACAAATGTTAAGGTAAAATTTTAAACTATGAAGTTCTAGTCAAAGGTCTAGCCATTAGCAGCACTTGTTTTAGAGACAAAGCTTTCAGTTCAGCCATGGTCCAGTAAGAGATGAGGCAGAAAATCTTGAGGTATTTTTCATAGAATTGCAATCAAGGATTTTCCTTACAGTCTGTCCTTGGTAAAGGTGTGATATTTCTTCTGTAAAATAGAGAACATTCCACAGAAGGCATTCTATGGAGAATGTACAACTCTGGCCTATAACTACCCAAAAGTCCTTCTAATTTCTTCTACCTGCATTTCAGTGTGGTCCATGGGAATTACTGTAAATAAAATTCGAATCTGGCTAAAGTCCCCTTTTATAATTTACCTTTGGACATCCACAAACGGCTGAGCTGTCAAGAACTTGACTGGAAACTGATGGATCTTGGACCCATTGGCATGAAGCTGTGTGTTACAGAATGACAAAGCACCTGTTCTCTTTCCTGATTATTTTCATTGTTGTTTTGTGTTCCTCATGTTAGACACTGTTATATCAGACAAGGAGTAAAGTTTTCAAGAGTTGTGGGTGCAGCAAAATGGATCAGGATTGATAAGGAGGCACTGACTATTATGATGGGCTGAGTAATAATTAGGTGGTGTTAGAACATGATTTTGATCCTATTTTAATGTGTGTAACTTAATTAACCCTTGAAATTCCTTTCAAGGATAGAAGTAATTTATGGCCTACTACATCTCCACTTCAGTTCCTATGTATAGTTTATGGCTCTCTGGGGGCCCCTGACACACCAGGGTTTCTAGAGGGCAAAACAGCTGTCATAATAATGCCAAGATATTATTGGACCTTTATCACTTGGTTGACATTTTCACTAGTGGTGCAAAAACAATAATGGGCAAAAGTGCATGGATCAAGACAGTAGTATCAAACTGCTTTTTATTTGCCATTGTATTCTTCAAAATCATACACTGACATTAAAAAATGTCAGTTTCACTTTAAAGATGCTCTTAAAAAGGTTAAAATATTTGTTTTTATTAAGTTTAGACTTTGGAGGGCATGGAAGACATTTTTTTACTTGAAAGAATGACTGATAAACTATGGTTATTCCAATTTGGACATTTGGTAGACAATTTCTTTTTTAAAAATGGAACAAATGACCTTATCACTTTAAGGAAAGCAACTCAAAATATCTCTTGTTAGTGGTAAAATTTGAAATTTCAAATGAAAACTACAAGTTTTGAATATTTGAATCCAACATTGTGGACATGGCAGCTTCTTAATCCTTAATGACTTTTTGATGTTGTAGGTGGTCATATTAAGAATATGACTCTTTGATATTATATAATTAAATCAATTAACATTTGGAAAATTTGCATAACTCAATGAACCAGTATTTTCCAAATGACCAAAACATGATGTTAAAAGTGATTTCTAATTCCGCATTGCCACCACCTTTAAAAAGCTACCTTACAATGAGTTTGGGAGTAGTTTCAGAAAGAATTCAAATACCAAAAAGGCTATTAAATATACCTTCCTTTTCCAGCTACACATCAGTGTCAGTCTGGATTTTTTTCATACACTTCAACTAAAACAACATCACAACAGATTGATATGCAAGCAGATATCAGGATCCAGCTGTCTTCTAGCAAGCCAGACATGAAAGACATTTGCGAAAATATAGAACAATGCCAAATTTGTTACCACATATAGCTGTTTTTCATAAAAAGAAGTTATTTATGCTAACATGTAGTGTTTTTATGATATATTTTAAATATATGACAACTTCAATTTAATTTAATATAGTGGATTTTGGTAGATATAACTAATATAGTAAAACATCTTTGGGATATTTAATAATTTTTAAGAAGTTTTAAGGTTCTGAATACCAAAAGGTTTGAGAACTACTGCTCCACTTGTCTAAAAGAATTGAAATAATAAACGACCATGAAGTTAATTTAGTTCCTCTTTTAACATTTACCAAATGCTTACTATCATCCAGGTACTCTCTAGCCTATTAGGAGAGACACAGCAAGTAATTAGAAAGCGGTATGACAATTCAGTAACAAAGAGATAGGCACTGGCACAGAATACCAATAGAGAAGGCATCACTGATAAGAGGACATTCAAACACATTCTTTTGTGTGAAGGAGAATTTAACAAGATGAAAAAATGAAAAGTGTTTCAAAATAGAATCTGTAAAAACAGAGATATAGGGAAAAGAGAAGCATATCATTTTATTTTCACAGAAATCAGTCAGTTACGTATACATAGAGCAAAATGCAAGTGTGGAGAAAAATTGGGACATTCATTCATTCAGGCAACAAGAATATAACAGAAGCCTTTGATGGTCAGTAGCCTTCTCTATGGTCACACTACTCATTTCCACTGCAACTGTGGCACAGTTCTGTTTAATCTCAAACTCATCTACAGCTGCTGGCCTCCCACCTCAAATGTGGACCCATCTTCCTATTCTCTGCTGTCCAACACAGGGCCTTCTCATATCTGTAGGCAGCCCCTGTAGCCTGACATTAACTTAGTGGCCATGATTGCTCTTGCCTGTCTATCAGGTAGACAATTCTGAGAGGTAATTTATATGTTTTTCAGAAATGTTGCTGGAGCCAAGTCCCATTGCTGTACAGTAGCAGCCTTGAGGCTGCACCACGGAGTTGAATTTTCCCTAACTTGCCCACCTCTCACTTTTGATTCCTGGGAAAATTTTCTAAATAAATCACCACCCAAGTCATTATCTTGGGCTCTGAGATAACTAAAAACCATAAGCTTACTAAGACTAGGCACTGTGAAAACAGTTGAAGACGTAATGCTGAAGTAACCAGGTTGTAACAAGCAGTTGAGTCTTTTCCGTGTTGATGCTGTGAAGGTATTGGACAATGTTAGACAGGATAGACATATAATCAGATTCTTTTCCTTTTGTGATATTATCATCCATCCAAGGGAATGTATGTAATCTTTCCATGTGGAAAAAAAATACTCATGTGCCCTCTTCCCACAAAGAAAGAAAACACCGGTAGAGTCTTAGAAGACCCATCTGTGCTTTTCTTTCAGCATGGTCAGATATTAAGTTCTGGAAGATCACTGTGGCAGCAGCATGACTAATAGAGGCTCACTGGAGTCAATAAACAGCCAGTCATTTTTCAGATCTCAGTCGTATCATCGCATTTCTGTAATGTCTTTCTTTAGCCATAGGTTGAATTAGCTCTTCGCTGCCCTTGATGGTCTCTACTTTTATCACACCCTCCTACTTCCCTAACCTCCATTCCCACTCTCAGTCTCCAGCCACTAATTAGCTTTCTATCTTGACTGATTTCCTTGTTCTGGAATTTTATGTGAAAGGAATCATATAATGTATGTATGTTTGTTTAATTTAGCACTAACTTTGGTTTACAACACTGCATGTTAGGAGCACAATTTCACATACCTTGCTCACCACCAACCTCTGATCTGTTCCTTCCTCCCAAGCCCACTTGTTTCCTTCTCTGGTAAACACCAATTTGTTGTCAGAGGCTAAGGATTTTTTTGTTTCAATTTTAACATTTGCTTTGTTTCTCTATAACTCACATGTATGTGAATTCATGTGGTATTTGCCTTTCTCCTTCTGACTTATTTCATGTAGCATAAAGCCCACAAGTTCTATCCATGTTGCTGTAAATAGCAAGATTTTATCTTTTTTTTAATAGCTGAATAATTTGTGACTTTTGTCATTAGCCTCATTCACTTTGTATAATGTTTGCTAATTCATTTTAATGACTGAATATCATCCCATTGAGTGAATATATTGCATTTTGTTTTTCTTCACTCACTGGACATTTGGTTGTTTTTTTTTTTTTAAAGAATTATTCCTTTATTGTAAGATTTTTATATTATTTATTTTTGCATAGAAGAACTGGGGTGTAGGCCAGAGATGTGTGGGGGGGTGGTAAGAGGATTCATCACAGATTAAGTGGGGAGTAGAACAGGCAGATCCCCTGAAATACACTGCTAAGGAGAACAGTTTGTGAAACAGAAGAGTTCTGCTGTGCTATGTGTGTTAGCTTCCTGGCTGGTGGTTGAAATCAGGCCACTTTGTGGTGGGAAGGAAGCTTAGGCCATCAGGGAGGCCCACATTTGGTTTGTTTTCAACTTTTTGGTAATTATTAATGCTTTTTGGCATAAACCTTCATGTATAAGTTTTTTTTTAAAGATTTATTTACACATACAAGAACTAGGGTATAGGCCAGAGGTGTGGGAGTGAGAGGATCCATCAGAGACAGAGTGGGGAACAGAACAGGCAGACTGAAGTATACTGCTGAGGCAAGATGTGGGCGAGACAGCAGAGGTCTGCTACGCCATGTGGGTCCCCACCTTGGCCGGCAGCAGGGATTGAACTTGTGCTGCAGTGGCTGTGGTTTGCTTCATAGTGCGTTGCTTAACCTGTTGCACCACCATAGAAGCTCCCTTCATGTATAAGTTTTTGTTTGGACATATGTTTTTATTTCTCTTGGAATAAGAATAGAATTACTGAGTCATAGGAACTCTATGTTTAATTATTTGAAAAGTTTCAGACTATTTTTCAAAGTGATTGCACCATTTTGCATTCCTACCACGAGGCTATGAGGGTTCCAATTTGTCCACATCCTCATCAAAACTTATATTAGTTGACTTTTTAAAAATTTATTTTAGTTATCCCTCTGGGGCTAAGGCTCCCCTTTTAAAAAAAAATGATGGTGAATTCCTGGAAAATTGAAATGAAATTTTATTCATCTTTACATTTCAAATGGTTAACATTGTATTATAGGCCCTATAGATACTCCATTTGTTTAGTGAGTTAATGGAGGAAATTATAATGGGGATTTAAAGGATAATGTGCAGGTGGGTGGTGGATATAGTAGGACTTAGTGACTGACAACTGTAGGGTAAAGGTTACACAGACTAACTACTTTCACCTACTCTTCAGTGGTGGGACTAGAAGAGACTCCCTCTGCCCTATCCAGTACAGACTTCATGTTCTAATAGTGGATGGAGAGAACTTTTTAATTTGGAGAGTCTCAGTATAACACACTCAACTTTGTACCTTAGTTCCCTCATCTGCAGTGTTAACTTCTTACAGGAGTGGAACATCATACACTTTGTTTCACACGCACTATTTTATTTTGGTTTTGACACTTACATGGTCAGGAGATATTGGTACATTTATTATGATTTTGGAAAACTAGCAAACAAATTCAAAGGTATTCGTCCTGAGTAATGGTAGAGCTAATAATCTACATGAAATTTCTTGACCTAGAATAATAGAAGTTCTCTGCTCCATACCAAGATACCTGTGGATGACCTCCAGAGGGGGCCTTCCTAATGCCCTGCTATCAGAATGGGCTATAAACTATTGCAAAAAAGTGAAGGAGAGTCCCTCTTAAGTCCTTAAATTAAATACCATTTTTTGCTATCTATAATTTTAGACTATCTTAAAGAGTAGTTTTCATTTTGTAATTGTATATATAAGGAGGAAATTGCTATTATTTAAATGTGTAAGCTCTATAGTCAGGCAGACACAAAGTTTACCTTGAGAATTTTCTCAGTTGTAGTCTGATTTTTTCTAAGGTGATGAACATGCAGAACTTTCAGAAAAAGGATAATCAAGAATAGTCAAGCTTGTGTAAATAATTTCGCATGATGTATAAGGAAAGAACTGAAAATTGTTACACTGGGGAAAAGGGACATAGTTGTTATGAAATGATTAAAAAAAGACATCTTGTAAGGGAGAATGTTCTCTTAGGTTCTGAACAGGATTTGTTTGAACAAACATAAAATCACAAGAGGTGGTGGTTAGTTAACTAGAGAAAATATTTTACAATAAATAGTATATTGAAAAGTAGAATGATTGAAATGGTGAAGTACTGAGCTCCTCATCCATGGACATATTTAAGTGATTAATATGTCTTTATTGGTAGTGCTATTTCATGGAATGCAATGCTTCTTTATGGGAGTGGAGCGCCATTATTTTGAGATCTGGTCCATATCTCATGTCTTCTGACTCTAAGTAGAATATACAATTTTGATAGAATGATCTGGGTTTGTATTTTATATTTTCAATAAAATATTTCTCTTGCAAGCTGGCTTTCATCTTAATTTTTGAATTTTCATTTAATTTTACAGAATTCCAGTACCACACTTAAAAAGTGAATTAACTGTAACTCTTCTCTCATATTCTCTTTCTTTTCTCCAAGTCCAAGTGGTTGCTAAATTCTACCAATTCTACCTTTGCAATATCTGGTTTGTTTCCTTTTTTGCATTCATAATTTAATCTTAGAAGGATGGCCCCTCTACTAGCTACCCCGTTTCCAGACTCCTTTGTTTCCCAAAGCATTTGTTAAATGGAGATTTGTGGCCACTGTATTTACATTCAAAGCTCTATACTAGTAAACTCATTCTCTTATTCACAATTTTCATTGACTACCATATAACACCATATTTTGCTTTGTTTAGGTACTAACTATAAATCATCAAACTGTGTCTGGTTTGTACAAAGTACTATAAAGGACAAAAATAAATGACAAAGGGTTACTATTTCAGCATAAGTTGGGCTTCTGTGGAGAGACAAGCACAATAGACTGAAATGGTCAGGCAAGACCCTGAAGCTTTGTTAGCGGGTCTGCTGTCCGCAAAGTTTCCACAGCTCAGGGCCTCCCTGGTGGTGCAACAGGTTAAGCAACACACAATGAGGCAGACTGCAGCTGCTGCAGCACGAGTTCAATCCTTGCGGCCCATGGGTGAGGTGACCCACATGGCCGGCAGACCTCTCCTGACTGCCCGCTGCTCCCCTCAGCAGTGTGTTTCAGTTAATCTGCCTGTTCTGTTCCCCACTATGTCTCTGGTGAATCTTCTCACCGTGGACACCTCTGGCCTGTACCCCAGTGCTTGTATGTATGAACAATCTTTAAAAAAAAAAGTTCCACAGCTCAAGATGATGTTAAGCCTTTACTATTTTCACAGCTCCATATGCCATACCTTTCAATTCTTTATGCTTCAGGTAAACTAGCGACTTATTAGTTCACTGCATTTGCACTTTCATGATGGAATATACCCTTACCTCTCATCTCACTCTACTGAAACAATACTCCTTCTTCGATTTCTGGCATAAATGGCAATACATTAAAATATCCTTACTCCTTTCCTTTATTTTCGACCTCCTGGGATTCCTTTTGTCTCTGGAGTTCTAGAATTCCTACTTGTATTTCTGCCATTTGTTTTCTATCGGTGCAAGCTAACCTTGCTTTCTCTTAGTGGAAGTTCCTTGAGAATAAGAACTGATTTCATAATACTGAGTAGAATGACCTGTTTCTAGTAGTTGCTGATAATTATTTAAGGAAGTAATCACTGACCAAACATGAGCAAATATGCAGATGATTTTAACTATGGACATCTTTAAGAAAACACCATGAGATGGAGATAGGGTGTGGTGGGACTTCTTACTTTCTGTGAAATGGCTTCCACCTTTACTTAAATAGCTATTTGAAAAAAGGCATTGCTCATGAAATGAACAGGACAGGAAAGTGACAATGACTTAGGACGTACTCCCGCAGGGAAACAGTGCAAAGCATTTGTTTTTTTGACTACTTGCCAGGAACATAATCCTGTTGCGTTAGAGGAAGCTCATCCAAAACTCACAGGAGTACTTTTGGACTATTTTTACATGTCCAGTGCAACTTTATTAACAACAAAAGTGATCTAGTGATTTAAAAACTAGTTGGTCAATAACATTTTGTTCCCACAAGGACAACATCTTGGACCTTGGGCCCTCGAATAAAGCTTGAGGGTCTCACCTCGTCATTTCAGTCTTGCAGATTATATTGTCTCTCCACAGAAATGCAATGTACACTTAAATAGCAACCCTTTTTATTTTATCCTTATTCTTTGTAGTACTTAGTACAAGCCAGACAGACTGTGATGATCTGGAATTAACACCAAAAGCAAGCAGCAAGTTATCAAGAAAAAATCTTATTCATGCAAATCTTTATATAAATAAAAACTTTGTGTTTTCACTCTCAGGTCTAAGGAGGAAATGCTGCTAAAGAAAAAAGTTTTGGGGTTTCAAATTTGGAAATTTATTCTACTTCTTGATGATAATGATGAAAATTTTTTATGTTCCCAATGAGGCTTGGGTTTCTATCCCACTCTATCTTTGATTTAAAATACATTAATACTTTATTTTACATAATACTCTCAGAGGAATGAGAATATTTACTTGTAAATTAATTCCCCTCAAAATGCATTCAGCACCTTTATCCCTATTTCTTCTCTTTGATAATTTCCAGTTTAAACCATAAGTCGTATATATATATATATATATATATACACACAGTTTCTTTCTTTGTGGTATCATCAATTAGTGATATTAAATAAAAAATGGTTTCAGACATTTCTGGGTACATCTTCTCAACTCATCTTTGTTTATCAGTTGGCTTGGTCACTAGATGGCACTAGCAGCTAAGCTGGTAAAAGAAAAATCTCCTTTTGTGTTAAAATCTGCACTGCCAACCCCTGGCAAGGGCTGTCATTGTCATGACTTCGATGCTTTTATTTTTAAGAAAAGTCAGTTGTTAGAAAGGGAATTTTGTTATTTGGATTTGTTGCAATTATCCACTTGTATTTTAAGGTGACATGTTGTCCAATTTTAATATTCCTTGTATTTAGTCTCTCTCTATTGTTTTGGGACAATTTAAAAATGATTACTTGAATCCACAGCTATAAAAGTCTTTACAATCAAAAGTTGTAGATATAAGTTGCCAAAAATATTTCAATTAAAAAGTCTTCTTGGAAATTGAATTTTCCAGAAAAATTCATTTCCTTCTTCCTAAACTGATTCTTAATCATGTAGACTACTTGAATTTTGCTGTTCTGCAGTCCTCTGATTGATTGTGAGAGGGACTGAAATGTGACAGGCTACGTTGACATGAACACTTGGACAATAGCACAAAGTGCACATGTAGTGACCCTTCTATTTCCATACTAACTTTGCTCATTGTGGACAAAAGGAATGTGATTCATCTAAGAGCCTTAGGCTAGAATTAATCACATCTAGAAATCTATATAAGGCCAAACCTTTACATATTCATCAGTGACTTCCCATTTCCCCAAGAGTTCCTGTAATTGTCATCTAAAATTTCTCTCTTATTTTAGGGATCTGTGTCAACAGATGAGGTTAATCACCCATGTACCATTCATGCCCAGAGAATATACTTCAACATCATTTCCTGCTGTTCTCCTTCCTGAGGACTTTAATTCAGGCAACCTAATATCCTCATAATGCCATACTTGCTCTTTCCTCTTTGTCTTTGCTTAAACTTTCCCGCCTACCTGGATACTCTGTCTTTTCTATTCACCAATGCAAATACAAGTGTTTTTTCAAGATTTACTTCTTCTATGAGGACTGGCCTGTTTCCTTCAACCTGATATTTTTCCTTTGTCTTATTTCTCATGTGGCTTAGATTCTATATTAGAATTCACAATCTAACACATCAGTTAAAAATTCAACACATATTTTACAAGTGCCTACTATCTCCAGGCTGTGATATGATGAGGGCAGAGTAATGAGCAAGAGAGACACACCTCCATCCTCACAGGGCTTCCTGTCTAATGGAAACAGACTATAAAAAAGGTAATTTATATGGAACAAATAGAAAGCCCAGAAATAGACCCTCATAAATATGGTCAACTGATCTTTTGTAAAGGAACAAAAAGAGTACAGTGGCACCAAGATTGTATGTCTCTTCCTCAAATGGTGCTAGAACAATTGGACATGAAAAAATAAGTTTATACACAGGCTTACGCCACCCCCCCCAAAAAAAAATCAACTCAAAAGAGATCATAGGCCTAAATGTAAAATGTGAAACTATAAAACTGTTAGTAGACAACCTAAGAGAAACCTAAATATTTCCATTGTGGGAGGATTTTTAGGAACAAGACCAGAGACAAGATACATTAAGGAAATAATTGACAAGTTGGACTTCATTAAAATTAAAAATTTCTACTTGTGAAAAACAATATCAGGAGAGTGAAGAAAAAAAAAAACCCTGCAGACTGGGAGAACATATTTGCAAATGACACATCTGATAAAGCATTTTTATCCAAAATATAAAATAAACTCTCAAAACTCAACAAGAAAAACAAAGTAATTAAAAATAGGCCAAAGACTTAGCTCTTTGACAAAGAAGATGTACAGATGCAAATAAGCATGTGAAAAGATGTTCCAAATTGTATAACAGCAGAGAAATGTAAATTAAAACACCAATGAAATTCAGCTACCAAACTGCCCTCTAGAATGGCATAATCTCTAACACTGATAATACCTAATGAGGATAAGGATGTGGGGCCTCAGGATATCTCCTACGCTGCTGATGGGAATGAAAGATGGTATAGCTTGGAAACAACCAACTCTCCTTTAGTAGATGATATTGTCATCCTGATAATAGAACATTATATGGTGATAAAAGAATTGAGCTATAAAGCCATAAAAAGTTAGGGAAGGGCCTCCCTAGTAGCACAAGGGGTTAAGTCTCAGCACTGTGAAGCAATCTGCAGTCACTGCAGCATCAGTTCCATCCCTGGCCAGGGAGGTGACCCACATGGCACAGCAGACCTCTCCTGTCTCTCCTGCTGCTCCCCTCAGCAATGTATTTCAGTAATCCACCTATTCTGCTCCCCACTCTGTCTCTGGTGAATCCTCTCACTTCCTGCACTTCTGGCCTACACCCCAGGTCTTGTATGCATAAATAAGTAAAGCTTTAAAAAATAGTTAGGGAGAAAATGTAAATGTACAGTACTAGTGAAAAATGTCTGACAAATATCCATACTACGATTCCAACATTATAAATGTAGAGCAGGGAAAACTATGCAGACAATAAAAAGGTCAGTTGTTGCCAAGGTTGAGGGCAGGGGGTTAGGGGTAGGAGAAGATTAATAGGCACACCATAGAGGAATTTTTGGGCAAAGAAAATACTTTGTATATTATAATAATTGATACATGTCATTATGCTTTTGAGTTAACCATGGAATGTACAATAAAAAGAGTGAACCTTAAGACAAACATGGACTTTGAGTGACTATGATGTGTTAGTGTAGTTCCATCATTGATACAAAAAATGTTTTATTCTGGTAAATATTATTGATAATAAAGGAAGTTATGTGATGATGTAGGATGCATGAAAAATCTACCTTTCTCAAATTTTGTTACAAACCTAAAGTTATCCTAAAAATAGTCTTCAAAGTTATGTACACAAAGGGTATATTAGGGGAGGTGAAGGTTGTTATGGTTATTCTAGCCTAGGGATTATAAAAGCTCTCTGGGAAAATTATATACTAAATAGATACTTAAAGGAAGAGAAGAAGGTAGTTGGACGACTGGGAATAGTTTAGAAAGGGCCGTTTATGTGGAATGGTCAATTGAAGACAGACCAGGGCAGAGCAAGTAATTGAAAACTATTACATAGGGGAATAGCATAGTGGGCATCTTAGGAGGATGGAAGAACACAAAAAGAACTACAACTTTGGAATTTTTCCAAAAGAGAGTATGTTGACCTCAGATTGGTGTGGTTGCTCTTTTAAAGAAAACCATGAAGAATTGATTGCAGAAAAGTAAGTGATAAAATGACCAATAGTCAGTATGTTGCAGTAGCCCATGGGGGTGGGGGATAGTTTTCTCTGCTAATATTTGGATAATGGAGATGCTGGGAATGAAGGAATCTTTGATGCACTGAAATGGGAGAATAAACAGGATACAACAATTGTTTGAATATGATGATAAAAGACTGAAAAATGACTTCAATTTTGACTAGGCTAGACCTGGATTAATTATATTTCACCTACTTAAATAGGGACATGGCTAGGGAAGTAGGTTTGAGGGTGAAAGATGATTAGCTCAGTTTTGTTCTTCCTAATTTAGATTTGTCTGGGCTATGCCCAGGTGGAGATAACCTAGTAACCAGCTGAGTCTTCTGAGATGAATCCCAGAGGAGAAATTTGGGATGAAGGTACCTATTTGGGAATTACTAGCATGTAAATTATGAACATAAGGGATTTTAGGATGTCTGTAATCCCCTAAAATTGCATGCAAATTGTTGTGTGCCTATGTGGTTTGTGAGTTTTTATTCTTGGAAGAATGGTTCCTAATTTTCACTAGAAGGTCACCAAGGGAAAGAGAAAATATGAAAGTTAAGGACAGACCTCTGTGGAACACAAGCATTAAAAGACAATAAAGGAGACTCATCAATACAGAAGATCGAGAGAAGCCAGTCAGAGAAATGGGAAGGAACTCTAAGGATATGTTATCAAGGGAAGTGAAGACATGGTTTTAAAAAGAAGGGAGTGTCCATTTGTGTTAGGTGCTGCAGAGAGGTTAAAAATAAGATAAGCAGGGCCTTCCTGATGGTTCAGGAGTTGAACTCTCAGTGCTATCATGCTTCCAGACACTGCAGCCAGGAGTTCGATCCCCCGTCAGGGAACTGACCCACATAACCTGGCAGACCTCTCCTGTCTCACCTACTGCTCCCCTCAGGAGTGTGTTTCAGTAGATCTGCCTGTTCTGCTCCCCACTCTGTCTCTGGTGAGTCCTCTTACCCCACCCCCACCTCTGGCCTAGACCCACGTTCTTGCATGCGTAAATAAATTTTTAAAAAGATAAGCACTTAAAAATTTCAGTAGAGTTTTGCAAAACAAAAGTCATTTTTTGCTTTGGTTAAAGATTTTTTAGTGGAGCAGTCATGACAGGTGGTGAAAGAAACTGAAAGAATGAAGACAACTCTTTCAAGAAGTCTGTGGAAGATAGAGGGAAGGATGTGAAAGAAAAGATGGATTAAGAAAGGGGAATACTGGAGCAAATGTGAACACTGTTGAAGAAACCAGAAGATAGGATTGAAGATAAAAGAAAGAGAAGTGACAATTGAGGTCCTCAGAATCTGTTATCCAGAATGCAGGGAGAAAAGGACCCCACTTCCAGGAAAGAAGAAAAGATAGAAATAAATGAATAACTTTGACAGCACAAATTCCAATAGCTGGTGATCGGGTAATAGGATTCAAACTCAGAGAGTCTGTCTGGCTTCAGAATTTGTACTTGTAACTATCTTAAGCATTGTTAGTTTGGAATAATCCCTGTCAACTCTGCAATACTTGTTACTGATATCAGTTCTCAAAGTTCCCATTGCTCCTATGTAATTTGATTGTTTAACTTATCATCCCCTGAGTTTTATGTTGAAATTTCTTCAGTTCTCAGGCTTTTGCTCCACTTTACTGGGGGAAATCAGCTTATATTCATTCATTCTCTCATTCATTCATTCACTCACTCATTCATTCATTTACTCATTCAACAAGTATCTATTGAGACCCCGTGTTCTCACTTTTAGGGATTAGGTGGTTTTCCTAAATAGATTAAATTATTTTCTTTTATTATTTTATAATGTATTAAGAGAAGCAGACATTAATCATAATAATAAAGCCACAGTGTGATTATTGTATAAAAGAAACTCCTGTCCATAAACCTCTAATGAGAGGACTGGGTTCAGTATGAGGATAGGGAAGACCATCAAAAATCACCATTATTGACTAACAAATTAATAATTTAAAAACTTTTATACAGTATGCTGACTATCCATGTGACTTCTGTCATCAGAGTGGGGAATTTATATAAATATCCTTGGCTTTGAAAGGGAAATTATTATGTCCAAATAATTGACAAATATGTCTAAATAACTGACACAATAATTGACCAGTTGACCAGTCATTGACAAAAAAATTAGTATTAACTGGTGAGAGGGAGGAGAGGAAAGCATTCATGGCAGGGAGAACAGTATTGCAGAGATGTTATAAGCTGTGGGAGGGTGAAAGAAAGCCACATGACTGGGACACATGAGTACAGGGAGGGTTGAAGGTGAGCCTAAACAGTTAGGAGGAGCCAAAACACTCAGGGTCCAGGGGCTGCACTAAAGAACTGAAGAGTAACAGACATGGGTTGGGCGTGTGGGTCTAATAGCATTCATCCTCAAAGTTCATCCTGTTTAAAGAGTGGATTGGGAAGAGGGCAGAGACTAGCTAGAAGGTTCCAGCAACTGTGCAGGATGGATAATGCTAATTTGAACAAAAGAGCCAGATAGAGAAAGAAGAAAACAGATTTGAGAAATGTTTTAGAAATAACAGGAGAGAGGAAGCAACATTAAGAAAAGAGATTTTGAGCAATGTGGAGTTTTGAGATAATAATTTAGTCTGGACATAATTTCTTTTTCAAAGCCAAGGAGATTTATACAAATTCCCCACTCTGATGACAGAAGTCACATGGATAGTCAGCATACTGTCTAAAAGTTTTAAAAGAATTATTAATTTGTTACTCACTTACATGCCTATATAACTTTGGGAGTATGTTTTCACACCTCTATATGAGCATATGCTTCAGTCACCCTCCACCAAACCTCCCATGCTAATGACCTCTCCCCTTCCTTCCCCTATCCACTCCTCCCTCCACTTTATTCTTTCTGGTATTCTGGAATCTAAGACTTATTTTTTCTGTAGTTTACCAGTATAAGTTCTTTAGTTATTTATATTCCATGACTAAGTGAAACCATTCCTTGTCATTCACTTCCTGACTTACTCCATTTATCATAAATACATTAATCTAGCCACCTGCCCCGAAAGGCACTATTTCATCATTTTTAAAAGCCAAGTACTATTCTATTGTGTATATATTCCACAATTTCTTTATCCATTCATCTTTCAATGGACACTTAGGTTTGTTCCATGACTTGGCTGCTGTAGATAATGATACTGTGAACATAAATACATAAATCCTTTTGTATTAGTGTAACTGTATTCTTTGGTAAATACCTAGCAGTGGTGTTACTGGATAAAATGGTATCTTCACTTTATATCACCATACTGTTTTCCATAGAGGCTGTACCATATTACACTCCCTCTAACAATAGGTGAGTGTTCCCATTCTCACATCCTTGACATTTGTTCTTTACATGCTCTTTCATACAGGCCGTTCTCACAATGAGGCGGTATTTATTGTGTTTTTTTTTAAGATTTATTTTATTTATGCATACAATAACTGGGGTACAGGCCAGAATCCAGGGCAGTGAGAGGATTCACCAGATAGCGTGGGGAGCAGAACAGGCAGATCTACTGAAACACACTGCTGAGGGGAGCAGCGGGCAGGCAGGAGAGGTCTGCTGTGCTATGTGGGTCACCTCCCTGGCCAGGAATGGAACTGGTGCTGCAGTGACTGCAGATTGCTTCATAGTGCATTGCTTAACCCACTGCACCACTGGGGAGGCCCTTATTGTGGTTTTGATTGCCGTCCCCTTAGAATAAGTGATCTTAATATTTTTTATGTGACTGTAGGACACCTGGATGTCTTCTTTAGGAGATGTAAGATATCTTATTTTTTCTAGCAGTCAATATTTTTTATTTATCCTTGAGTTTTGATGATCTAACAATGATATTCCTTGGTGAGGGTTGTTTTGCATTTAGAAAGTTGGTTTTTCTTTCTGTTTCCTGGCATAAACTTTTTGTCTTTGTTTCAGAAAGTCCTTAGCTATTATTTTTTTTATCAGGTCTGTGTTCTCTTCTTTTCCTCCTCGTCTTCCAGAAAACCCATTACTAGGACCCTAAACTGATGTGCTCTCACCCTGCTATGCCTTTCTGTGATCTAGAGTGTGTCCCACCAAGCTTCAGTCATCAACAATGAGTGTCAATAGGCTACACAAAGCACAGCAGGCAGACTCTACTTGCACTTTGCTACCTGGCAGGGAGCTTCTGGTGCAGGCTCTGTGTCCCAGTTTACCTGGCAATGACTGCATCTGTGGCTGCAGCCACAACCACCAGGCTTATGTCCCAGACCACCAGGATCTGTGTATTGCTCACTTGGATCATTTTGCAGATAGTTGGGCAAAGACTTTTCTAGTCACTCTGCCTTTTGCCCAACACTCCAGAACTCAGCCTGGTCCAGCTCCATGCACAATGCCACCACCAATCTTCCCTTTTTCTAACTTTTCCAGTAGGAGAGGTGAGAACATCCCTTATCCCTGTGACCTTACACCTCAGCTGCAACTCCCTTTGCCTCTTTACTCACCTTCCTCACAAAGTACCACCAACCTCTGAGCAAAACCTTCCGTAAAATCCTATATCCTTGTGATGATCTTTTTTGAATGAATTTATTCTAGTTTTATTTTCTTTTTAGTGTGTTTAAGGGAGAAGGTGATTCAAACCTCTTGTTCTGCCTTTTTGTGGGGAAAGTCTCTCCCAGCTTTAAAGTTTATAAACATATTACAGAATGTGCTTCTTTTGGAACAGTCACACTCCAGTGATTCCTATGGGGTGTAGAGTTCTATGATATAACACACAACAGAAATGACTACAACAACACATGTCCATTTGACAGTTTTTTATTTTTTGTTTGTTTTTCAAGGTTTATTGCAGTTTAATCACCAAAAATACAATACATTTAAAGTATACAATGTGATGATATATATATATATATATATATGTTGTGAAAGAGTCCCACAGTTGAGCTAACATATCCATCACTTCATTTATTTTATGAAACCCTTAAATTCCAATTTCTTAGCAAATTTAATCACATAATACAACATTATTAACTCTATTCACCATGATATACTTGACTTCCTCAGATTTTACTCATCTTATAACTTAGAATTTACACTGCTTATGACAACCCCCCCCCCAAAAAAAAAAATGCTACAGTTTGCTTTGATGGAAGAAGTCCACCTTTGCCCTGCCAGGACTACCTCAAGAGGTTGAAATTAAAGAACAACAGCAAGAAATAAAGGAGCCCAAGAAATCCACAGACAGAGCCCCTCCCCTGTTTTTGAGTTGCAGGAAGAAGGAAACTGAGATAGTGGCCTGACTATGTGTTCACATCTCTGGGGTACTTTCAGAATAAGATACTAAAATGAGCTTTGTCCTCACATCTTCCCAAACACAGATAGTTCTTGCAGAATTAGCTATGTAAGATCAGGGGATGCTTTAAAGTTAGGAACAGTATTTCTTTTTTAGCAATTAAATTAAATTTATTAATCCAACCACCTGTAGTTAACTGAAATGTCAGAAATTAACTAGCTGTCTTTTGTTTGCTTTTAAGATAACAAACAACTATGTATCCTTTATTTGCATACAATTTATCTAATAATCCAGCTCAAAACTGAGGGAAAAGACCATTCACTAAGAGAAATTTAATATTGTTTATTTTGGACCTGAATCCTCATTTTGACCCTAATAAATTTCTCTTTTAGTCAACCTTGAATTTGCTTCACAAAGGTGATTATTTTAGGTATTTATTTTACCTGTTTCCAGTTACTCCCATTTCTCCCACCTCCAGCCACTGGCAACCACCACTTTACTCTATTAGTTTATTATTTTTTCTTTTAGATTCTTCTTCTGGTTCATTTCACCTATAATACCCACCAGGTTTATTCATACCTCCTTTTCTGTTTTTATTGAAGTAACATTATAATTGTATAAACTTCAGTTGTGTATCATTAAAAATGTAAATATACTATATTAAATTCACCACTAAAAGTTCAATTCTACCTTTTATCATAAAGTTGATACCGTTTACTGATTTGCTGAGAATATTATTGACTCAGAACTCAGTGTAATTTGTAGACTAAGTAGCTACCAGAAGTTGTCCAGTTTTTTGTGAACTAAAATGAGAAAATGACCAATGTGTGGTATAAAAGTAAATGATTCAGAAGACAAGAAGCCTAAATATAAGTGCTGTCCAAGAGAACATTCTGTGAGAATGGGAATGTTCTATATTTTCACTACCCACTACAATTATCACTAGCCACATGTACCTCTGGAACAATTTAAAAGTAATTAGTTTAACAAACTAAATTTAAAAATTTTACTTGATTTAATTTAAATTTAGATAGTCACATAGGGCCAGCAGTAGTGTATTAGAGAATGCATATTTTTACCAATACCAGAACAAAAAACTACAAAACCCCAGTTAATACCAGAAATGTACTAGATATTATTTGACACGTAATAACAATACTGAAGATGACCAGCATCTATTGCCTTTCCTAACACATTGTAATTGCCTGATAAATGTTACATAGAATGAACTTAATAAATGAAATAATGCTATAAAGCTTGTCAAAGTGCCTGTTGCACACAACATTAAATAAGTCATATAACATTGCATATGCTTGTCGTATAGTGGGCAAGAGTTTGACAAATATTGGCTATTGCTGTTAACAGTTTCTTTTTTTTTTAAGATTTATTTAGCTATGCATGCAAGAACTAGAGTACAGTTCAGAAGTGTGGGAGGTAAAAAGATTCATTATGGACAGAGTAGGGAACAGAACAGGTGGATTGACTGAAACACACTGCTGAGGTGAGCAGCGGTTAAGACAAGGAGAGGTCTGCTGCACCCTTTGGGTCACCTCCCCAGCCGGGGATTGAACTTGTGCTGCAGTGGCTGCAGATACTTCAGAGTGGTGCTTAAACCCTTGCACCACCAGGGAGGCCCATATTACCACTGTTTCTAGTGTCAAAGTAAACTTTTAGTCTTATTGTGAAGTTATAAATTTAAAGCATCTTTTAAAAAAGAGAAATCAAATGGACTGGTCCACCCCAACAGCATCTTTACTATAGATTCTGCTTCATTTTCCTTGAAAAGCTGCAGGAAAATCCTCTTTCCTGGAGAGCCCAGGCTTGATGCCACTTAACAGAGAGCAGTTTCACTGATCGAGGTGTTTCAATGCCTGGTCTCTCTTTGTATTCTCTAATTTGAATTGAATGGTGAGTGTTTATGCAGTACCCCTAACAGTTTCACTGATGGAGGTATTTCAATGCATGGTCTGTCTTTGTTATTTTCTAATTTGAATTGAGTGTTGACTGTTTAAGTGGTACCCCTATAATTTTATGTACCAGAGGAAAATAAGATAAAACTAATCACCAGCCACTCTATTCAATCTGTTCAGATTATACAAACACTAGTAATATGGTATTTGGCATATCAGAGAACATTCTGAACAATGGTCAGGAAGTCCTGTTTAAAACAGCTTTCTTTTCTGCTCTTCTCATTTTATTGGTTATTTTCAAGTCATAAAATAAATCTCCAAACTGCCTCGTGACTTCCTGTTACCACAGTGGAAAGGATCCTAGGCTAGGGCACTGAAGGTAGATGTTATCTTCTCTTCAGGGTTATATAGTTTAGACTAGACTTATCTAAGATAAAACTCATTGGCAAGGGACCTCCCTAGTGGCTCAAGGGTTAAAGACAGCGCTATCAAGTTATTGCCAGCCACTGCAGCATGAGTTTGATCTTCTGTGGACCAGGGAGCTAACCCACATGGTGCAGTAGACCTCCTGCTTCTGTCTCTGGTAAATCCTCTCATCCCCTTGCCTCCCCAGCCCCCCCCCCCCACACCTCTGGCCTACATGCCAGTGCTGGTAAGTATAAATAAATAAATAAATCTTAAAAAAAAATTGGCAAAATGCAGAGGAGAGACATCCATTTCCTGAGCATTTGTCTCTGTGCTAGGAGCTAGACCAAACATTGGAAGTTTGCTGCAAATGGAGAAACTCATTCTGACTTAAGGAATGAACATAGACATATCTGAGAAAGGTGAGAAAGAGAATTCAAACTATCACCCTTACTTGGTTTAATGCAGGGCTTCTCAAGATTGGCTTTATTGACCTTTGGACTGGCCATGTTATGGGTCAAGGTGAGGAGAACCTGAGAAAGCCCAAACCTGCCTGCTCTAAATAGGTTCTGCCCTCTCTTGCATCAAGAAAAAAAGACTCTAGTTCCTCAGCCCTTTAATGAAAAGGAGTTTAATTAGTGTGCAATAAAGAAAAGAGAAGGCAAAGAATAGAGAATGTAGATTTCAAATCAAGTATCCAAAGTTACCCATCCTCAGTGGGCACTTAGATTGTTTTCACATCTTAGTATTGTAAATAATGCTGCAATTAACATTATGGAATGTATAATTTTTTGAACTGAGTGCTTCGTATTCTTCAGACAGACTACTAACTAGACAAATGTAAATCTCATTTATAGTAATAGAAAGCAGATCAGTAGTTGTCTGAGACCAGGAATGTGGCAGAAATTGACTGAAATAAAGCACAAGAGAACTTTTAAAGCATGACAGATAGTTCTATATTTTGATGTTCATGGTAAGTACAAAGGATATACATATCTGAAAGTTCTTTTAACAGGACACCTAAATTGGGTGTATTCACTGTATGCAAATAATATTGTTTAAAAAGCTGATTTTTACAAAACAAAGGAATAGATAAAACGAAACTAAAAACTGACCTTTGACACATGACTTCTGCATGGGAGCAACCAGAGGGCACAAGGAAGAGAGAAAAGAAGAGTGGGGACAAAGAAAGGAAGGAACACAAAGGTCCATGGTGGTGGACTATGGGTGCCTTGGTGGTAGCACACTACGGCGTCAAAGACATAAACCAATAATAACACTGTACAAAATATTAAAAATATATTGGTTTTAAAAATCCCTGTTATTAATCAGTAGCAGTCTATAAAAGATAAGAAAAGCTAGTCTATCAATGGAAGAAGAATAAGTTGCTATTACAGAAGTGAGACATTCAGAGGAAAAAAAAACCTCTTTAAAATTAAAAAATCAAAATGAAAATATAAAGTTGATGAAATCACCCAGAAATCAAGTAGAGCAAGAAATAATGAAATGGAAAATAGGAGAGAAAATGTAAGACAATTAAAGAAACTTTCCAGGAATTCCAGTATCTAAGTAGTAGTTGATGTTGTTTTGGACCTGGTGGGGTTCAGAGAGCAGTGTCCTGGGGTTACCGCTGAGAAAAGTTTCACCAGAATTCCCCTCTAAGCACAAAGCAGTGAGTTTCTCCAGGAGGCAGAGATGTTTACTTCTATCCAAAGTGGTAGTTTTATTAGGTTTTAAAGAAAGAAAAGGAAAGGGGGGCCTCCCTGCTGGTGCAAGGGGTTAGTATTGAAGTATCCATAGCCACAGCAGCAAGAGTTTGATCCCTGGCCAGGGAGGTGACCCATATGGCACAGCTGACCTCTCCTGCCTCACCCACTGCTCCCCTCAGCAGTGTATTTCAGTCAGTCTGCCTGTTCTGTTCCCCACTCTGTCTCTGATGATTTATTTGAATCATTTAGTGAGTCCTCTCACCCCCATCGCTCCCCACCCCCCGCACCTCTGGCTTGCACCGCAGTTCTTGTATGCATAAATAAATAAATCTTTTAAAAAAAGGAAAAGAAAGGATGCTTGCACAGACACAAGCAGGCAGAAAGAGCTGCCCCTAGAGGGACAGGAGTTTGTTAAAAGAGATGCTTGCATAGATACAGGTGGCAGCCTCGGGAGGAGAGCCGCCTCTGCTGCTTTCAAAGAGAAAAGGTTGGTGAGAAGAAGCACCTGCATAGTCACAGGCGGGCGGAGGAGCTGCTGCATCTTGCCAGTGCTGAAATTGCACTCATACAGTCTTCTCTTTGGGAGGGATTCATCTTTTTTGGAATTGTTAACTGTTGTTGGATAAATTACTTGTAGGGTATGACTAGGTAGATTTTTGAAAGGACCTTGATTCTCTACAATGGCCATCAATCTCCATATCCCCACTTCTGGCCTGTGTCTCTGGATAAATTTTTTTCCTTTTTTTTTTTTTTAGACTTTGGAACATTTTATTTTGAAATTGCCAATTATAAATGTCCAATTAAATTCTAATTCCACAGCATATCAATTTTTAGAAAATGTCATCATACCATCACGCCTGCTAGTTCCATAATACAACCAAGAGTGCATTCTGATGATGACAATTTTGATTTAGTGAATACTTTATTACATCACCTTGAATATGTTCACATTATGTTTATTTAGGTAACCGAGGCTTACTTTGTTGTGTCTGCTTCAGAGCTCATAGATTTATTTTTATTTTATATTTATTTTCTTACACTGTTGTTCATTTTTGTACAGTGTTTTATTTCTCCCCTCAAGTGTAGTCCCTGTAGTTTTCCCACCACCATAGCACCTGTGATCTATCACCAGTCCCTTATGCTCTTCCATCCCTATTTTGATCCCTCTCCCTTTTCCTCCCCTGCTGTGTGTCTCAGATCTATTGTCAGCTTGCAAGTGTTGAATGCTTTCTTTAGCAATCTGATTCTTGCTATAGCAGTTGGTGCCCATGGATTTTTCATTCTTTATACTTGGTGTAATGACTATGTTAATCATTTCTAGTCCCACTTTCAGTTTCTGGTCTTGTGAAACCTCCATCCTAAATTTCCTACTCTTAGCCTCCATCAGAAGTAACTCCAGAAAGAGAGACTATAGATAGAAGACATTCATCAAGGACTCACAGAGACAATCTATACCTGAAAGACATGATTTGACATTTTGTAAGAGTCAAATAAGTTCCCAATGTAACAAATAACTTAAAATATTAATAAAAATGGACTTACAACAAGGGCTATCATTGTGAAATTTCAGAATGTTCAAAGAAAGGAAGAGGTGCCTATGAATCTTGAGAGAGAGAGAGCTTTTGAACATGGTTCAAAAATGGAGGTCTAAGATAAAAATGTCTTAGGACTTCTCATTAATATTAAAAGCATGAAAATGATGTAATGAACCTTACTTCTTATGTAGAACCAAACCATGAAGGTAAACTGAAGATTTTTAAAAGTGAAGTTACATTAGTTTATAACATTATGTAGATTTCAGGTTTATAGATTTATCTGTAAATATCTGTATTTACGCTATCATATTTCTCATCAAGTCTAGTTTTTGGCTACCACCATATAATTGAATTTTTGAACCCAGTTTACCCATTCTACTTCTCCCCTTTCCTTCTGGTAGCCAGTGTTTTATTCTTGTAATCTCAGTGTTTTGTTCATAAGATTTGATTAAAGAATGGGCCTCCTGGTGGCACAAGAAGTTTAATCTCAGCACTATGAAACTAACTGCAGCACGAGTTCAATACCTAGCCAGGAAGCTGGTCCATATGGGGCAGCAGAACTCTCCTGTCTCTCCCACTGCTCGCCTCAGCAGTGTATTTCAGTCAGTCTGCCTGTTCTGTTCCCCACTCTGTCTCTGGTGAATTCGTTACACCACCTCCCCGCACCTCTGGCCTACACCCCAACTCTTGGATGCATAAATAAATAAAATAAATCTAAAAAGTAAAAAGACCTGATTAAAGAGTCCTTCAGCCATCTTTCAAGAAACTATTAGAGAACTATTGAAGGACTAAAGAAAAAACAAGAAAAGAAATTGAAAGATAGGATTTAGTGGAAAAATAATCACCAGAAATAATGGAGAAGAGATATTCCAAGATTCCAGGTGTGCACCAGATGTGGAGGGCCAGGCAAGGTACATCTGAGCAATGTGAGCACAGCCATCACAAGGTGCCTTTGTCTTAACCTGAAGACAGAATGCTCTGTGGGCCTGACCATGGTTCTTATCTATATGTTCATGTGGTCTCTGTTATTTCTGACTTGTCTTGTTATCCTGCTTGTGGATGTTCTATCACTGCAAAGAAACAAAAAAAGTATGTTGAACATCTCCTAAGAAATAGACTCTGGTGAACTTAGAAACAGAACACACAGAGCAGCTTTTCTCCCTGTGCAGTATCCCACCTGATACCTAAAACCTGGTCTGCACTGCGGCTCCACCAGGGGTCCCCACCTGGCCAGAGCTGTGTGACCCAGGGCTCACTCATGGCCTTCCCCACTGAATGCCTCAGAAGTTCTTATAAATTGTCACAACTTGAAACCAGGCTCACACTCAAAAACTTTCTCTGTTTCTGAAAGTTTCTTTCTGACAATGATAACCTGATCATTTCCTTAGAGCTAGATTTGAGCTTCCTATACACCTTTTCAAAATTAGACAGTTTACTGGTCAGGGATTTATGTCTAAATGGTGGAACTATACAGAAAAGCAGGGGTATGAGTATCTGAAAACCAGGCATCTTAGCTACTTTTGAAGGGAACAAAGAAGAATGATAACAAGGAGAGATATGCAGAATTTCCCAAGGTTGGATGAGGTACTATTATTTAACCTGGATAGTAGATCCACAGTAGCTTACTTTATATATCGCTTAAATTATTCATATTCACATGTTTATACATACAATACATTTCACAATAAGTTCTATGACAAATGCATTATGCTTTGAGAACTGAGTTAATAACTTTCAACTCTGGCTCTCTTCTCTCCAGCTATTTGTGAGGATATTTAATCATGTGAAACCTTGACTAGCAGGATCTCTACAAATCAAGTTTCAGATGTTTTTACCCTCAAATGCACCGACTGAAACATTTAAAAGCAGCTAAGTGTTTATAACTTGATTTAAAGTGATAATATTCAAAATACCTTTATTTCTTCACAGAGATTGTCAGATAATTTGTGGCTATAAACAAACACATAGTAATATAATTTTACTTGATTGAGCTACTTCATGTCTTAGATTATACAACCTCCATCTGTAACTTCAATCACATTTTTTCCTCCAGAAAATCTTTATTGATTGGTCAGACCTGGAAATATCTCAAGCAGTCTTCCCTAGACAGTGGGAACTGAAAGAGAAGAGTCTGCAGAGGTGATGAGGCACTTTTGATTAAATAGATGGCATGTGAAGTAGGAAAGACACATGGGACATTGTGAAATGATTAGATTGAATATTGAAGGGCTATCATAGCCTGGAAAATTGTGAGAAATTAGAATTACACATTTCTGTTGAGAAAGTCAAGACTTATTGGTCTGGTTGCTGGACTCATTCAAGTCCCACACTTGCTAAATTTAGAAAATATTTCTCATAGGATTTCAAGAATATCCCAAGATGAGGCCATAAATATTTCACAAATTTCTATTTTAATTAAAATGCTTTATGATGCTACAAAAAGAAATAAGTCCATCATGAGAGCAAAAGTATAATAGCAGCTATATCTAGTTCCTATTCTGGGAGAGGGAAAGCAAAGGACAATGTGATTTGGCAATAATCTAATGCTGGCATTCATTGTGGATTTCTTGTTTAAAAAGACATTGTTAAACGATATTAAATAATAAAGTTATTTGAAAGCTCATCTCAAGTCCTTCATAGAATTTCTATAATTACAACTCATCAGGAAGATGATAAGTATTTAACTCTAAACGAATGCTGAAATCTAAAATGCCTTAGATTTCTAGCAGAGTGTAAGTTCTTGCTCAGTGCAGACTTATATTTTGGAGGAACGAGAGCATAAGCTTTCTCTTTGCTCCTAAATTGGAAAAATACAAATCCAGTGAGCTTTGGTCCAAAGACTTATTTTGAAAAGAGAATGAAAAGAAAACAAACAAAAAAATTAAATTTTTCTTGCCACATACATATCGGCATTGAGCAGACTAGCTACAGCACATTTTCAAGTGAGGGAGGAGTGCTTTCATCCTTCTTTAAACAACTTGGTTTTATGCTTCTTTTTTGTGGATTACTCACAATTCTTAAGTTGCCATTGTATCAACACATTTAAGATGAAAAATAAATGGCTATCTGAACAATTGTATGACTGTGACCTAAAAATCTCAGAATATTGTCAGGGCTTTTTTCCTGAACCCAAATATAAAACTTACTACTTGAATATATTTGTAATATTTGTAATATTTACCCCACAGTTCTTTATTGAATTTCTTTTTCCCTCTGTGTTAGACTATGCACATTGTTTTAATCTGAAAAAATAATGTGGATAGTATTTTTGGATGTTATTTATAATACTGAGAACTCTGTTGGTAATAGTGCCTTTGACCTTTAGAAATACTTTGTAAAGGTATCCAAAACATAAAAAGTTCATGCAATATTCCTGCTGCCTGACAAAGCATAGTCAACACAATATGTTTGTGATCTTTCTGGATTACATCCTCTTCCCTTTCCTTGTCAAAGATGACTGCCCTCTGGAATTGCTTTCTGTCCTTCTCAAGCATTTATTTATGTCCTTTACTTCACATAAATGTATTCATAAACACTGTAATATACTTTCAGGTTTTCACATTCATATAAATATTGTATGTATTCTCCTGTAACTTGCTTTTTACAGTGTTTTTGAGATTCACAAATGTTGATTTATATAGTTACAATTTATTTTCAGTATTGCAAGAATATCCACAACTTATCCAGTATCCTTCTGAAGGACATGTAGGTCACTTCTAACATTTTTCTAACACAGACAGTGCCACATGATATTCTTGTACACATGTTTCTGTGCATGTGTAAGAGAATAGGTGGTAAATCTAAAATGATCGCAAGTATGCCTATCTTCACCGTTATCAGAAACTGACACAGTATTCTTTACCGTGGTTCTAGTCATTTCTATTCCCTAGATAGAAGATGAGTGGTTCTTTTTCTCAACATCGTTGACAACACTTTACTGTCAAACTGTAAATTTCACCAATCTGATGGACAAGTCATGATATCTCATTGTTCTCCTGAGATTTTTTGAAAAGTGGACTGTGTTCTGTGAGGATCTCTAGGCAATAGTAATTTTAACATATTTGTAATACTCCACACATTTTTTCTAACTACTAGTGATCAATGTTTCTTGACACAGCTAAAGATTTATCCTAGCGGAAACAAAAAGTATAAACATCATTTCTATTATCTTCACAACTATGTCTCTAACCTCAAATTGCCTTCCTTAAGCAGGTGGAAATCCTGTCTAGAGCATCCTGGACAATGTCAGCCTACTACCCAGTGGGAAGCCACCTTCTTGTACCTTCTCTGGGCAACTCACCTTCCCATTCTTAGTGAGTGGTAGTAGGATAAAGATGCTAGCACATGAAATCAGATCTTTCTTTGAGAATCTGAGAGACTATATATAAATAGGAATTTTGATAATTGCTGTAACTATGGTAACTTGAAATATGTGTAGCTTTTATTTTTAGTGGGATTAGATGGATAGAAATATCATCTAGTTAGTCTGGTCATACATTCACTCAATAAATATTTTAGAACAAATATATATAAGCTGCTGGAGGTGTTCCCAGCTTAGTAGCAGAGATATATTTACAAACAAATAATTATGATGCCACAAATCTTTACAAAGGAGATAATGTGTAGAAATAAATCCCAGATAAACAGGAAAATGGAGAGCAAAACACCAACTATTTCATCAAACTATTTTAGGCCATGCTAGAGTATAATACTATACATATAATATATATGTACATAATATAAAAATAATAAAAGAAGAAAGGTCAAGGACAAAAAAAGGCCAAGTTTGTGCATTTAAATCTAATATTTTGTAACTAACTAGATGCCTAGTTATTAAATCCTACTGACCGCATTTAAGAGCTGTAAGAGCTTGTACAAAGTATGTTTTTTGCATCATAAAAACATAGCCAAAAAATAGTTGTATTAGGGTTACTGAGATGAATAAATTTATTAAAATATGTAACATGATTAAAGAATTCATTGACACTCAGTTATCACTCAATAAATAGTAGTCATTCTAGGGTCATTCAGTAATATTGTATGGAGCAGATTAAAGTTTCCCTTCATCCCTAAATGCAGGCTTAATTAATTTCATCTGAATAATTTGGAAGCAAATATCACCCACAGATTCATGGTTTCAGTCACTCTCAAACCCTGTGGTTTTCTGTATCTATTGAAAACTTTGACTTCAGGAGCATATTAAATCAAATCTCAAGCCACATTAAACTTCTAATTATGTTCCTTTTATGGGTTGTCAGGACGTTTGTCCACTGTGCATCACAGAGGTTTTAATCTTTGTTCTATTTTCTGTTTTACTTTATTTTTTCTATCTAGCTCATTCTGCCTATAGGAAAAGGTATTTTCTCTTTCTGGTTGGATAACATTGTTGAATCTTTATAACTGTTCTAAAAACTCAGTATCATCACACTGGCTACTTTGGTTTTGAATGCCATTATTGGAAGGATGGAAGAGATAAATATAGATTCACTATTTCCATTTCATGTGGAAATCTTGAGTGCTTCAATCTTGTGGCAGGTGCCAGCAGTAGGTTCTTTGTGAAACATCCTCTGTGCTTTTATCAAACCCAGACCACGCCAAGAGGGAGACAGTTCCTGGCAGAGTTCCTATGCAATCTTCCTATAATCCTTTCTGCTTGCTCCCCTTCCTGGGTATGCCACTACCCTACCAGACGGTGGGATATTTGATAAGGGAAGAGAGTAGAAAAATAACCTAAGTTGTGAAATAAGAGAAAATTTATGGAAGATGCATGAGGGGAAAAGGGCAATGGAATGAAAGTAGAAAAAGAAACCAACATTTATTTAGGATTCATTAGATGGTTCAGATACATGATTTCATTTCATTTTCTGTAGCTATGTATATGTGAGTCTTGGAAGGATTAAGTTGTAGTATGAGACTTCTCTTAGTAGGTACTCAGCAAACTGGCTTTAGAAAATAAATGGATATTTTGGAGGTGGGAGATGATGTACTCACACACAGATATTTTGTAATATTATTTCCTAGTTGTTAATAGGAACATTTAATTAAACTCTTGGACCTCAAAGCTTATTGTTTCCCAGTAATAGTTATAGAAACAATAACAAAAATTTTTCTCACTTTGTTAGTGGGTAGAATGGTGGGGCTCCCCAGGACCCACAAACCTGCATGCTCTAAATGAGATCTGCCATCACAGCATAAAGACAAAACATTCTCTCAGTGCATAAGACCTACAACAGAAAATAAGTTCAATACAACTAGTGTGTGACAGAGAAAAGAGAAAGAATATAATTATAATTGTTTCCAATTAGATACACAAAGTATCTATGAGGGTTGGCCCAAAGCAGGACCACTGAGATCCAAAAGCTTGCCACACATTAGAGGCACCTTCTGGTGGAGAACCATAAGAAAGGTGCAAAAGGACCGGACGAGCCTGGAAGGAAAACAGCTAAATTAAAACCCAAATCAAGATAAAGGCTGCCATTGTCATCCTCTCCATGGGTCCGTCACCCACATCACTGTCTTTTTCAAGTGTCTCCTTCCATTCCTCCAAGTCCCTGGTGCAAGTCCAAGGCTGAGAATCAACCTTCACTTCACTCATCTTCACTCATGTCTTGGCTCCATGTGCTTCCTTCACATTGCTCATGTTGCCTCCTCCTCCTTGTTGCTCAATTCCACCTTTCTGTGGGTGGGCAGAGAACCTGGAACCTCCACTTTCTATGGATATCACTGTTACTTTTAAGCCTTAACTACAAGGAATAGAAAAACAGAATTATCCACACCCATTAGTGTGTCAGATGTCTTCAAAAGAATTCAGTGAGTGCTGGCAAAGTTTGAAAACGTGTACTACACAGTGCTATTGTAAACACTGCTAAAATAACCTAAATCCTGTGGTTCTGAAAGTAAAGTTAACTTTGTAATTTGGGACGTGCAGCATTGAAGAAATGAATTTGATCAGGGTATTGATAGTAGAAAGTATTTAGGCAGATGGAGAGAAAAGGCTTTCCAGGTAGACAAAGACAAGCTCAGTACAATGTCAATGGAACATGCTTTGGAGAAGCTACTCGGGAGTCACTTGGGGAAGATGTCTATCTGTAATAATTTATACTTTAAAAACCAATCTGAGACATAGCAACACCTATTGTTCTGTAAATATGACTATAATGGTGAACCTAGTTTTTATTTGCTATTTATAAAAATGTACTAAACTGAAGGTTAGTGAGTCATGGGCTTTCTGTGTAAGACTGAGTGCTGGGTTATCGAAGAATATGTCTATTGTAAGGCAGTGTATGGTTGTTTATTTTGCTACTGTCTGAAGGCTCCACAATGAAAGTAAGAGTGGAATAAATACTCACTGAATGTTTGAGTCTTCTTTCACTGCATCTCAATTTCTTATAACTCAATGCAAGTTCTTAAAAGAGCAAAGAGCTTATGACTGAAAGGCATTCACTTTTTTTAAGATTTGTTTTTATTTTTAATTGAGTTAGCATTAATTTACAACACTATATATAATTCTTATACCATTGGTTAATAATATTATTTTGGAAGAGACATTCCGAGTGGTCTCAAACATACAATTTTGGCCTAATAATTGTTCCGACTATAGTTTTGAAAAGTTCATACTGAGATTGCTTTCATGTCAAACATAGCATTGAGAATTAATTTTAACTAATGGTGATATCTTGCCTAACACACAAAAGACAATACTAAGAACAATTATGAATGTGATACCTGATGTCCCTTGATAAGGAAGGTTTACATGCAGTCAGGACAAAAGCTAGAGAGAAGCACCACGTTGGCACAATACAGGTTGAGGAATGAGCAGTGAACTTTGCACTACAAGGGGTGAGATCCTGTCCTCCTGTCACTGTTCGAGCCTTAACTTCTACTTCCCTGAGTCATGATTTTCTACTTTGATACTTTTCCAGGGCACAGCCATCAAGTAACGTGTGAAAATGTTATGAAAACTAGCTAGACAATTGTACTTTAATATTGTTGGGATTAAAAGGGACTTAAGTGAACTGTACTCACATTAGCAGTTAACAACTGGCAACTGTAGCATTTATAGCACCTTTTAACCTCTGTCTGATGTACAATCTACTGAAGATTGAGTACCCAAAACAGGGTTGAAAATTGTTAATGGAAATAAATACAGTTAAAATTGTTTCCAATTAAATACCCAAAGTTACTAATCCCCTCCTGGGTAAAATGCCCAATCAGACATGGTTGGCTGAAAGCAGAGACACTGAGGTTCAAAATGTTAACATTCTCCAAATGTTAATGGATTTTTGCCACTTTGTCAAGTTTTAAAACTATACATAAAAGGATACAGTTCATCAATAACTACATTAAATCATTACTGATTTGTGAAATATTAATATGAAATATTTTCAGACTGAGATATATAATATGTTCATACCCACATTGTTTAGACCCTGAGACTATCCCCCCAAAAGGTGATACAGTCTTATGTAGCTTGTTACCAGTCCTTTACCTTTTCAAGCATTATGAAAAAGTTATGATTCCAAATGGCAGAATCATGTGAGAAGATATATTTATCATTTATTTGAAAACTGGGTTCCTACTTGTTGAATTAATTGCCATGTATCATTGAGTAGAAATGTTAATGGATTTATATCACATCCTCCTTCAGTGTTCTCATATCTTAATGGAAATAAGATACTGAATAGCAGGAAAGATTAATTTAAAAAAAATGAAGTATTATTTGACTATGGGTTTTTGTTGTCATTATTGTTGTATGTGATAGTTAAACTACATACAAAAGATCTTGGCAGTCTCCTGAAGAATCTGCACCTCCTTTTAGGTCTAGGTACTTCAAGTTGTGTTAATCAACTAAAGAATTGGTGAAAATTTTAAGTAAGATACATCTATTTCAACAAGCTAGTATCAGAGTACTAGTCCTCTGTATCAAAGTCTAATAGAACCTTCTCCTGAAACTGGAACAAAATCCTAAAATTTTTTGTATGTAGATTTTGCATTATGCACTAAATTATATAGCATTTGTAACATGCTTTATAATAGTTTATCAGGGCACCTCCTTCATGGCCTAGGGTTTAAGTCTCAGCCCAATGTCCACTATGGTCTGGGTTTGATCCCTGGCCAGGGAGCTAACCCATATGTGGCACAAAATACTTCTCTTTTCTCACCTGCAGCTCCCTTTAGTAGTGTATTTCAGTAATCTACATGTTCTGCTCCCACTCTGCTTCTGTGAATCATCTTACACACCTGCACCTCAGGCCTATATCCCATTTCTTCTATACACACACACACATACACACACAAAATAAAAGTTTGAACCAACAAGTAGGAAAATAAAGACACAATTCTGTCTTTCAATCCATAGTGTGAGCATTGAATGATGAAGCAATATTTTCTTAATTTGATTTCTATTTTTCTCTTACCTTAACATAACAAAATCAAACTTGTAACATTCTAATGTAGAAATACCCTTTGAGATAATATCTAGCAGTTCCTTCTAAAATAAATATCAATTAAATATTTCTACTGGAATGTTAAAAATTGAATAAAATCTCTTCCTATATGTATCTCAAATACCTAATTTCTTACCATTTCCCTTTGTTTTGTGTACATAGTATCTTCTGTTTTTAATAGTGGACCTTTTTACTTTCTTACTATTTGCTCTTCACTGTAAATATTTTCTCTGCAACTACCAATATTTTCTTTGCAACTACCAATCTTCTAAAAGATAATAAACTCCAACTTCTTGACATTCCAATTTTATCCCATCTTAAAGCACTGTATATTCAATTCTTATTCAGAATTTCATATTTCATTTTCATCTTATTCAGAAATTAGTATTTCTATATTATACTAGTTACTGAATAGCAGCTGATGAATATGTCTGTGACAGTTGAGTCTGAATTAGCAGGTAAAAAAATAATACTGCATGCTAAAACCTGTTCTTTCTAATCTACAGTCTGTGATTAGGCTAAAAGTATTAAATTCTACAATTATTCATACCAAACATTAAACATAAATAAAGGTACACTTATTGGCATGTTAATTCTTAAATAAAACTGTCAGCAATTAGTTTCTCACTAGTTCATTCCATAAATACATTATTTAAAGGTGAATATTTTCATGGATTTTAAAATAATCAGAAGTTAGAAGGGGTGTGTCAGTTATATATATAACCATTATACATATAAAATAGAGATTGAATCCCTGACATATAAGTCCAAACAGCATATGTCAGTGTTTGTTTTGCATTTTGGACAATATTTTTTGGTTATCTGAGAAGCTCTTTTGCTTGCTTTTCCTTAAATTTTTTTAAAGAATAAAATATCATTGCTTTAATGTGTCATGCTTATTTTATTTATCTATAAACTAATTAAATTTATTGTAATAACTACTAAGAATATAATAAAGCTGTAACACTTCATTCTCTCAAGTAAGATATGAATTTATTGAGAAAAAGTAAACTAACAAAGAAACAATACCTTAACTTTAAATGAATATTTAGAATGAAATATTGAAATTCTAACAATTTTATTTCAATTATTATTTCATAAATTTGTAAATGTATTTTTCAGAGAATGTACCTATAGTTATATGGAATTGTACACATCTTGCCAAATATTTAACTTAGTTTAATTACGATTATTTTCTTTTAAAGCAAGTTATAAAAGCATATAATTTTTTAAAAAATCTGAGCTTACTATTCATAGAAAATTTATATCTTAATATGCTTATAAGAATTTTTATTTAAAATATAGGATTAAAATAAATGCTATTAGATAACTATTTCATTCTGAAACCATAAATTGAGCAGAACTTTTTAAATAAGGTTTATTTAACAACCACATAATTAGTAGAAACATTTTATTACATTAGCACTGATATATTTAACAATAGTCTTCATTGCAAAGATGTATGTATGCTTAAAAATTGGCTAAATGTTGAAATTCACAACATTGAATTAATACAGCTATACATTTACTTTCTGTTAATATAAAACTAAGTACATAAAATTAAAAAATACTTAATGTTTTTTAATGCCTACATTTTGTTAAGGAAAAATTGTTCTGTACTGAAAAACTCATTTTTTTAAAGCAAGTAACACTTCTAAAGAGTTTGCAAATGTTAGGAGTATATTGGATCACTTCTATGCATAATGATAATGAAGTCTTTGCAAGATAAGTATGAATGGATATAAATTCATTAGAAATATTTAAAGTGTGAAACGAGTATACACATTAATGTGAAGTAAAAGATCTTTCTTAAACATAATCCACTTTCTTCTTCAAACACTTATAGACTGTGTAAAATTATATTGATCATCAAAACATGAAATTAATTCTCTACTTTGGTCCTTAACTTTTAAAAATTATCTTTTTTCCAAAATAACCTGTACTTATTAACATTGGACTAAGTTTTTCTTCTCTTAGATCTTAGTTACCTGGAGGAACTAGAAAAAGTCCCCTGTACTCATATATTAAATGCATGTTTGTACTGTGATTTGTGTTTTAGTATTTCCATGTAAAATTTGAGAAAATGTGCAGAAATATAACTACAGAAATAATTTGATAGCCTGAAAACTTCAAAACATTGATCTTTCACTATGCTCCAAATAGAATAAATTCATCCAAGGACTTCTTGAGATAAAAATCAAGTGACCCCTTCAAAAGTACAATATGATGAAAGCTTTTAAATTTCACAGATTAAATATGTTTAAGAGCTTAGTATTTTCACTGCTTAATGAGACTCACTGCCATCTGGCTTTTGAAACTGATGTCCTGCTTCTTTAGGGCAGTAGAGGGCGCCCTTAGCATTGTTGACACAGGATAGCTCCTGGTGCAATGCGCTAGCATCTTGTTCCCTGGAAGGAAACATAGTATTTCCCTGGAGCGTTGTCGATGAGTGTCTCAAAGGGTCAAGCTGTTCTAAGTTATTCTGAGAGGCTTTAATTTCAGACCGCTAAAATGAAAGTTGTGATTGTCACAGGGCCCCAACCACACACTGCACCAAAATACACTAATTGTGAAGCCTGGAATATTTTATTGCAAAAATGCTGAGCGCAGAATTTCATAGAAAGGAAATTAGCTATAGACATTAAACGGAATGGTTATTTTTAAAAGATACAGAAAATATAGTCTTAAAAATCTAGCTATATCGCGGATCAATAACCACTTTAGATTTAGTCACTGCAACCAGATTACTAAATTGTGTTTCTTTGTCTAAATAAATAATATTTTACATATTCTCTCTCACAGCACACTATTTCATTTCTATTTGAAAGTAATTTTTAAACTGATTAAGTGTTCCGAAGGATGAGTTTATACTGTCCGAAATAGGAAGGATTAGGGTGAGAAGGATTAGGCTGCTCCTATTATGTAATATGAATTAAAATAAAACTCAGGCACGAATATTTTGCAGCTTTGGACACTTGGTGCTTCATGAAATATGCTAGGGAAGATGGATGGATGGATACAGGAGCTGAGGCAGTTTCATGAATACTAGAAGGAAATTAAGGTTCCCATGATAACATATAATGCTTTAAATCCACTTCAGTTTCCGATGAACTGCTCTTAACTTGGCACAAGAGTAATATTTCCCAGTCCTTACTTTTCAATATTCAATATCTCCCCATTTTTCCCTAGTGTGTTTAACCTACTCCTTCCCAAATTATATAAAATAAAATTAAACCTAAGTCATTGATGGGAATGAAAAACCTATTTTGCACAGTTCTAATCTGACAGCAAACAAAATCCCTCCTGAGGGAGGAGGCTGAGGCTATATCTTGCTGAGGATAGATATTGCACATTTCTGCTTTATTGTCTATATCATTTGATATATTGAAAGAATGCATCTGATGCAATAAATGATCCACTTATGGTCTATTTCTGTATCTGCAACAAGATTGGTGTTGCTACCTTTATTATTCAATCTGAATTGTTTTATCTATTCCTAATTTTAACCACTGCTTATATTTATGAATTTACCAAGAGCAAGCAAATATGAAGCAATTTGTTTTGAAAAGCCCAGACTAGATACAAATCTGTTTATCCCCCTCCCCTCTCCCCCTTTCCTCTTTGATTCATTTACAGTTAAGACATTTAAAATATTTTCTTTCATGCTGTCAATATTCAGATTACAACTATGAAAAACCCTGGGAAACTGAAAGATTTATTGAATTTTAAAATAGTGACTCATAAGGCCCTCATTTCCTAAAGCGAATCTTCATTACCTCGGATTTAGTAAACTACCCTTGCTTTTTCCATCTCTAGCCCTATGAGAAAGATGCTGCTGCAGTGGGTTTTTCCGCAATGCGGGTTTCAGGCCTCATAGTACTGCAGTGCCTCCAGCCGGCTGGGAAGCGCAAAGCGAACTCTGCGCACCAAAGCGGTCTACAAAACTTGGCGTTCTGCAGCCTCTGAGGAAGACTGGCCCGCTGTATGCCTGGTACTGAGGAGGCGGAATGAGTGGGCTGCTTTTACTTGGGTTCACCTAGTCAATTCCCGCCATATCTCTTCCTGATAAATCTTGAGGTCCACACGAGTTCGGAGACTTTTTAGTGAGCCCACCAGCACTGTTAATGTGAGCAGTTGAGGACATTATGTTTGTAGCTTTTTAGGAAATATAACTTAAGTAATAAAAGGAAAGCCTTCATTCTCCTCATTTTTCTTCTTGCCAGTCCTGTCCACTGCTTAGATTCTGGGTTCGCTCTAAATAAAATTAAATTGTATTGCAATATACCTATGCCAAGTGTTAAGTATACATTTTGGTGAAAATAAAAAATATATAAGCCAAATGTGGCAGCAGCTAGAATAGTAAAATCTTTGGTTTCGCTGTATGTGGTATTTCCCTGCTTTTAATTTTTCTTCCGCAAATTATCAAATATCCTGTCATCCTTTTGGTTGGGAGCGGGATAGTCTTAATGCTATCTAGTTTAATTAGGACAGAGAAAAAAGCCATGGTCAGCACCGCGGACAGCGCCAGGCGCAGAGGGCGCGGCCACTTTAGTGAATCCTCACTTAGCTCCTTTCCTTTGTTCCCAGCCCCTGCAGGCCAAGGCAGAACAAAGACATCTATCAAGGCTCGCTCTCTCAGCCTTGGTTTGTTTTTTGGCTCCAAAGCCATGGTGCGGAACTACTACCTTAACAAAGTTCACCTATCTGGTTTCCAAATAAATTCATTTACCTAATCCTTCTAAAGTTTTCATCAGACTTCCCCCCCCTTCTCCTCCTCTTACTGATTTGAACACTGCAACTTTGCTGAAGCAAGAAAATTATCTTGGCTTTTTAAAGTTAGACAGGACAGACTTGAGACTGGGCAGAAGGAAGACTGGAAGGTGGGAGGGGGGGTTTGCGGGGAGGAGGGAAGGAACTTGTTTGGAGCTTCCTGAAGGAGCTGAGCTAGTTGAGGTTTCTTGCTCAGTATGGTCTGGGCTCCGTTTAATGTTGCTATCCTCTCTATTCTGTTTCCTCGTCGATGCTTGGCCTAGGGTTGCAAACAATCACACTACCTGCTCTTGAAATAACTTCTGCTTTCTAAATGCTTCAACTCTCTGGAATATTTACACAACCGGCAACTACTTTCCTGACAGCTGTCACTAAAGCACCCCTAAAGTCTCCCTTGGGGATATAAGGATTTCTGAGGCGCTTACTGAAAACTATGACCCCTTTGCTTTGGGAACATTTAGGTTGGTTCTAGAGTCAGTCTGAGTGTTCTTATGCGGAAAGGGTTTGTTCTCTCACCCCACCCCCACCCCTATAATTGTCTTTTCCCCTTTCTGACCCTGAGACGCTTTGGTGTCCTTCAAGTGCAGCCGTAGGCTCCGCTCTTGGCATTCACCGCGTGCCTTAATTGTATGACATTAAATCAAGGTCCGCTGTGAACACGGAGGGCAGAGTCTGATCTTGATCCGGAAAATAACTGACCCACTGTGAATAACACACTTCTCCCCCTTCCTGCCCTTCTCCCCTGAGATCTGAGTCCCTATGACTCCCCTAGAGTCGTAACTCATAAACCCAGCTCCTGTCTCAGCTCGCCTCCTGCCACAGCTGCCAGAGCCGCTGCTAATTAGTCTGTTTGGTGGTAGTGTAGACGATGCTGCTGTCTGCGTATACATATGCATATATCTGCATGCCATTTGGAGCACACCTAAAAACATACATACATCTATAAATCTAGTTTCAAATGATGGCATGGATCGAAGTTAATTACCCCTCTGGTACAGATCTAATTTCGTAATCGTGTTATTTTACTGAAGGCAATTAACCGAGTTGGTTCGCCCTGTATCTCTTTTAAGTCATTTGCAAAAATAACAGGTTTTCAAGACCGCCATTCAGCATATTTTGCTACCGAAATCTTTTCCGATCGTTTCCTGCTGCTGGGAATGAGATCTAGCACCTAAAAAGGACCATGATCACGCGTGTGTGTATGTAAAGTAAACACGCAGATATGCCTTTTTCTGTGTTCTCTGATAACGTTACCGCGGTTTTGGTTGGGAGATTTGGGGAAGAGCTGATTCCAAGGGCGAGCTGGGTCATCTTTCTTTGTAATGCGGAAAAATTAACTCAACGGCACCTGCCTAGTCCCGGGAGAGATGGGCGGCCCATCTGGTCTGGCTACGATTTTGCTGTAGAGAGAAAAGGCTGCTCGCTAAGCTTCCCCGATTGCCGGGAAGAGCAGCAATCGGGTCTGCCCCTGCTGAGGGGGATACAGGACTGCGCAGCTCGCACTCCTGAGACTGCCGCAAGAGTCAGTAATCTGGAGGAACCTGGGCCAGGCGGAGGGAGGGCGAGCAGGAGAGAGGAAGGGGTGAGGGGAGTTGACCTCTACGGGCAGAGCCCTCTGCGTAGCGGGCAAGAGGCGACAGGCGCTGTGGCTTTTTTCGAGGCATCCCTTAAGGCGCGGTGGACCGGATGAAAAGGCCACCTCCTTTTCCAGCATCCGAGGAAGGGAGAATCCTCCGGTACCGCAGCGTAGTGTCCCGCTGCGGCTGATGAGACGGCTGAAAGCCGGTCTAGCGCAGAAACCCCAGAACGCGCCCCTAAAAAACACAATTACATCAGAATTAGAGAGGGAGGTAGAAGGGTGGAGGGGAAGTTGGGGAGAGGGGACAGCAGGCGAGAGGGAGAAGGCAAGGGAAATACGGTAACCGTGGGACAGGACTCCAACCGGTGGGCCTAGACCTCCATCCTAGGCTTCAACTACACGCCAAGGGAAGAGCAGAGCACGGAGCCCAGAGCCCGAAGTCTGGGGGTGGTGTGGCGCGGGTGCGCGAAGTCTTGGCTGCGGAAACCGCGAGGTGGGGGCCAGACTGCGACACCGCCACCGCCAGAGAAAATATTTCGGGACCTAGAATCGTCCAAATGCGTCCGCACATCGTCCTTCCGGTCCAGGCATCCCGAATTCAGAACCCCCTTTCCCAGTCTCACCCCTTCCCTCAGATCATACTTCGGACCTACACTCTCCAGTCCCCACTCCTTCTTGGCTTAGGACCCTGAAACTGCAAGACTGGCGAGTCCCGGCAAGAAAATCGAAACGATCGATGAGAGAAAGAATTACATAGACACATAGTCCTAGTCCTAGAAATCCTAAGGAGAAAGACCCACTAGCCCTGCTCAAACCTGCAAAGAACCAAAGCTTTTTCAATCGCTGCTCAGCGCGTTCGCGGAGGAAAGAGGAGGCAGAGAGGCTTCGGTGGTATAAGGTGCTTTAGGGTGGGGGTAGGGGGTGGGGAGGGGGTGGGTCGGAGCGGTCCGGTCTTTCCCCCTCGCTTGCTGATCCAGAATTAGGGATTAATGGCTCGCTCCAGCCAAACAAATAAGGCATCTGCCTTCAGCACAAGAGGATTACACGGGCTGCTGACGTCACCAGTCAGACAGATGTTGGCTCCCAAAGTCCTGAGCAGCTCTCTGTGTCCTTGAAACCAAAGAGCCGCAGAAGGCGCTCAGCCCCCAAGAGCTGTGCCTGGGTACAGAAAGGGGCGAGTGCCCTGCCCTTGCTTACACCCCCTGGCGCCAATACCGTCGCCCAAAGACAGCCCCCTAAGATGTCGGGACCCCAGCCTTTCCAGCCCTTCCCTCACAGCCTGGATGTTCAGGCTTACTAAAAGGCAGCCAAAGTCACCTTTCTCGGTTGCTTCTCCCCAAAGTGGAGAGAAGAGTCCACAGCCTCTGAGACATATCACCTAGATGCCTAACTCCAAAGCTCTTGGGCTCTTGTCCATTCACACAGGGTAGACCAAGTAACAGCAAAAGAAGCACCTTAGGCCAGACAAAGTCCACTCTCCAGATCAGAGGCTGCTTCTTAATTATGTGCGCAGGCAGTATGAGTAGGGCTTATCTGCATCTCCTCTTCTTGCTCACACCACCATCCTTTCCCCAGGCCATGATTTAGGTTTATGTTTTATCTTATCATGGCTGTGCCTTTCTAAACAATGGCCATCTATTGATACTCTGTCCTAACCCAGAGCCCATGGCCACTGAGAGCCACAGGGACCTCACCATGGTCCTGATAATTACATCATTTCCTTTGCAAGTACTTTGAAGATGACCTAAAAAAGTGTGTGTATGTGTGTTTCTGTGTGTGTGTGTGTGTGTACTCTTGCCTGTGTATAGATGTGTCCAAACATATCTAGCATCTAAATTTTAAGAACCTGCACATCCAGGTAACTGCAGTTTCATCCTGTAGCCAAATATGATGAATAAAAATGAGGAAATAATTAATTTATAAACTATAACCTCTCTTTAATTTGTGTCATTTTAAAATTCAAACTATTTATATTTCCTGAATTTAAATATTAGTTTTGCTTTATGATTTTCTAAGACCTTTACAAGACACACTGAAGTCAGGTTATGAAGTAAGTCAAAAGATACAAGACACTGGGAATTTAAATGAACAATTTTGAATGTGTTATGTAATTCACAAATAAATGGTTTTAAATGAAATTCAATTCTGTAAAGGAATAAAGCAAATTCAAATAATGAGTGAAACAAAATAAATTGATTTCTGACACAGAGCAACACTGAACCAATCCTGTTCTTGAGATCAAATCAGTATATTTGGAAAAGTCTGTGACTTTCTCAGGAAAAAAATGTTTGCCCACAGCATTGAACTGTTGGTTATAGACTACAATGGTTAAACAAGAGTAGACGGAGTAGCTGGATAATATCTCCATTCATATTATCCTTGTCTATCAAAGTGGCATTTAATTTTTCCAGTTCTATGCATTTAGAAATTCAGTGACTGATAAAAATCAATTTAATTTGCTTTAGTGTCATTCAGCTAATGCCTACCTAAAATAGCAAAATTTCTTTATCCTCACTCTGCTTCAAGGCCTTATTAAAAAATAGTCTAATTCTTAAATGAATAGATTTAAATGTGTTATTTACCAGTAACAAAAGATAGACCTCATCCTATTTTAATTGGTTAAAGTACATATACTATTTGTTTGAGACAGGGTACATAAGTCATTGTTTTTTAAAATTTGGTAGGATAAGTTTGAAAATCCACAATTTACATGAGTCTATTTCCTTTTTAAAATCATAAAGATTGTCTTTGCTTTCTAAATTGTTTTCAATGTAAGTTTTCACAAAATTTCACTGGAGCCCTTTTTGCTTAGTAACTTAATATTGTTCGCTGTCCATGGTCTTGATCTGTGAAGGGACATGCTAGTGGTGCATTTTGAAAAATATATTTCACAATGCTTCTGCACCAATTTGATGCCCTTACATTCAAAAATAATGTCAAAGGGAGCAAAGTCTATAAGCTTTCAGTCATCTCCCCCACTCCAGTTATTTTCATTTTTCTATATTTGCCATCAAACTGAGAGTACAGGAAGCAGATGGAGCAAAGTATGGATTTCATTATTTCTGAGCTGACAATATCACCCCAGCATTTAAGAGTCCAAACAATTATAATAAATTGGAAATAGTATTTATCAACCTTCAATTTCTTTTTCTTTCAAAAAAACTAACACAGACATACTTGTATAGCCATCTTTGTCAAATTTTACATATGGTTTAATGAATGCAGAATTTTTTTTTACAAAAATGAGTAAGAAAAAAAGCCAAACAATAAGCTTTTCAAATCTCTCTCTATATAAATATAAATCTATCACAAACATACACAAGCACGAAGAGTATTAAACTAAATCTCTTCTTTAACACCCTGCAATTCTTTCTAGTGAAGCAAAGAAAGCATATGCTCTAGTAGTTAAAGCTACTTGATAATTCTTTCTGTCAAAAATAACATTTCACCTTTGGCATAAATAACAAAGACTGACCTGGCAGAGTAACATTTAACCTCTCTTGGGATTTCCTTGGGATGAAAGAATAAAGAAAACTTCACTTCTCCCTCCAAACATTTAATTGTCTTTTATCATTTACTTACCCATTCCCCTTATCAGGAAAAGTAAGTAATTTATCTGCACAATAAGCATATATAAACAGACACTTATTTTTCAAAATCCTGATTGTCTCTGAAGATCTCTGGGGGGCACTGACCTGCACAAAGTGGTCATAATATGTTTTGAAGCAACTATCCCAAAGGTAAGAAAACAGGCTCTTGCCCAAATTGGGGTTGGTACCCATGCCAGGGCAAGGGCCAAACTTCAGCGATTCACACTTTCCCAGGCGCAGGAGGGTACTTTCTAAATAAGTACTTAGAACTTGGGTAAATCCTTGTACCGGAAGAAAATGGCCTAAACACAATAGGACTCGCCATTTTCTTCTTGTGAAGCACAAAGCGCTTGGCGCTGCCGGGCACACAAAGAAAGCGTGGGCCCGCGGAATTCTTGCACATTTTCAAGAGGCCAAAAAATACCTCCCCCAGTGCCACAATTTTTCCCGTCTGAGAGCTCCGAGACACACTCTCCCCACCCTTACTCAAACCTTGTCAGGAAAAGATTCTTTATTTGAGATGCAAAAAGACCCACGAAAGGCACGCTGCTAGCTAGAGAGCTAACCCCAGCAAAAGTCCTGAAAACTGAAGGACCCCGCCCGCGCGGCTCCCAGATTCCAATCTAGGCTCGGGGGTGTTCGCATCCCCTCCCTCCCTTCTCAAATCTCTCCTTCCAACTCGAATCGTCCGGTCTTCCAAGCCTGCTTGGTGGACCCAGAGCTTAAGGATCCCAGAGATCTCATTTCCATCCAGTGCCAAGAACCAACCTTGCAGCCCGGAGCCAGCAGGGAGGCTCTCAAAGACGCTCGCAACGCGGGAACCCCTCGACTCGGTGCCTTCCGCTGTCCCCCTCCCGCTGCTCCAAGTCGCTGCCTCTAAGACAGCAGGTGCCCTGTTCTGCACGCCCACAAACGCGCGAAACACTTCACCCGTTCAGGTGAAGAACATACAAGCTTCGAGGAAGCCCCTGTGGATAAAAACACTAAAACACAACCAGCGCCCCGACTCACAAAGCGAATACTCCCAACCCATCCACCGACGCAGAGCCCCACTAAAGCAGGAAAAGAGTGTACTTACAGCCCGTGCGCCTTTGAGTAATCCGTGTCTCAGCCCGTTTGCTTTGCTTGTTTTGTTTAAAAAATACATATGCACATCTCTACACATTTGATTTTGCACATCTTCCACCGTTGAGAAGGAACGAAAACAAAAATCTTGTAGCCTAGTGAGAGGTGGGGGAGGGGGATGGAGATTTTCATTGTCTAAGCTCTGCACACGCAGCCCAAGGAAAGACGCTCATTGCCGAATGGGGCTCCTTCTACTTTCTGCTTGAAATTCAGAAGCTTTCAACGCAGTAAAGCGGGGGTTTGGTCTTCCTCCTTGCCTCCCTCCCTCTGCGTTCTCGTTCTCTCTCTCTCTCTCTCTCTCTCTCTCTCTCTCTCTCTCTCTCTCTCTCTCTCTCTCTCTCTCTCTCTCTCTCTCTTCCCTCCTCTCTCCCCACCCTCTCTCTTCTTCAGCTCTAAATTTCTCTCTCTCTCTTTTTTTTCAAAAGAGGGCAGGTCGCTTCCTGCATCCCAATGAGTTAAATCAGTCACTTACTTCTCATGCATCAGCAGCCTCTTTAACAACCCGAGGGCTGCAGGCACAAAAGAGCATTTAGCTGCCTCCAATTTGTGTAGAAGGCCTGTCCTTAATTTGTTTTTGGAGTATAATTAAATCATGTATTTCACATAATATGAAAATACCAAGTTCCCAACTTTAGCGAATGAACTGCTAATGGTAACCTTTGAAAATATAACCACCCCCCCCCTTCCTGTTGGTATCCCTAGAAAAGATCTATATGAGATGCCCTAGATATGGAGAGGCCTGGGGTTTGGGTCCAAATCTACTCGATCCACCCCCTTTCACACGTCAAGGTCACAGTCATATGATTACCCCATTGCTATAAAATGGAGCTTTTTTTTTTTTAATCAACCCTTCGCCTTGGAAAGGAATTAAGTCTTTTTGTGTTATGGAAAGATGTGAAGGATTACATACGTACATCCTTAATCTGAAATACACACGTAAGCAGAATTAACTGTGATCAGACATGGAGGGCTGATATACCATGCAGGAGTGTGTGGTTTTCGTTTTCTCCCTCCTTGCCTGGTGAATTCTGAGGTCTCCTGGTTTTGCTTGGGTTTCCTCCAGAGACTGACTGGGCCTTAGTAGGGGACAGAGCCAAGCCTTTTTCTTTTTTTTAAGTTCTTGGAGAGTCTCTGAGGGGTCCAGATCTGGCAGACACCACCCAATGGTCAGGGGGGTCATGTGTTAGTCTCCCCTCCTCTAAAGCAGCTGGGGCACAAAGAGCAACTCTGCCTTCCTGCAGTTTCTCTTTCAGAAAAAAAACCCCTCAGACCCTGCCATTGTTCTTCCTCAATGAAGGGGGCCGAGGGTGACAATAGAAAGATCTTCTCTTCCCTACACTCACCACCCACCTCCTCTCTCATCCCACCTAAGGGTACTGTTGAGGAAAATTTTGGGAGTATTACTCCCAAAATTCCTGCCTGGGTGATCATGGGAGCCAATATCATCAATGTCTTGTTTATCTTCTTTCCATTTTCTTAAGCAATATAATGTTAAGTCATCACCTCCCTCCCATTTTCTAGTTCTAACGGTGCTTGTTCAGAAATATTGTACTCAAATACCAGAGAGGTTAAGACTGCAGATAACCGCATTTAGTTTCATGGAAAGGGAATGAAACATAACTCGCCTCCTTTTGCTTCTAAATATTCGCTCTTATCACCCTGGGTTTTTCAGCACGGCCGTGTTTCACCCCGAGCATTTATCAAACCGGAATCTGCCGTCTCTGCCGCAAACTCACAGGCTTCCAGAACCCAGCTGGCATCTACTTGAAAAATCCAGCAATATTTCTTATGGGTTCGTTTGGAGAAAGTGAAAACCAAAATGAAAGAGGGATTTTTAAAAAGAACATACAACGTATGTATGTATCCCTAGATGCTGAGTTTGGGGACTCGAATTATCTATGGAAAAACATCTCTGCTCGAGCTCAGACCAAAGGCCTCACTGCTTGGGTTTATTAGAAGCAAGAGACATCATTCTCTTTGGAGGAACTAGAAAGAATGAACATCGTCCTACTGTCCTTTATTTTTCACCGGATGATTTTCTTTCTATCCGTTTCCAGTTTATTGACCTGGGGTGTGGGGCTGTTAACGACCCACAATATCTTGTCAAAGCCTAAGGGAGACAAGGTCACGCCGTGCGCACCGTGTCCGGCCTACAGGAAGGTTAGATTCTGTGCTCTGGTGAGCCAGAAGGGTTTGCTCTGTGGGCTGGCTGACTCCTTAAGACCACATCGGGTATGTCCTTAATCCAGCAAACTCTCCACACCCGCCCTGACTTTGGCAATGCCATCTTTGCCTTATCTGTTTGGGTCCTGGAATTTTAGCTGTGTTAGTGGGAAGGTCTTAGGAAACCCAAGCGGCGGTTGCGTTTCATGTGTATGGGAGACTGCAAAGGAAAACGCTAGCGAAATCAGAGGCTAAGCTAGAATAGTCTGGGCCTTTAACCCTCCACCCCCTCCCCAAACAGACGGTTGGGATAGGACACCTGCAAGGCAATCTACAGTCACTCCTCCGCGCAGCTCTGCCATGGGGGGGGGGGGGGAGTGGTGGTTTACATTGTCGGATCAGATATGGTCACCTAACCTGGGCCCACATCGCTGAGTCCCTGACCCAAAGAGTCTTTCTCTAGACACCGTTCGACCCATTCCTAGAACAGAGCTTTCCGGTACTCTCTCGCGCCATTTACCCAGGACCCTGGGCTGGTGATTCCCTCCCGGCTCCAGGTTCTTTTGGGTTTGCGGCGCGCGCTAACGTCTTCTAGCCCTGCGCACCTCTCCGCGTCGGCTAGGAGCTTATGAAAATGTAACCCAACTCATTGCCAGAAGTTGTTGCTAATTAGTGGATAATAAACTTCTGTAGCTGGGGCACAAAAGTCTTTTAAAAGTGCAAAGGTATTCTTTGTTATGGAATCAGAAAGGAGATTAGCATATCAATTGGACTGGGGGGACCGGACAATGAGCCCTCCTCCCCCTTGGCTGCCCTCTGTTCGCCGCTCGCCGCCGCCTCCTCCTCCTCTTTCTGCCCTTCCTCCTCTTCTTCCTCTCTCAGCTACCGGCGCTGACAAGTAGCAGTTGGGGACCAGAGTGCGGCCGGCCGGGCCCGAACGGGCAGGCGCAGTGAGCTCTTCCCGCCGCCTACCAGGCCGCGCGGCCTGCGCGGCCTCAGAGCCTTTGCCCTTCGCCGAGGCGCGCGCTGGGGGAAGGTGGAGGCGCGTGGCTGGGCGTGCGGGAACGCGGAGTCTCAGGACTGCAGGCTGAGGCAGTCGTGAGGGCTGGGTCGGGTCTGTCCCGGGAGGGCTGCGTCGTGCAGCCCCCCTCGGCGCTTCCTCTCACCACGGCGACTCGGAACCCGAAAGCCTGAGCCCTTTGCCTCCCGTGGGCCGCGTCAAGTCCCAGCTGCATCCTACTCTGGTGGCAGTGGGAGCCGCTGGCTCCTCAGCTCACTCCGACCTCTTACGCCCGACCTGACCTCCCGACCCTTGCTCGCATATATCCCTAGGCGAGCTAGCGTTCGGGACCAGAAGAGGCCTCCGATCTCTAGGCAGTCGTGTCCTTGGCTGATGTAGGTTCTCGAGGCTGGTCCCAGGGAGAAGTACCCGCCTGGTGGGTCGCCAAAGCGAAGCAAGTGGAGAGCCCCAGGCCCGAGCAGGCCCGGCCAAGTCTCCGCGCGGACGCGCCAAGGCCCGCGCCCCCACCCGTATCCCTTGTCCCAAGCCGACCCTGAGGGAGTCGCCCGCCTCCCGGACTCCAGGCAGAAATGAGAAATCCAGGTGCAGGAAAGCAAAGCAGAAGTAGTCTCCGAGAGGGAGACGTGGCCCAGGCCTGTAGGGCCCTGGTCCCCACTTCTCTGCGCCCCCGGCCCGCTCGTGTGCGTTGGTCCCTGAGCGCCGCGGCCTGCGGGGCCGTCTCAGGCCGGAGAGAGAGGAGGTGCGCGGAATGGCTCGGGGAAAAAAGGGAGGAAACTAGCAGCGACGGCACTTCACGGGTTGCCGAGCTGGACCCGCCACTTTCTGGCCGGCGGCGCGGAGCCCAGGGCCCTGCCGCTAGCCTCTTCACCCCGAAGCCGCCCGCCACCCTAGCGACCCCAGTGAGGTTTTCTTTTCCCCTCCCCCTCTCTCCCTTTCTCCCAAGAGGCAGCTTCCGTCCTCTAAATGCTTTTCAAAAAAGGAGATCTGTGGGGCTCTGCCTTTTCCATCCGTCTCGCCTCCTCCTAACTGTGGTGTTCGGCGTACAAGCGCCAAACTCAACTTTCGCGGAGCACGAACCGCTTTAACTGCGGTGAGGGAAAATGTCGGGGGAAAAAAGTGGAGGTCGGTGTTTCCCTAAATGCAAAACATCAGAGAGGAATCTGAAAAGAGCTTTACTTTCCCTGCGAAATCTCCATTGTTGCTTGGCAAACAATGGGAGCCTGGGCGACTGTAGGGCTGTGAGAATGAATAGGCGATCCGCGGGATGTGTGCGGGTCAGTGCTTGGGGTCCCGGGCCTAAAGCCCCTTTCTCAGCTTGCCACAATAAACCAGAGCAAGGTTTAGTCTTTACTGGGTCACCGGCCATCTTCTATTATTCAACACTTCACAACAAAAAACACTTATTAATCAGCGCTGACCAGAGGCCCCTTTTGAAACAAGAGAAGAGGGGAGAGAGAGGGAGAGAGAGAGGTGAAAAGAAGATTGAGAAGCCCTGGACAGATCTTTCTAAAGCTAGAGCAACCATAGGGTACTTTCCTCCAGTGGCCAAAGTTTATTTGACACAACAAAGTTTCTAATCAGGCCACGGAGACCTGGATTTCTCCTTATTTGCCATACTCGGTCTCTCCCTCAGAAGATGTTGGAGACTTTGTTGCGAGGAGGATGTCTTTAGGTCAAATTGCTAAGGCCTGATCTTAAAGATCTAATTGCTATTGGAAGAGAAGCCTGTTTCCCAGCTGGGCCTCCACTCTGGAGAAGGCGAAAGGAAGACTGCCCAGCTCTGCTATGGGCACCCTGCTGATGGATGAGGTGTCAGGCCAGTAGTCATGTGAGGACTGGCTTCCAAATGGTATGAGCAGTAGTCAATGTGGTACTTACTGGTGATACTGAATGTGATGTGTAGATTTTCTACTTCCTGATGTTTCAGTCCAGATATGTGACTAAACTTTGCTTGCTAGATTGAAGAACTAATTATTCCTATGCTTACACAGGATTTAAGAGAAAGATTTTGATGAGTGTCTTTAGAGAAGAGAACGGTTCGAAATGTTCCATGCCACTAAAATCTGTGAGCTTTTTGCTCAACTTATATAATCTTTTAAAGCTTTTTTGATGCTTGTAACCTAATTGTATTTCTTTCATTTATCTGGTTACATGATAATTATGAACACATGCTCAAACATATATGTACACTCATATACATCAAAGTGAACTGCTGCATACACCAGCTTTATGAATGAATTTAATCCACTTGGAACTCAGCTAGACATTTTGGATGGCAAAATTTTGTCACTTTCTGACTTGGGATTAGAAGCCAATATTTCTTGGTTATTCTGTCTGTTTTATATTACTCAGGTTGTAATTTAGCCAAATGAGCAAACCTCTTTGTAATGGCTGATGTGTACAAGTGAACGGAGGCAATAGATATTGAATCTTGGTTGTCAAAAGACTTAAAAAAATAATTTTCCTAAAGAAATAGAAGTGGATGTCACAGCAGTATTCTTTTAAGTTTAGAATTTTGTTTGTGTGTACTTTGGGATTCCTGCATAACGTGACTAACTATTTCAGTTGTTGTGATTCCAAGAAACCTTTAAACCCAGAAAATGTCTGGATGGGGGATTGTGAGTGCAGCAAATTAAGCTGTAGAATTAGATGGCTTGGTAATGAAAGCAAGAATGCAGAATTACTTGGTAGTAAACTACACTGGTATTTACCATAGTTTATGTAGAAAATGCAAAAATGGTTTGGTTGCATGGTTTGGTTGCTGGAAGTGTTTTACTTAGATGCCTACTATTCAAGATTGGCTTTTTGAAAAAAAAAATGTAGAATATATTGTGTTACTCAGATTTTGCAGAGCTCAACGATTCTTGCAATGGAGTAATCAACCGTTATCTGAATTATTTAAAGCCTGGGATTAAAGCCTTGGAGTTGAATGCTGACAAGCTCTCACATGTAGGCAGGGAAAATTTAGGTGTTTTTTTTTTTTTCTGTATATACTTTGAAAATAATTTGGTCAAGTGTGGTGAATTATTTTTTAAATTTATGCATAGGGACAATGAATAATTCTTTTACAAAATGTTTTCCAAATGAGCAAATAAGATTATTCAGAAAAAGAGTAGGAATCTGTTTAACACATAACAGTATGTCACTTAAAATGCATTATTTTTAAAGAACTTTTTCTTAAAATATTTCTGTTATGGAAAGCTCCACTATTTCAGAAAAGTGTTGAGTATGGATACACAGAATATATTCATTCAGCAAATCCATTTGTGGGACATGGCAATTTTATATCATATTTTTCTTTCTGGTATTTTGGTTTACTTCTTAATTTGCTTAAAGTAATATTCTCTTTCTATATGCCTTTTTATTTGTAAACTGAAGGTATGAGCTACTAAAAATGTACTCATGTACTACAAATTATCACAGAATATTTTCTGAGTGAGTTCTATTGAATAAGCAAATAGTAGAAAAACTCTAAACATAATACATAATACCATTAAATGTGTATATATCATCACATCACATCATTTTAACACATATTTACAGACTCCAACTACTTGATCTTTCCTTCTTTCCTCCCTGTTTTCCTCCCTCCTCTTTTCCCTTCTTTCCTCTCTCCTTTCTTTATTCCTTCCTTAGAAATTAAGTAAATAACATTGTAATGACATTTCCTTAAACATGCCAGTGAATTTCTATGGAAATTGTAATAATTTCCATATCTGTAAAAGGAGAAAAGAATAATGCATAAACATTGTATTCAACAAACATTTAAAATAGATAAATGTTATTTGTTGATGTTATTTACCATTGAAACAACATTTATTAAATTTGGGCTATCTTTATGTAATCATTGCTATTCCAAAGTACATTTATTCAGAACCACGTATATCCTGTTGCATTTATTTTAAAAAAGAAAATTCATCTGTTACAAAACCCCCAAAATTACATGATAGATTTAACACATCATAAAAATTATAGGTATTTAAATCATCTATATCCTTGTTTTTCTTTTCTTTTCTTTTTTTTTTTTTTTGCTTTAAAAATCCATCTGGACATTTAAAAAGAACATGACACTTTTAAATAAGTCTCAACTATATAAGGAAACAAATATCTTGATAGAACTTGTACATCTTTATCCAAATAAAGGTTAGGTGGCAAAGCCTATGACTGTAAAATAAAAGTATATGCAATCTGGTGAGTTTATTTTAAAACATATTTCAATTTTTGCATTTGTATTCTTCCTAACAGATGCATATAATTCAGACATTTTTCCATCTTGATTTGTTAAATTCAGTTCAAATTTATATCAACATGATCTGACAAAGTATAATATCAGTAGGTTATTATGAAGTATAAATATAAACTCTTCCAAATGTAATTTTAATATATATTATTCCTTTATCTAAAATAAATCAGTGTGGTTTTCATGATAGATAGAAGGTAAAAAGGAACTGATAGAAATTTGACTTGCCTCCTATGATTTGCCCTGTTGTCAGAGAATTCTGGTTAGTTGTATAGATCTAAGACTTCTGTGGAGAGACTCAACCTTCTACTTATTTATTTATAAACTTCTACCTCACTAGAGATTCAAAATTATATTTAGGAAACTAGACTCTTACATGGTATGTATGTGCTTGATTCTTTGACTTAAATACTTCATGAGTACACCAGAAGTAGATTTTAATGGAAAATTTTCATTAGGTTAACATGCATTGCATTTAAGCATTCCTTATGTATTTTTGTGTCTTTGATGTCTCATATTTTGGAAACAAAGGAAAATCAAGCTTCTGAATGGAATTCTCTCACCAAAGTTATTTACACAGTTCTTAATTTAAAATTACCTTCAATTAATTGCATTTTGATGCATATGCTGTAAAACCCATTTTTGACTTACACATTTTTTTTTCACACAGAAATGTATCTGCTTCTGTAACCATTTGTGATAAAGCAGAGCATTCTAGAGAATTTCACAAAAGTCTCCAAAGGTGGTATGTGTGTGTATGTGTGTGTATTTAAGCTATATAAATTTCAATGGTTTGTGGATGTTTATTGTAAGTTTAAAAGGAATTATTTAGCACTCCCTTTCAATATATTTTTTTTTTAATGAAAGCAAAGTTTTAGGAGTGCCTACAAAGTAAAATACATAAACTAAAATACTTCTGTGTTTGAAATTTTTACCTTGGTGATCAGATACTGAGTCTGTAAGGTCACAGAAGCTTTTCTTTCAATTAAGGCGGCTATTTGGAGATACTATGGCAACTAGCTGTGTTGAGAGTATAGCAAATAACTAAGGTGTTTTTGTTTGTTTTGTTTTTGTGTTTTTATGGATTAGAATATAGCTCAATGTCTTTGATCACCTCTCATGCCCCTTATACAATTCATTGCTTTTTGTGGGAATACTAATGGGCATGGTGTTTCAGAGGGCTGGGCAGTAAAATCTATAGAACAAGTAGATTTTTGGGTGGTAATGCTGGTAGTACTGAACCAGTCTCTGTCCCAGAGGATCTGTTTTTTCAAGCCTTTCTTTCTCTGTCTTTCTGCTGCCTCTCCATTCAAAGTGCTTAAGAGATTCCATGAAAATTACAGTGTGGTAAAATCATTTGTTCTGTACCTGATGACAAAGGTATCAAGAGGCAGGAGAATTACTCAGGTCTCACATCAGGACTGGTCCTTTGAAGTTTGTGCTAATCTGTAGCAATATAATGTTATGTTTTATGTATGTGTTCAATGTTTTATTTCCCAGTAGTTACGTGTACATTGCAGATGCATGGATACCATGTTTAAAATTAAAACCTAAAAATGAGAACATTTACTTGAACATATTTTGTAAGAAAAAAACATTTGTGTAAAAGGTCTTAGCTATAGGGAAGGAAAAATAACATAGTCTTGAAAATATACTATTATATTACAATGCAACAAACTTTATTGGACCCCAGTTTTTTAAAAACCACTGCTAACTGAAATATATGAATATCCCAAGAGTTTTTCTAGATACACTCACTTCTTGTAAAACCAGCCAGCTGATATCACACTTAACTGTGATTTTTTTTTTTTTAATGCTATATGGTGGTTCAGTGGTTCCCTGAAACTTACAGATAAACAGGTTTCTTTGAACACATGCATTACCACAGGACCTAACCTAGACAAGTTACTCTGGGGCCATCTGGGAGGAATTGAGTTTGGCGCTCTGGGATCAGAAAGTCTTCTAAGCTTGACATGGCAGTTTCTCTGGACTTCTGTGAAGGGCCTTGCCCTCAGGAATAGAAGCACAATTTCTCCAAAGTGGTAGGATAATACCAATTTCATGCTTTGATGAGGACCTAGGTTTGCTAGCATCAATCCTAAGGATTCCTACAGCTTTAAAGAAAATGAGTTTTGTTGTTAAGCTTTCCTTTTATCTGCTTTCATCTCCTTTTTTCCCTTTCCTCTTCCTTCTTTATCTCCCTCTACTCTTCCCTCCTTCAGAGTGTAGAGGCACTGAGTTAGCCCAGTGGACAGATTTATATTCTGATAGGGTTTGCTTGCTTTCTTAGTTATACTTTAAAATCAGTTAGGTGAGAGTATAAATGAAGTGTCTTCACTCATTTATTATTATTATTATTATTATTGGTAATTCTTTCTTCTGAATCTTCTGTTCATGGAAGAAGCTAAATGTCTGACTAGTTACTTGCTAAGCACAACTGCTAGAGTCTGTAGGTCAGGTCAAAAACCTGGAGAAGGTTTTTGCAGGTGTGATATTCTTCTGGGGGGACTTAAGGTGACCTTAGGTTAATTGATTCGAGATATATCTCTTGAGACTGCTAAAGCACACTCTCAGACTTTTTGGAACTCTCCTGTTTTAGAAATGCTTTTAAATCTGAAAAGAAATAGAATAAGATGCCCTTTTTGTATATTTCAATTAGATCATGTCTCCTTTCTCTTCTGAAGTGTGTGTGTGTGTGTGTACGTGTGTGTGTAGGAGGGAGGAGAAATAGGTGAAGAAGGAGAACGAGGAGAGGAAGGAGAGGAGGAGGAGAAGAGAGAATTAGGCATAGTTGTTGAGATATGAGACTGGACTTAGTTTAAATTTAGAATGCAGAAATATATAAATATGTTATCAAGGACTTTTGGAACATCAAAGCTAGGAAAAATAATCATGCAGTTTTATAATGTCTCTCATTTAGAAATGTAGTTCTTTCTATAGCTGGATCAAGAGATTAAGGGGACTAAAAAAAATATGAAGTGCCTGGGAGATTTAGAATTCTTGGATTGTTAGAAAGATCATCTGTTGTCTCCTTTGATATTGTAGTAAGATGGAAGGAGGGTTACAAGAAAAGAGAGCTAACATTTGGTTGGATTTACTATATGTCAAATGTTCTAATGGACTCTTTCACAGATGCACTATTTCATATATAGGTTTGGCCTGCTTTTTGAAAGTTCACATGTCTCTCTACTTTACTTTTACAAAAGACTTACATTAGTATCCAGTTTTGTTAACTGAAAAAATAAATTAAAGAAAGTTTCACTTTTAGGATAAAAGGCAAAAAGTGAAAATAGCATTCCGTCTATTTGTCATACAGAAGCCAACATAGAGGTAAAAGGGCCTTAAGCAGCAAGAGTGGCATTACCAAGCTCCTTCCCTGGAACTACTTTGTATGGCTGTGTATTTTATCATATTCTTTCTGCTTCTAGCATTTATTAGGGTTATTTTAGGTTTTATGTATTATTTGGTATGAATTGGTAGGTTAATTTTGGTTCTGGCAATGCTCAAAAAATTCCACGTAAAATAAAGTATTGCTTCTTCACTTTTAATTTTGGCTTAGGAAAGGTGTAATAGGAATGCTCTATTTTCAGACAATGGGGGAAACCTGTATTCTTACTAGACCCCTTCAAGGTAAGTATTTATTTAATTCTTTCATTTCAGAGATGATAAAACTGAAGATCTGGAGGTTATATAACCTGACCAGATCTCACAGCTAACACATTTGAAATCCAAATTAAAATCCATACGAGCATGTCTCCAGAATCTGTATTCTTTTTCTTAAACCAGACATATCTCACATGATTTATTTTCCTCAATCATTCATGATTCATGACAGAAGTAAGTATTTAATCACCTTATATCTTCTCATACTCCTCTTTTGCTATATTCTCCCCCGGGGTTTATTTTATACTTTTGGCCTATGAGCAGATGCCTTATGCTTTTTCTTACACTCCTACCCAGAATTCTATTCTTTGGCTCAAACTGTTCAGTTTGTCTAAAGTTATTTTCAAAAGGGGCTTGAATTTGGGTGCTTTTTATTCACAGGAGTATGTGAACTGATTTTATGGTCAACACACACACACACACACAAGATTTAGTACTATATGTTGCATTAAATTGTGAAACAGAGATATTGGGCAAAGGCTGTGGCAATTTTGCTTTTCAGTAATTTGACTTTGGGATGTGGTGATTGTGTTCTTCCCTCCCAGTTCTTAAGTATTTATTTTATGAAAAGTCTTTTGCTGTCCTACTACACAATGTAGACAATTAAATCATAAATCAGAATACTGGAGGACTTGCACTAGTTCTTTATTGAGGGTAGGTGTCCTTGAATAGCAGAATTAACTCTTCCAAACCTTTGAATCACTATGTTGCATTTATTAAATATTTGCTCTTTGGTGCTTAATTTTCTTTTTCTTTTTTTTTTTTTAAAGATTTATTTATTTATGCATACAAGAGCTGGGGTACAAGCCAGAGTCACGGGAGGTGAGAGGAATCACCAGACAGAGTGGGGAGCAGAACAGGNAGATGGACTGAAACACACTGCTGAGAGGAGCAGCAGGCAAGGCAGGAGAGGTCTGCTATGCCATGTGGGTCCCCTCCCTGGCCGGCAGCAGGGATCGAACTCGTGCTGCAATGGCTGCGGTTTGCTTCACAGTGCATTGCTTAACCCACTGCGCCACCAGGGAGGCCCTGGTGCTTAATTTTCAATAAAGAAAAATAACAGTAGATCAGTAACAAACCTACATTGCATGTAGTCTTCTAGATATGAGTATACTTTTAGTATACTGAATATAATTATCTGCTTCAGTTTTCTTATCATGAGAATAATAATCCCAGATTTTAATGTAACTGTAAAAGTTTATTCACACTGGTGGAACACACTGAGAGTGATAAACAATAGTATAAAATATAAATGCTGTTAGATAACATTTAATTAACCTTATATTAATACATCTATTTCCTATACTTTCTTATTGACACATTTTCTTTCAAGATTCTTACATTAAAACTTTGAAATGACCATTAATCACATACAAAGGTGACTTCTAAAAAAATAAAGAACTTAAAATGTAAGCGATCTGAAGATTCCTCATTGAACTATAAATGCTGTTAGGTACTCAGGAGAAATGTAGGGTAAAAAAGAGAGAGAAGTAATTTTAGTGTCTGCACAGGTGCAGGGAGCATGGAGAAGTCTTTTAAAAGTATAGTATTTTGTTGATGAAAATGATTTACTAAATGATGGTGGTTATATGGAAGAGAGAACATTAAAATTATTGTTTTTGGGATTAAAGTTTGGAGGTCACATTATTTGTTTCATTGATACAAATAACCTTGCAAGTTATGTTGTAGGTATGAGTTATACTTTCTAATACTAGTCAAATCAAAGATTGAGGGTTTTTATGGGGGAACAAATGAAACATACCGATTGTAGTAATGTATTGTCAGTGACTGAAATCTTAGCCCAATAATCATTAAACCTTAGTTTTATTTGGGTCAAATCTCAGGTAAACTAGTTTGATTTTTTTTAAGTTTGATATAATTTCTTCATTTTCAAAAATGGAAATAAAATTATTTATTTGCAGAGGAGATAGTAAATACTAATTAAGTGGTTTGAGCATTGCTAATAAATTTCCTTTTATAAATTCAGGAATTCATGGCTATAAACTCAGATATGCTTAAGATGAAGAATTTCATATATAATATATCTCAAAATTTGAGTTATTCAAATATATACCTAGTAGACTCAAATCAGAGACAAGCTCCTTGGAGAACTTAAAGCTTGTTTTAAACTTACCCAAAACACAGTGAACTTTTAGTAGAAAGCACTGTATCCTCCTGGTTTCACTTATGAGGCTTAAGTTTTGTATGTGTGTCTTTGAGTGACTATGTATGTGTGAACACACCCATTTGTGTGTATCTGTATGCTATATATGTTGTTTCTTTTGTCTTTTAGGTAGAAATATATAAATATGTGTTTAGGAAATTGAAATACCAAATCACAATGAATCCAAACTAGTACTTGTCTAGTTTTTAATGTAGATGAAGGATCTGAAGGCACGACAATACCTGTTTTTAAATTAGCAGGCATGGGTTTAAAATGGGCTGTTGTATGAATCAGATCTATTTAATCTAATTTTAAGGAATTATTTCAGGTTTGCAAGCCTAAGCTTGTCATAGTAGAATCCTTTATGCAAGGACGTAAGTTAGACTCCATGGTGGCCATTCCAGGGTGAATGGTGTCACATGTATGAGATGTCATGGAAAAGACATTGAACAAGTAGTTAGGAGTCCCATTTCTTGACTTGATTCCATATTTAACTAACTGAGAAAATGAGCAGTGTCAGTTTCCTCAACTGTAAAATGAAGGCACTGGGTTAACATCAGACTTTCCTAGAAGAACTGCAAACCAAATTTCATAATTCTTAGACTGATGCACTGTCCCTATTGTTTTACACAGTTGTTCCAAAGAGTGTTTCTATGGACTGAGAATCAACTCCAGGCAAACTACATGGCGGGGAGTATTGCCTGCAGAGAACTGTGCACATATTCAATAAATACATGTTGCTTGAAATTCTTGATGATTAATTAACCATCTAGAGAAAGCCTGTGATCAATGTTGATGACTAAGCCTTAATGGCAAAATAGTTAAAATTTATTGAATACCTCTAATGTGACAGGCATTTTACTTGCAGTTTGCATATGATATCTCATTTAAGCAATCATCCAGGAAACACATCTAAATCTTCCTGGAGAGTTTTGACATTATGTTACTATTGGCCTTTCTTGTGAAAAGTATTTTCTACTGAATTTGTTTGGAGCCTCCCTCATGATGTCATTTGAAGCAATTCAATAAAATAAATGGATTGCACTGGAAGAAAGAGGGCTAAATATCTAAGAAGACTCAAACTAAGGCATTGACTATATACATTGCATCTTAAAAGCAATAGTCAAGCTCATGCTCAAACAGAATTCTGTATCCATAGTAACTTCATCTCTCTGAATATTTAGGCAGCAAATGTACTTTTTAAAAATTTACCATGTAAATAGCTCAATAATAATTTATTTTCTTTTCATCCTGGGATTATTATTTAAGTTCAGACATTCATCATTTCTCTTAGAAGGTTATAACAATCTCTTCACTGACCTCCCTTCTTACCATTTTCTAATCTATCCTCTTTTCTTCCTGCTAGAGAATTTAAACTTACTGAAAACATGATGAAACTGATCATGTTTGAAATTCTTCAACAGCTCCTTTTGACATCATATGTGGAATATTGGCTTTTTGCTATCTCCTACCCAGGATAAAGGATCTTCCCCAACTGTGGGTTTCCCATGCTTGGATGTAAGCTTCTCTTAGCAAGTTGATGTGTCTCCCTTCTCTTGGTTCTTGGACTTTCCATAATAAACTGACTTTGAATCATATTGGTGATTGGCACATTGCTTGTCCTTAATGAAGTCGTAAAGTATGTGGGAAGTCTGAGCTGTTTTATGAATTCAGCAGAGGAGACATAAAAGCAGACCTTTTCTTTCGGTGACTGTCATTTTGGTCACTAATAAAAGGTTAGAAAAAATTTTGATTTTTAAACTTTCTTGTCTCTGGCCCAAGAATATTTATAATACTGGTTCTATGTTGTTAAATCATTTTGGACTTCCATCTCACTGAAATTGCAGAATCTCGGGTTTTGTGACTTTATTGATTTATAAGCCAGCTCTAGCTGATATATGTAGAGCGGGATATATTTAAGCAGGCTGATGAAAACAGATTTGGGATCTCAAAGTACAGATAGTAGAACAGTTTGGCCCAAAAAGAGCTGGTTGGTAAAGATGATTCCTTATTTATTGTGTGTATTTGAGTGAATTTCTTAGCCACACAAACTTTAGTTTCCTTTGTTGTGCAATGGATCTAATTCTTAGATTATAACTCTTCACATCATTCAATGCTATGACACATGCATAGTACCTTGTGTAGTGTCTGACATAAAGTAGACTCTCATAGTAACTATCATTGTCATCAGCAGCAGTAGTGTTCTGTTGCAGTGAGTTCATTAAACTACCTTTTCTAATAAATTATGTTGTTTTATTTTCACAAAGCCCCCAACCCTATAATTTTGATCCATGTAAAGGTCTTAGTTAACTGTCTTAGTTCCTTAGAATATTTATTTGATCAGATAACCATTGGGTAGGATTGCGAGAAAATATTTTTTAGGATTACTTCTAGAAGATCTGATCTTCCTTTCTGATAATAGAAACTAAAATCTTAAGTCAAGACCACCCTGAGAGTCAATGCTGAATCCCTAATCCACAACATGTGTTTCTAGGACTGAGCCTTGGATGATATGAGAGGGCTATAATAAATGAGGCAGAGCAAACATTAGAATGACTCAAAGGAAGTTGAACAAGGATGGTAGCAGAATGGGAAACTTACTATGGGTCTTGGAGACATTTCTGCACTCTGAAAAATAGAATTGCCATATTATGTGAAATAAAATTGGTGGCTATGATATTTAGGAGCTTTTTCATATTGAGGAGATGAGACAAAGGTATTTTAGCATTCAAGTGTTCCTCCAGCCACATTCCTTTATCTTGCTATACTTTCTGACATCCCATGAATTAGGGACATGTCTTTGTTAAATAAATCTCTATTAATACACAGATATTCAAAAGATATTTCAAATACAATATGTCCAAAGACGGAGTTATTGACTTTTCCCTCGTCAAAGTCTACTTTTTACCAAATCTTCCTTGCTTGTTGCATCTTAGTGAATTACACATCTGTACACTGGGAAAACTTCAGAAGTCATCCTGGATTCTTTTTTCTATTCTTCCATCAGCAAGCCCTACAAGCTCCACCTTCAAAATATTTCCTTTCTAAGTCTCTTTATGTTTATCTTTACCACTATTATCTTACACTGGACTACCATCATGTCCCTCCATTTACTGCAATAGTTTTCAAACTGGTCTCCCCATTTCTACTTTTGACTCTTATTCCAACCATAGCCCACCCTTCCAAGAGATGCCAGAGCAAACTATTAAAGTGTAAATCAAGTCACATTGTTCCACTGTTCCACACTAGGAAAAACTTCCACAGCTATGACCCCTATGTGAGTTACCTATCCTTTATAGTTGCTTTCCTTCTTTTTTTCTTCCCATTTAATCTTTTCCAGCCATTCTGGCCTTTTTATTCCTAGATCTTGTATATTATGAAACAAATGGTGTTTTATTTCTGATTAAGTAATTTTAAGTAAGTCAAGCTAAAATTTATGGTCTCTGATAAGACAACAGCAATGTACTTTTTTTTAAAACCTCACTTCTGTCTCAGTCTTACTTTCTTACTATTATTTTTTCTTTTACCTATTTTAATTAAAAATTAAAAAGATTTTTATTATAAAAGCAATATACATGTTTATGACAGGAAAATAAGAAAATGCAATAATAAAACACTAGAATAATATTCTTACCACATTATATATCCCAAACCTCTAGTGACTAAATGTTACTTCTTTTGTAAAGTTTAAATATATTGCAGGAGTAAAAAATCCTGGTCTGCTTACTTCTGTTTTTATTTCTAAACTTTCCTTCTTTACTTGGCTACCTTATGCTCATTCTTCGGGTATCATTGGAAATGTCTGGAGGCTTTCTCAAACATCTCATTGGTGAACCTCTGTCCCCTCTTAATCGTATAACTCAAGCATGTATAAGATGATGTTATTGACCTGTTGATGGACAAGGAGAGTATTTTTCTTATTACTCATTGTTTCCACAGATTTAGTTTAATATCTGACCCATGAAAGCACTTAATGAAAATTGGTGAATGCATGAATAAATGAGTTTTCACTTAGGGAGGGTTTTGAAAGTGTTTTTCCAGAGTTTATTTTGAATAACAAATGTCAGAGGTGGGTAGGGGGTAGCTATGAATTATAAAACATGTTGAATAGGTATACTATAGGGGATAATATTGCTGGGATTCTTCCTCTTAGAATATACCCAATAAGACTCAAGATTATGAAAGTTCTTCTTTTAGTAAGGGTCTTTTCTTTCGTCTTCTCCTTAGTGCTGCTCATGGGGACTATTGAGTCTGAGTGCTTGAATATGGTAGAATCAAACAAAATGTTGGAAAACCAAAATGTGACCTTTGTCATCATTCAAATTTTATTGACTCACAGTATTCATTTTATTGATTTGTAAAATCAATGATGTTTTCTTTGTGTTCATAGCGGGATAGCAAGCACTGAGAGCTTGTAGCAGATTAGTGGCTATATTTTCAAGCTCATTTTCTCATCAGGATGGTACAAATTTGGCTCAAAAGTAATCTATTTTCTGAATTAATGAAATAGTTTTCATTTGGCCCTGCCATATTTATGGAGCAGTTAAATCTTTGCTCTAGGCAGAAGTGATGGCAGTACTACTATCTAAAGAGACACAGCAACATGCGGGGATGGAAAATGTGGATAGTTCCAGTAAGTAGTTCATACTAGACTTCCTGGGTTTTTTTCTCTATAAAATCAAATTGTCTATTCCTATGCAAATATTTTTATAAAAATGAAAAAGAAAGCCAATAAAATTTAGACAAACAACACATGGAATATTGAATTTGGAGGCTACTATGATGAAACAGATTTTAATGTCATTATATTTTAGAGTAGAAATTACTCTGAATACAAAGTGAATATCCCCATCCAATTAGAAGAGATTTGTTTTCTTTTTCTTTACTACAAATACTTTCCATTTTCTGAGTGCCTATCATGCATCATATAATCTTCTTGAACCTTCAAAATGTCACAGTAGTTGTGCATTTTTGCTCCCATTCTACTGAGGATTAAATGGCTTAATTAAGGTCGCAATGCTGGGGTTTCACCTGAATTCTTTGATTACAAACTCTAATCATTTTAAGAATCTAGGGAAGACTGATAGAATTTTCAACATAGAATCTAAAGTATTTTAAAATACTGAAAAGACTCATAGAATATTTTTTCCTCCAACATACAAATTTGCATAATAACTTCATGAATTAGGCTGTTCTTTTGGAGGTGAGGGCAGTAATACTATATAGAGAGAATAAGGTGAAATAATACTGTAAAATGCTCATTGACTGTTATTGATGAAATAATTTGTAAGAATAATATAAAAAAAGTTGAAAAGAAAAGAAAGAAGTAAGGGTAGACTATAGATTCCTGGAATCCTGTGACTGATTAAGGAGACAGGAAACAAAGAGGTTTCTATACTAGATAGCAGGTTCTAAAAGAAGTCTTGGAAACAGACCGTGGTGGAAAAACCAAGAAAGTAAGACAGAGAAGCAACAAGAACATAGGATGCTTTGGTCAGCAGTGTGGCCCACACATCAGAAAACATATGCCACAGATTTGAAAGGTGATACTTACATAGCGATTGTAGATTCTGTTCCATAACCATGTGGAAGAGGTTTCATCTAAAGACCATAGTGGGAAGGAACAAGGTAACAAATACTGACGTTTGATATAGGACTGTTTGCTGAAGTCAAGTAGACTAGAGAAAGGCAAAACCCCATTGACTGGCCTTTCAACCCAAGGGCAGTGACATTTAGTCTCTTGGGCGTCTTGCTGACCAAATAGCAAACTCTAGTATGAAGTGGCTATAGTTTCTGTCATGACCTCAGAAAGATCTTGTTTGGTGAGATGGAGGAGTTGGATATGGAGACAGATATGTAAGGAAATAAATCACAGATAGTAGAGTGAGTTATATAATACCTACATAAACATAGAAGTCATTTTAGAAGTACAGAAACAGTTATGACTAATCATTTAAATAAAAACACACAGAAACTATTTTGTAAAGTCATAAGTGTTTTAGTACCATGAACAAAGTACTGTCTACTAGCACAGTAACAGAAGAATTAATTTTTCCTGCTGGTTTTAAGGAAAACCTCATTGAACAGGGGATATTTGAGTGATCTTCAAGGATGAGATTTTTCTCTAGGCAGAAAAAGAAATTAACTACGAAGAACATGAAGGAGGATTCTGTACCCTTGTTCTTTCACAGAAAGATTCTAGGGATAGAACTATAATCTATTCAATCAACCAGGAAGAGGCACTCAAACTGTAGACTCAACCATATCCTTTTCTTTCAATTATCATTAAATGATCCAATGTAAGTAGCTGCCCAGCTCTTGCAGCAGTTAAGTTTACAATGATGGGTTTCTTTATTGTGGAAGTGTGTTTTGTTGTGGGTATCTATGTATATAGATAAAATGTAGAGGAAAACTACTGGACCTCTAACTTCTGCATGATTGTTGGAGTGAAGTGTGTGTGTGTGTGTGTTTGTATGTGTGTGTTTGTGTGGTGTGCTTGGTAGACACAATATTTGTGAATATCTATCTGTATTGTATAGGATACATAGCCAGGGCAACTCCAGGACACTGAAAAGAAATGAACTCCTTCTACCTGCCTTTGTGCTGCTTTAGTCACATTCTGTTCAGGGCTCTATAGGAATATGCTGCTGTTCTGACATTTAGGTGATGGCCTTTGCAGAAATCTGGCTTCAGTCAGGTGCATTTCTCATCGATAAAAGACCATGATGTATATGGAGATATTTTGCCACCCATAGAAAGTGAATGAAATAAGGCAGTGTCTTTTTCCAAAGATCAATTTTCAGGCTTTAGATTATTTTTTCTGGTCTAGGATATAATGAACATACCTAGGTGTTTTACCATTGCTTCTCAACAGCTGCCCTGGTGGGAAAAGTCAGGCACAGTATGTCCCTTAAACTATAGAAATGTCAGCATGTGCTATGCCAATGTATTAACTCCAATAGTGATGATTCAGAAACATATTGCATATACACCATATGGGCCTTAAATATTTATGAAACTTAAAAGTCACAGAAATAATCTTTAATGTAAAAGTTAAAAATTTATTACTATAATTTTTATGAACTAAGTTTTAAGCATTTAATTTTTTAACTTACAGATTATTCTATTACTGAAAGGACACTTACAATTTAAAAAAATCAGTTCTTATTGATTGCTTATTTTGCAAAAGACACTATATTAGGGACAATGGAGGAATAAAAATAGTGCCCAGAATTTGTCAGATTCTTAACTCGTTCTTCCTACTTTCTATTTTACTACCCATTGAGTGGTAATTTTTCCTAGTAGGATAAGAATTGGAAAGAAGAATAGGAAAATTTTAAATCAGTCTACTCTTTGTCTTTTTCAAGTGAAATCGCATATAGGGAAAATCAGAGCTTGGGAGGAAATTTGTACAGCAATAATTGTACAGGTTTCTTAGACTTCGAAAAACAACACTTTTTTCTTAGCATGTTTTCCAAGTGTGGTGTGGTGCTAGAGTGACTTGGCATAAGGTAATCTGAAAACTCTGGGTCAGTAGCCCAGACACTTCAATTTGTTGTGTCTTAGTTTTCTAGCTTGCAAATGAGATACTGATTAATTTATTCTTAAATTTGATGTAAAGTTTATACAAGCTTTTTCATGTTTACAATGAAGATTTTAGGTCATTGAGAAATGGAATCTCATCTGTTTTGATCACCTTGGTGTACCATGTTTTGAGTACATAAGCTAAGGAAAATTTCTTCGGCACATATACTAAGGAAAGTTTAGCATGAATGAAGGAGTAAGATCATGCAGATAGATTATAGAAGCTGCTTCTATGGTGTTCTAAGAACCCATATGATTGTGAGGTAGAACTGAAAAATCATAAACTACTCTTCAGTTTTCATGAATGTATTTATCCCTCTTACCAAGCTTTAATCAAACCTTAATCAAAATAAAATCTTAAAAATTTCCTGACATATCATGGACTCTTTAAGAGATAAAGCTTCTACCTTTCCTGCTTTTTGTCATCAGAAGAGGTATAGTGCATTGAGATGTGCTTTGTCATGTAATTTATATATAAGTGACTGTTTTGCTATATTTGTATTTTTTTTTAATTTTGCCCTCTTCTTTCTCTCCTTAGTGTTACTCATCGAACAATTTCGAGGAACCCTTTCATCCACATTTGTTAATTTCAGTTTATAGATCGCCTTTCTACTTCAAAATTCCTATGATCATCATTAACACTATTTTTTTGATACTTGGTTTTTTTTTTTTTTCTTTTCAATTTCTTTACCTTCACATTACAAGTTTGACTGTTTTTTCTGGGATCTAATCCCCATTAAATGTTTTATCTCCAAAAACATTAAAATCAGTTATGAAGATAATTATTATGTCAGCAGTATTATTTTATATTTACTTTTGTTTTCAATTTAATTTGTACCTTGAACATTCCCTCACACCCAAAAACTTAATATTCACTTCTTATTTTTAAAAATCCTTTTTCTTCAGGGCTATTGATTAACTTTTGAATCATATTTAACCTCCAACTCTCAGTCCCATGATCACTGATTAAAACTTGACTTTCCTATAGTACATTAGCTTACATTCTCTTGATCTTGTGGTAGAGCTGGGGCATAGATTCTGCTTTACTATCTGAATTCCCAGCTCTGGTCCTGCCAGTTGTAAAGCATTATAAAAACATACTAATTAGGTCCTATAGAAATGTACACAGTCCTCAGTCAGAACTTCTCTGTTCTTTGTGACAAGTCATCGTGTTTGGATGCAGCAGTTCTGATCCAGTTCTCTTCTCCTATGTCCTCAGTCTTATTCTTACTTCTTTTAAGTAAATTAACTGATAAGCTTTCTTGATTTACTGAGAACATCAAAGACATCTATGGCCATAACCCTGTCAACTTCTTTCTCCTTAATTCAGAAAATTTCTTGTATCTCCACTCATTATTCTCACTGCTTTCCTTTTTTCTCCATGGCAAATTTTAGTAATTTGTGTTTGATCTAATTACAACCTGATTTCTCTAGGATTCTGTTCATTTTTACAAGTTTAAGTTCCAAGACCTACTTCTCATTTGTTATATGTTTATTTGAATAGGTCAAAGAAATTTGTGACTAAATTTTCTTATCTGTAATATAGGAAAATGATACTCATTTCAAGGGATTGCTGAAGGATCAAATGAGATGATGGATTCTTATGTGTCTTTTCAGCTATTTTTTTTTTTTTTTGTGGTGATAAAGCTATTTGGAGCAGAAATATATTTTTCCTTCTACATTGTTAACCTACGCACTAAGTAAGACCAGAATCACAGCAAGTAGTATGCTTTAACTGCAGTACATGTAAACATATTTATGATTTTTAAAAAGTAGGATAGAATGAGAGATAAGCTATCCCAAGGTCCCCCCACCCTGCCTTTCCTTTCTAGAATTGTGGAATATAACTTGTTAAGAAAAATGAGAACAATTTTGAAAATTAAAGTAGCAGGCTACTTTAAAGAGATCAAGCTGTTTCACCTACAAAATTATGGGGCTTGATTTGATGATCTCTAAGGTCTCGTGCAGCTTCAGGAATCTAATATTATGGTCCTACATCTGAGCTCTTCTTACAAGTATGAAATTCATAGACTTAACTCCTGTGTCTCCTGAAATATAAGGCTGCAGCTCAGGGACAGTACTATTTCATCAGACAAAGAAGAATTTCTTGTTGCAAATGATTGTACTATTAGTTTTTGAGAGAAAACTCAATGATCTGCTCAATGTACAAGGAGCAGTATTGAGTGTTTCCTAGCAGATAGATAGCTGGCAGGCTTAAAATGAGTATTGATGTGTTTATGTGGAGATAAGGATACACGTTAGCTTTTGTCAGAATTCTATTTTCAATTACTCTTGAACTAGTTTGAAAATTCAGCGTCTTCACGCCAAATATCTCTTAGTGTGCCACGTATGCTGAGTAGCAAACCCTGACATCTCAACAGGGCTCACATAAGTATGCTCAGGTAAAAATTAAATGGTATCAGAGTGTGCAGATTTCTGGTGCTGCTGTAATAGTGAGAAATGAAGAATTTTTTCCCATTAAATGACAAACCTATATCTCTTAATTTTTCACTCTTGTTTTGATTCTCACATCTCCCTCTCTCCTTTCCTCTTTTTCTCTTTTCTCTTTATCTCTCTTTCCTTTCACATAAAACCCAGGGCCATTCTAGGAAGGAATGAGACAATTCTTGAATACAGGTCTCTCCACTATAGCTGATCTTGCTAGTTGAAAACAGGCAGACTATCACAGAGACCTAAGGCTGGAAGTAGTGTTGCAAAGTCATTGAGACCAATTCTATAACTTTAGGCCATTCCACACTATACATAGATGACCTTTCTAGGTGAGAAAATTCCATCATCTTTCAGGGTCTCTCTTCTAATATTGACCAACTTACACTGTCAGAAAAGCTGCATTATTGAACCTGCTGCTAAATTGTGTTTGAACCTGGATTCAGTGAATGTGTTGACAAGTTAAGATAAAAAGGAAATGGAGGAGTAGGGGCTATTGAGACATGGTCCCAAAGAGTCTCAACATTTCCACACATTAGACTTCATAGGTTTGCAATAGGTATATGCAGCCTAGGATGGAATTGATCCTCTTGAAATATAAGCCTATAATTTTCAGCTACTTTAAATCCTGTTTGGTCCCATATGTGACCACAGCTGTGAGGTCTTCAATGTGATTATTTTAAATCAAACAAGCACTTTGTCTAAAGATAGACAATTAATAATGTTAGTAAAATGTGGGATGCATATTTTTGCAAATTGAAATTCTACTTATTTCACAGATTCATGAGTTGTTGGATTGGAAAGGAGCCTTATTCATCTATCAGATGCTTAAATCCCTTTAGAATATTCAGATCACCACCTATTCTTTCTCTGAATGTCTCTTGAGCATGGAGTATACTTATTAAGGCTCTTTCATTTTTAAAATAATAAAATAATTTAAAAGTTCTGCCTTGAGTGTATTTTGGACATATTCTGAGTATTCTTTATCTAGTCCTTTATCAATCACTTTCCTTTTATCTCCAGAAAGCAATGCAAAAATCAACACTATATTAATTTACAAAGCTAAATATATCAAATAGAATGTACCAAATTTTTAGAAATGTTTAGACTTTTGACAGTCGTACAAAGAGATGATTTTTTAAAGTAGGTACATATACAAAAGAGGATACCTTATTGCATTTATTTTGTTTTAGGGAATACAGTTTTTTTTTTTTTAAAAGATTTATTTATGCGTACAAGAACTGGGGTATAGGCCAGTGGGGTGAGAGGATTCACCAGAGACTGAGAAGGGAGCAGAACAGGCAGATTGACTGGATCTACTGAAACACACTGCTGAGAGGAGCAGAGGGCGTGGCAGGAGAGGTCTGCTGAGCCATATGGGTTATGGTTTTCTCATAAAACTTAGGTTCTGCCCTTTATTTTGTATTTATCAAAAATGTGACTTTCAATGCATATTAACTTATTTTCATTTCATAAAATCAAAATCTTTGCTACTAAATGCTTCAAAGCACAGTGCAAAACACATTTCTATTAGATAAAAACAAGTCAGCTGAACTAAAAATAGAATCTGTTAAGACTACTTAATTTTTTAAAAAGATTTATTTATTTATGCATACAAGAACTGGGGTACAGGCCAGAGGTGTGTGTGTGGGGGGAGAGAAGATTCACCAGAGACAGAGTAGGGAACAGAACAGGCAGGTCAATTGAAGTACACTGCTGAAGAGAGCAGCAGGAGAGGCAGCAGAGGTCTGCTGCACCGCGTGGGTCCTCTCCTTGGTGGGAGATCAAACTGCAGTAGCTGCGGAGACTCCATGGTGCGGCGCTTAATGCCTTGCGCCACCAGGGAGGCCACAAGAATAGTAATTTTAACACTATAAAATTATTTCTTTTAGTTTGCTGTTGACGTGAAAAACAGGCCAGTGGGGAAAGAAAGAGCTATTTGACTAGACTGGGGAGTTTAGGGAGGTGTATTGGCACTTGGTGATGTGGTGAAGTCCACCACATTCTGCCTCTACTGTTCCTTTCTTCACACAACAAAACGTGTTTGTTATAATGCCAGATATGGATGGTTGTTGAAAGGCTGACAATAATATAAACAGAGTACCTCATTATCAATAAAAAATAGCCATTTTCTTATTCATAGCTGCAATTTTTATGTTTTTAGTGAATCTATAAATTGAGAAAGGTATCATGGAATTAAAAAAAAATTCTTCCAATGAGATTTTTAAAAAAAGATTTATTTATTTATGCATAAAAGAACTGGGGTACAGGCCAGAGGTGTGTATGTGGGGTGGGTAAGAGGATTCACCAGAGACAGAGTGAGAACAGAACAGGCAAATTGACTGAAGTACACTGCTAAGGGGACTAGCTGGCTCTGCATGAGAGGTCTGCTGAGCCATGTGGGTAACCTCCCTAGTGGGGAATTAAACTTGTGCTGCAGTGGCTGCAGATGCTACATAGTGAAGTGCTTAATCCCTTGTGCCACCAGGGAGGCCCCAGTCTCATGGAATTTTGAGATTTAACAGTGACATTGTTGTTTTGGACTTTGTAGTCTTTTTGAATCCTTGGTGTGTGATTTGTCAGGAGAGTGATTTTAGGCAAGTGATTCATCTCACTTAGCATACATTTCCTTATCACAAGAATCACGTGAATAAGTATCTATGACTAGTGTTTAATAAAGGCTGATGATTTCTCCTAACCCTCAATATACCAACCTATTGCAGATAACTCCTGTAGTGATAATAACGGGGGGTGAGGAATGGGGGTTGTGCAGTTACTTTCACAGATTCCAAACATTCAGATTTCCAGATAACTTGTAAGGTTTTGGCATAATGACATGCTAGCAAATTCTCTATTGCTCTCCCAATGTGGATTGTTACTGTTGTCTTCAGAAGTGACGCATCTCCTCCTGGTTTTCATTGAATACCTTATATCCTGAGAAACAAAGGTCCTCTAGCACCTCGGAGACAATATTGTCTCAATGTCTTCCCTTGAATTTATGGTTCTGCCAAGTAGTATTTATCAAACATTTATACAGTTTTTTTTCTTTACTTTTTCCCTGGAGAATTAGTAGTGGAAGTTTTTGAATATGGCCATTGCAATAGAATTAGAGACCTGAAATCTAAACAACTTGAGTCTGGTTCTTAGCTCTGCTGCTTACAAGCTGTGAGAATTTGAGTAAGCCACATACCTAATTTTAGCCTCAGTTTCCTTTCCTTATTTATAACATGATGATAATAATAAGTTGACATCTTCAAAGACTTATTTTGACAATAAAATACAGTGATAAAGTTTCTGGAGACTGATATATACAGATGAAAGTTTTTATCTTACTAGATCTGATTGAGCCAAGATCTGACTGAGCCAATACCATTTTTGGAATTTTCCATAAGACAAAGAACCCAAAGTCGTGCATTTCTCAGCCCCATATGCTCATGGAAGCCTCAAAGCCTGGACAGTGTCGTGCTTAGGCACAACTCCAATAGATCCTCCCTCTAGACTACAGGGCTTCTCAAGGAGACTGGTCCCTAATACAAATTATCCCTGTGACTATGGCCAGTCCCAAATGAGACTAGATGATGTGGTGACTCTCATTAAACCAGCATTGCCACCAGGCAATAGGTAAAGTACATGTCTGTCCTAAGGATTCTCATAAAAAGTGAAGGGTAATTCATTTGTAGTAATACCTAATAATTATATCTCCATGCATTTACAGGGTACTTTTACATACATAATCTGCTTTGATCAGCATGTAAAAAAGCCATGATGCCCATAAATCAAAATCATCACAATTCCCATTTTACAGATTTGCTTCAGATTAGTCAAGGAGATCTTCCCATATCAACAGCGAGCCATTTGGCATTTAAATTGAGGTATTCTGATTCTTAGTCTAACATTTTTCTTCCACTCTCAACATCTGAAGATGTTATAAATAATGAACCCAGGCATTGGGCAAATGAAGCTTCAGTGTGTTCAAGGAGCACACGAAAGTCAATATGAGGCCATGTCTGTCTTGCTATGCACACAGATACGCAGCCAGTGAGACAGCTGATTCTAGCAGTTTTCCACTGAGGGGCCTTTAAGATCTCACTCTTTTTTATAGATGTTCTTTTTATTTTGGATGAGTGAGGAAATGATAACGCTAAATGTTAAAAAGGAAACATGAGCAAGTTCAAAACTTTAAAAAGTACTGCTAGCAGAAATCTAAAGCCGTAGCTGTCTAAGTTTGTGCATAACTTCTTGAGAGAACTGATACATGTGCTTGACCTCCTGTTCTTATGTACTGCATGAGACTTTGCCTTTCAGCGTTGGTGCTCTGACATAAGGGAGTGTACTCATGTACATGCTCCTTTTGCCAAGGTAATGGCTGTTGCTAAAACACCAGTAAGATACTTCTTGCTTTCTTATAAATTGAAATAGGTTTAGACTAGGATAAAATAAACTTTACTTAGCAAGAAAAACCTCCAGAGCCCCAACCTGCCCTTCCAATTTCTTCTGTACCTTTTATTTCTAAAGCGGAAGTCACTGATGCCAACCACACCAGGATTCAGCCAGTGCCTGAAGATGTCAATTTTTGATGATAAATTATTCCTTGTTGCTGTTGCCATTATTATTGACATTATTGAGATAGCAGATTAAACAGTTTTTAAACCTCAAAGTTCAGTTTCCTTAAAAAATATGGCAGCAAGAGGAAAGTTTTCTTTTTCTTTTTCCCTACTTTCACCTCTGATCAATTTTTTTTCACTGCTAAATGAATATGTCACATCCACTTACTTGTAAGGATAATTTGAGGAACTCTATTTAGAGTAATTTATTTCTGGCTTTATTAGCCAAGCTTTGTTCTTTCTTCCCTGTTATATCATTCTTTTCTTCCCAGGCAGGAAAGATTTTTTAAGCTTACCAGATTCATAATTTAAGAAAGAGTCAATATATGGAGTTTATTTTTACTTCTGTGTTTATTTGAGTTGGAAGAGGAATAAACTAGTCCATAGTTTATAAATAAAACACATTGTTGAGTCTGTAATGTATAATGTCAGTGCTCCAAACAACATTTATATTACATTAGTGCATTTATAAATTATCACTGTATATGACTAATTTATTAGTTGCAGAAATATAAAATAACAAAAAGACTGCATCTCAAACTACACAGTACAATATTTCATTGGACTAGACATAGTTTAGGGCTTAAAAACTGACAAGCATTAAGTGCTGGATTTAGAAAAGTAGATTAACATTTATATTTTGAAAGAAACCTTATTTTTCCTATTTGTCTCTAGTAGGTAGCTGAGTCTTAGAGAGCTAGATAACATAGGAGGCTGAGAACAGAACTAGGGGAGAGGTAAGAAGATCTTCTCCAAAGAGTTTCCTGCACATACTCTTGCTAGCCAGCTTAGCCCCTGTACTGCTTCTTTCCCTGCAAGCTTCATACACTTTGAAATAAGGGTAATCTTCCTTTGTCCATTTTCCTTACCATCTTCTACTTTCTAAAAGACAAACCATATTGAGAATTTAAACTGTATTTTATACACACACACACACACATACATATAAACACACACACATATATTTCATGTAAACATTTCAGGATGTAAGGGTTCAATAATTAAGGATTTGCCTAGTATATTTGTAACAATATGGTGTAGGTTACTGGATTTAAAGTTGATGAAATATCTTTGTGAACTCCAAAGAATTAGCACATGGTAGTTATTTTTTGTTGTGACAGTTGTTAAATATGTAGTTAATCCCATAGCTGTTTACTCTTTACCTCCCACCATCTTATCTCCAAACTAATGATCACACTTGCTTCCTTAGATGGTTCAAAAGAGCTTTGATTTATATGAACATATAAAATCTGGCTTGATCAGAACCGTGGTTCTTATCATCGGTCCTACACATTGTGTTTTATTTTTTTCAACTAACTACTTAATTATTTGTTTTTTAATTAATATAAGGAATACAGGGAAAACATTCCATCTATTAACAAAATTTTCAGATGTGATTCTCTGACATCATACACTGCTTCTCTTATTGAAGTAATTACTATTCTGAATTGTGTGTTTATTTTTCATTTCTCGGCATTTTTAAAAAGTAATTTTAACTGAAATATGTTTCTCTAAAATATATGATTACAACTGTTTTTAATTTCATAACAAAGTATCTTATTATGCTGCATGTAATCTTGTACTTACATTTTTTCATTCAATTATGTATTACTCAAATTCACTCATGTGTTTTTAGAAATAGTTTATTTATGCTGACTTCTGTATAATATTCCATTGTGTGAATCCACTATAGTTTTTTTCCATCCATTTTCCTGTGGATAGAGATTTTTGTTTCTTCCCTTTGCCCTTAATGTGAGCATTCTTGTATGTGTCTCTTCTGTATATATACAAAAGTAGAATTGCTAGGTTTGGGGATATGTCTTTGTTTAATAGTACAAGACAGCGTTTAACATACTTCCAAAGTGATTAAACCAATTCGTACTCCCACAAGCAATATCAAAGGGGTATTGAGCTAAATACTGTCAACACTTGGTAATGTTAGATTTCTTAGTTTTTGCCAGTTGCTGGAATATAAAATGATACATCATTATGGTCTTGATTGCAGTTCTCTGATTGCAGTTCAACCTAATGAAGTTGAACATTTCTTTTTTTATTGGCCATATGTGTTTTCTTTTCTGTGAAATGTCAGCTCATTTTCTATCAGGTATTCTTTTCTTATTGATGTGCAGTTCTTCTGCACTGTTGGTGCTAAACATTTGACTACACAGGTTGCAGATAGCTTCTATCAGTTTGTCACTTGTCTTCTTTATTTAAGATTCCTTGGTTGAATAGAAGTTCTTTAATCTCTTAAGTATGATTTATTCATATCTATGTGGTATTATTTAGTTCTGTTATTAACGGTGTGCTCATTTGTCTTATTTTTAAACAACTTAGATACTTTGCCTAACACCAGCGCATTTGTTTTGATAAAGTTCAATATACATTTCTCTTGCAAATATAGAAATTAAAGGGTAGCACAAATTTCATTGTGATAAAGGTCGCCAGTTATTAGTGACATTGTGCCTAATTGTGAAAAAATCTGGCAAAATTTTCCAAAGTATGATTGTGAACATGGGATGATCTTTGAAGAACCAAAGAAGAACTTTGGGTCCAAATAACACCTAGTAAACATTGCTCTAGGTACAGTCCTTTTAGTGCCAGTTGCAAGGCAACCTTGCCTTTTCTCATCACTATTAACCATAATTCTAGAAATTCAAACCAATGTAATAGATTAGGAAAAAGAAGTGGGACAGACTTAGAAACGAAGTAGCAGAATCAATATTTTTAAATGCGTACAAAGGTCGTCTCAGGATTTTAGAGTACACAAACTGAAAAGTGATCAGGAGTAACAAGACAGTATGGTGGCCAGTTATAAAACAAATATGCAAACATCTTCACCCTCCTATGTGCCTTCACCCTCAGCAGTAACGAGTCGGTATAGGAAAAAAATGTAAGAGGAGGAGCACCTCTTTTTTTGCTTGAGTACCAATGAACCAAATGGCCTTATTTTCTAGTTAGAAAAAGAGCAACATTCAGGCATTCTCTGGTAGTTGCCAGGATCTCTGTCCTCCTGTATCCCATAGTCCCAGGGACATTGGTGTTAAGTGTAATGCAGAACTTTTTCAAAAAAAATTTATTCATTCATTCATTTATTTTTGCATTGTTGTTCATTTTTTATTTCTCCTCTCAGGTGTTGTTTCTATAAAATTAGCACCACCAAGACACCTGTGTACCATCACCATAGACTCTTGTGTTCTTCCCTTCCATTTTGATCCCTTTCTCTTCCCCTCCCCCGATGAATGTCTCCAATTTATAGTATGACTGCTAGTTTTGCCTTTTTTGTTTTTGTGGTTCCTTGTATGGTTTCCCTATGTTCCTCCTATAAGTGAAACTATCCAATATTTTTCTTTTTTCATAAGATTTATTTCACTCAGCATAATCCCTTCTAGCTCCATCCATACTGTTATGAATGACATAAGTTTATCACTTTTGACTGCTGAGTAGTATTCCATTATGTATATATACCACATCTTCTTGATCCAGTTATCTGTTTGTAGGTCATTTTCATATCGTAGCTATTGTAAATAATATTGTAATGAAAATGGGAGACAAGTGCATTTTTGAGGATTTATTTATTTATGCATACAAGAACTGGGGTACAGGCCAGAGGTGCAGGTAGTGAGAGGATTCGCCAGAGACAGAGTGGAGAACAGAACAGGCAGATTGAATGAAACACATGGCTGAGGGGAGCAGCAGACTAGACAGGAGAGGTCTGTCGTACCAAGTGGGTCACCTCTCTGGTGGGTGGCAGGGATCGAACTTGTGCTGCAGTGGCTGTGGTCTGCTTCATAGTGCAGTGCTTAGCCCATTGCACCACCAGGGAGGCCCTTGTAATGCAGAACATTCTTAATGTCTCCTGGTGTTACCTAGAAGTTATTTCCTTAGTGTTTTAGTTATGAATTCATGATTTGTGTTCAGGATACCTGAGTTCTAATTCTGATGTAGCACTTACTGTTGTGGGGTTTAGGGTGAGTTACTTAACCACCTTAATCAGAATTTACCTATCTGTGATAAGGAATGATAAGAGGGATAATAATGTTATCTTCACAGGTTATCTGAGAGCTCTCTGAAAATGTTTTGAACACATTTTTCACACTGTAAATTATTACAAAGACTGAAAGTTCATTATGTTTAGCTCAGCATCAATCACAAAAGATGAATGTGAGTTAAACTGAAGTGGACCTTAGTGTATTATAAGAGATGGGGACTCTCAAAATTTCCCTTTAGCTTTGTGGTCTTGCCCTGGAATCTGCAAGTCCTTTGTGTCCAGTGAAAGCCAGGGTAATGCTTTAAAGAGACCTGAGTGAGAAGAGATTGGTTGTTGGAAGTAAACCTTCTTAGTTTGTTTTTTTTTTTTTTCACTTTGAACACATTTTTTATTTATATATATTTGACATCAATTAGAATCCCCATGTATTCCCCATTACTATATCACCAGTGCACCATCACCTCAGTCCCCTGTGCTCCCATCTTCCCTCAACCCTCCGCCACCCCCTCCCCACTAAGTATCCCCAATTTGTCCTTGTCTTTTCATTTTTGGTTTTTGTGTTTTTATTGTTATTATTAAGAATCTTCTGAGTTTTGAAGACTGAAAGTCTGAAACCAGTTTGCTAGCTTGTTGGGTTCTATGAACATTCTTTTCCTGGCTTGAGGATAGCCACATTCTTGTTATTTCTCACATGGTGGACAGAAAGTAATATGTTCTTTAAATTCGTGTCTTCTAACTACATATTGGAAATGCAGTCGGCTTCTATATCCAGTTATATTGTTAAAATATTTGATTATTTTTAACAACTAATTTGAAATAAGTTATTTGAGGGTATTCTTATAGATAATCAGAACATATGAGACACATAATAAACATATGTATTACTTTCTTTAAGATTGTTATGTCCTTACTTTCTTATTGTACTGGCTAGGACCTTCAGTACAATATTGTATAGAAGTTGAGATAATTTGTACTTTTTATATTATATATGATATTAACAAATACTTTTAACATTTCCTCATTTAGAATCATGCTTATCTTAGTTTTTCCCCACATTACTTTTATTGAGATAAAGTGTTGCATTCCTATTTTGCTTTTTTGAATTTTTTATTATCAACTGATTATTCTGCATTATTTGTGATAATCATGTTTTTCTCATTTAGTCTGTTGAAGTGATGAAGTACATTTAAAGATTTTTTTTTTAAAGCCCCAATCATTCTTTGGATTTTTGGGATTCGCTCTATTGTTTCTTGATATATTATCTTTTTTTAAAGTCACTTGGTTTGTTTGAATGTTAGGATTTTTGCACCTATATTCATGAATAAATGGACTTATAATTAAACAAAATTATTTTTTCTGGTATTGAAATTAAGATTTACTAGTTTCATAGAGTGAATTGGGAAGCATTTTCTTCTTTTACCAATATTTGGAAAATTTATACAGTAGGGATGATATGTTTTCTCTGAAATGTTGGCAAAACTTGCCTATAATACAATTTGGATTTGGTATAGACTTGTAATTTTACAATCAGTCTTATAGATTTTCTTTTTGTGCCTTTTTTCCTCTACATTATAAAGGTAATGTTTTTTTGAATGAAGACATCAAAAACCTCAACAGTCATTCATAAATTACTTACTAAGATAAAGAATGAAATGACCACAGTCAACATTTTATTGAAGGATGATGTGGATGAGTTATATGTAGCAGCTTCCTTAAAAAAAGCTTATTCTATTTACAATAACTAGCTATCCTAAGTTACCAAGGACAGATAAATGTATTAGAAAAATGTTGTGTATACTAATGCACACACACACAAGAATACTACTCAGCTATTAAAGAGGATGAGTGTCTGCTGTTTTGATAACACAGACTGGATAATGCTAAGTGAAACCTGTCAGAAAGAGAAATACAAGTACTGGATGGTCTCCAGTATATGAGTAATATAATAAACATAACAAAGAGTTAGCATGTAACAAAACCAATAATAAACTTTTAACATCTTACTGAAAATCTGACAGAACCAGAAGAGAAAGTTGGTGAGGGTTAGCGTAGGGGAGTTAAGGGGCACTGGTGGTGGGCAGAGTGTGGCGGTATATATATATTTAGGTTTAAACCTGTAACTCCTAGAGCAGATACAGAAATATAAACTTTCTTGCTTCAAAAAGCATAATTTGTAAAAAAAAAAAAATGCCTAGCATAAAAATCCATTTTCGATGACAACTCCAAAACTCTGTTTTTCTCTTACACTGCTTAAAGTTTTCTATAACATTTCACATATTCTAACATATTATACCTTTTAATTATTGATATTTCCTGTTTGTCTTCCTCTAATAGAATATGAGCTTGCAGAGTTTAGAGATTCTTATATTATCTGTTCACTGTTAAATTCAAGCACCTAGAACAATATCTAGTACAAAGAGAATATTCATATAGTATTGTTAAATAAACCAAACTTTTGTACAAAATTATCTTTCTGTTTTTAGTGGAGTGTCTGCCTTTTGCTTTTGGCTTAGCGTTGTTTTAGAAACATTTCTGTATCATTAATATTTCTCCCATTTGATTATGCTCAATGCTCTATACTGCAATTATGTGTCTTGTATTTTATTATATGTATATATCAGTATATGTCAAATATAAGTATATACTAAATCCTTCTTTGTCTAGTGAAGTCACACATTGATACATTATAACCATAGGTTGGCATGCTATGTACACATTTACAAGTGGATAAATAATACATAATATATATGTTTATATAAATTAGTATATACACAAAATATATATTTATACTGTAAGCATGCAATATAGTTTATATTATATATCATAGTTTGCATTTATATTCTATTTAACAAAATATAAATATATCATATATATTCATGGACATCAGGCAAAATTTCCCTTTTGATCCATATAAATCAAGTCATATCTATATTTCTATCTATTATCCATCATCTGTCTATACAAATATATACTTGTAAAACTAGATGATAGATGATAAGTCACTGGTCCTAGTTTTTAGGGACATTTAATATTTATTTGTTCACTGCATCCAAAGTATCTTTCTTAAATGTACAACTAATTATATTACTTTCTTGCTTTAACAGTTTTAAAGATATCCTATTTCTATAACGATACAAAAAATTCTATATTCTTTATAAAGAATAAAAGGCACCATATTATTTAGCTCCTTTCTACTTAGCCACTGAGCCACTATTATGTCTTACCATGCCTCACCACACATTCTATAACTTAATGAGTGAATTTATTGAAAAATCTCCATCTATTAGAAATGCTCATACCTCTTCCTTTTTTCTTTACTAATGTGCTATTTTCGCACATTGTTTTTCCAAATAACTCTTGTTAAGGTTTTTCGTTTCCTCTTAGATTGGAGTTTCTCCCAAAAGTTTCTCACACCAGATTTATTTTGGGTGTGTGCCCCTCCTGTGAACCTCTGGTAATTACTTCTATTACAAAACTATGTCCCTGGTGGTTTACATTTCTTACTAAGAGAAAGATACTCAAAGTTAAAGGCTCTTCTTGTTTTCCATTATATCCATAATTAAATGTTGGCAAAACTTGCCTATAATGCAATTTGGATTTGGTATAGACTTGTAATTTTACAATCAGTCTTATAGATTATCTGACTGTTGTGTTCTAGTTGTGGAATGATGTTTGAAGAATGAAATAATACTATTTTTCTTTTCTTATCTCCTTAGAGATATAAAGCATTCATTATTTAAAACTGGAGGAAGCATGCTTAATGAGGGTGGGGGGCGTGGGCAGTTCAGGGATAAAAAGCCCAGCCTCTGAGTCTGTGTTTGAAGATCTGCTCCAACATTTACTAACCGTATGGCTTTGAGAAAGTTAACATCTCTGTGCCTCAATTTCCACATCTATAAAATGGGGGTAATAATAGTATAGTACATGCTTCACAGAACTGGTATTAGGATAAAATAAGCTTTGTAAAACATTTAAAACTTAATGGCACATAGTAAATGCATATTTTGAATGTTCGATTAACAAATAATCTCTTAAAAAGCCTTCTAAATGAAGGGTTATGAAGTACTGAAAGCATATTTTTAACTGACTTTCAAGTCCATTAACATATCTCAAAGTGTGGTTGCCTAAACTATCTTAAACTTTATTTTTTATATTGTGATATTTTATTCCATTGGCAATAGGGAACAAGTAGCTCATCACACTATTTTTATTCATCATAATCAACTGTATTATTTATGAAACATCCTTATGTTCTTCAAAAACTTGCTTCATGAACTAAACCTCTTTAATATGTGCCAGCCACTATACTGTGAAGATAGTGGGTATGGTCTTTCTGTTTTCTTAGCACTTCATTCAAAATTAAGGCTATTGGGCCCTCCTTGGTGGTGCAGTGGGTTAAGCAACGTACTATGAAGCAAACCATAGCCGCTGCAGCATGAGTTCAATCTCTGTCCTTGGCTGGGGCAGTGACCCACATGGCACATGCAGAACTCTCCTACCTGGCCCGCTGCTCCCCTCAGCAGTGGATTTCAGTCCATCTGCCTGTTCTGCTCCCTGCTCTGTCTGGTGGATTCTCTCACTGCCCCACACCTCTAGCCTGTACCCCAGTGCTTGTATGCATAAATAAATAAATATTTAAAAAAATAAAAATTATGGCCATTGGTTTAGATTACATCCTATTATAATGGTTTTATATTGGTCTCAAAAGGAATCTAGTCAGATGTACTATGGCATGATACTGCAGAATAGTTACTTGCAGAGGACGTTGGCAGGAACTTTGCTTGTAATATGAATTGCCAAAGTGGCCCCTTCTGTTAGATGTGCTTGACCCCTAGATTTTCACTGCAACATGGGCAAGAGAAGAAATCCGATATACTATTTGGTACTTTCATTCCCTACATCCCTCAGTACTGATACTTAGAGTTTATGCAGCTTAGCACTATGCCAGAACCATAATTCTTTACTAGGATATGTTAGGATACCCAGGAAGAACAGAGACAATATCCCACAGAATTCGATAGGTTGGGAAGCAAAAGAAGAATACGTAAGTTTCAGAATCATGTTGAATGGTTAATGACAATACCTCTAATCTTATATTAATTGATTAGAAACACTGGGAAAAGCTGTAACTGGATATTGTAAATGTACTTCACAAACTTCTTAGATTCACCAATATGCATTGAATGATTATTATCAGGTTTAGTTCTGAATTTACAAAAAAGTGTAAGTAACACTGACTAGGAATTTAGACTGGTCCACACATGAAGGGGGACATAAACTGAGCTTTAGATAACTCAATTCAAATGTAGAAATTAGATTTAATGAAGTAATATGGAAATCCAGAGCATAAAGTCCAGAGCAGTTGATTGGTTTAGGTGTGTTTCAGTTGCCCCAGCCCGCAGGCAACAAGGAGGGCGTACGGAAACCACCTAAGAGAATGAGACAAACAAGGAACACAAAGAACGGAGGCAAGACAGGGTTCTGATCAAGCCTCCAAAATTTTATTTTTGAACAGCGGTATATGAGTGCTCAGGAGGGCTATGGGGAGGAGCAGGAGGAAGGGCTATTTCTGGATGATTGGCTGGGTGTTGGGTACTTGTCCTTTGCTGGTTGGGGGTTCAAGAGTGGGAGGGCTATGATTCTGGCGCGCTCCTTGTTTTGGCTTCCTTGCTTATCCAAGAGATACCGCCGACCAAGAATTGAGACCGGACTTTTTAGTCTTATGGCTCCCGACATTCAGTAGTTCTTTTTATCAAACCAGTTTCTTCATGAAGTAGGGAATAATGACTAAGTTGAATCCCAGTCAGGAGTAAGGCAGACAGATGTCCATATTATGACAATTGTTCATGGAGATGGAGAGAATAAAATTACAATGAAGGGGAGATGGCAGGTGGAACAAATTTTAGAGAAGGAGAGTTAAGCAAAAGTAGAGTACTGAGTTAGAAGAGTTAATGTTTTAACTCTTGGGCAACAATTATATAATTTGGGTAACATTATATTATTTATTGTGCTGTTAGCAAGGTTTTAGATTTCAAGAATCTATGGATACTCTTGGTATCATGCTTAGTGATAATAGGCAAAAGCTCTTATTTCAAACAACAGTATATTCAAAGATCTTAAATACATTCATCTTCTTTTCCTTCTGAACAGACCCAAGATGATATTATTATGAGCTTGGCAGTTTTCCCAGTAAGAATTGATTGTGGTGTTGACTTTTCCAGTATTTTGAATTCTGTTGATTTTTCTCCATTACTTTTTAAAGGTTCAACATGTTATTTGCTTGGATATGATGTCATCAGTTATGCTAAGTGAGTAACCTTCTGAAAGAAGCAGATTTTCTATTGAAGTATATAGGTTTAGAGCAATGAAATTGTTTTGCATGATAATGTTTTAGTGGATACATGTCATTATATATTTGTCAAAATTCATAGAATGTATAATACAAAGATTGAGCCATAATTTAAACCATGGACTTTTGTTAATAATAATATAACAATGTTGGCTCATTAATTGTGACAAATATATCACACTAATGCAAATTGTATGTGTGGGTGGTGGTGGTAAGAAAGGGGAGGAGATTATAGGAATACTGTACTTTCTGCTCATTTTTTTATAAACCTAAACTTCTCTAAAAATCAATGTTTATTAATGAAGACATTGTGTAGTCTTCTAAAAAGAATTATGAGAAGTGATATTTTTTTAAGAATGATACATCAAATGACATGAAAGGAATAAAGTGTTAATTTGAAGGTTTATAGGTTACAAGGAAAGTGTTCTAACTAGTTACCCAGGCATTTCAAATAGCATATCCAAGCAGGATTAATTATGCAGGTAAAAATAAATTCTTATGTACATATGGGCTACTATTATCTGTGTACACATGGGCATATATGAGTATGAAAACTGCTGAACTGGGCCATGCTCACCAGTTATTTTTGTGGCTATATGGTTAAAATATGTTTTGTGGGAAGATTTGGCTGTCTTTAACTTATGAGATTCAACAGTCCCCAAATATTTTCTTTAACTTGATATATAATTATCTAGAATTTTATCATAGGTCATCTTGAGACAATTTGTATTTGATATTTCTTCAAATATATAAAAATTTCCAAATATTTACACTTACCATTAGTAATTTTTACTTAAGTATCTAGTATTTTCCCAAGAGTAACTCATTGTTCTAATGTTCTGCAAATGGACTTGTTCTTATATTCAAATCCTTCCTAATTTTAAAAGTTATAAAGAAATATCTCAGTTTAGGACAAGATGGTTTCTTAAATAAATTCTATCAAACTTCCAAAAATGAAGTAATACCTATATCACTGTCACTCTCAAAAAACTGAAAGAGAAGAATACTTTCAAGCATGTTTTATATGGTCAATGTCACTCTAATACTAAAACAAAAGACAACACAAGAAAAGAAACTAAAAATCGATCTCCCTAGTAAACACTGATGCCTAAACCTCAATAAAAACTTAGAAAACCAAATCCAACAATACATTAAAAATATTATACATCATAAATCCCAGTGGGATTTATATCAGGGACACAGGATGGTTCAACATCTAGAAATAAATCAACATTATATCAACAAAAAGAAAAACAAAGTTATATGATCATATCAATAGATGCCAAGAAAGCATTTGATAAAATTCAGTATCTATTAATGATGAAAAACGTTGAAAAACCAGATAAATAAAACATATTTCAACATAATAAAAGCAATATGTGACAGATCTATAACCAGTATCATTCTCAATGGTGAAAAGCTTATAACTTTTGTACTGATTGGTTGAAGACAAGGATGTCCACTCTCAATCACTGCTACTTCCATAGTGTTGGAAGTCATAGCTAGACCAAGTAGGCCAGAGAGAGATATAAAAGGAATCCAAATTGGGAAAAAAGTAAAGCCATCATTATTTACAGATGACATGATACATATGGAACCCTAAAGAATCCATTCAGAAAATGAATTAAAACAATAAATCAGTTTATTAAAATATCAGGTTACAAAACCAGCTGCCTTCCTATATGCAAACAGTGAACTAGAAGAAGAAATTAAGGATACCAACCCATTTACACTTATACCAAAAAAAAAAAAAAACCCACAAAAACAAGTTGTCAGGCGTAAACCTAAAAAGGGAGGTGAAGAACCAATGCAAGATAAAATATAATACTTTGTTAAATGAAATAGAAAGAGACACACAGAAATAGAAAGATATCCTGTGTTCATGGATTGGAAGAATCAACAAGGTCAAAATGGTCATTATACCTAAAGCAATTTGCAAATTCAGTGCAATCCCAATAAAAAATTTCAATGACATTCTTCAAAGAAATGGAACAATCATTATTGAAATTCATATGTAATCACAAAAATTTTTGAATAGCCAAAGCTATTTGTGTCATAACACAAATGGGGTTATTACACACCCAGAATTAAAGCAATAAGATAAAACCATAATAACTAAAACAGCATAGTTCTGGAATAGCTAATCTATGAGAAAAGACTATAAACTAGAACAAGGAAAGTCTTTTCAATAAATGGTGCTTGGAAAATTGAAATGCCACCTGCAAAATAGTGAAAAGGGAATACTATCTCACACCACACACAAAAATCAATTTAAAATGATTACAAGACTTGGATGTAAAACCTGAAACCATAATATACTTAGGAAAAATTCTCCAGGATATAAGCCTCAGAGAAATCTTTACGATTCTTGTTCAGCTACAAGGAAAACAAAAGAGAATATAAGCATCTATATCAACCTGGAAAGATCCACATTTGCAAAGACTAACTAAAATGAGGAGCCACCCTCCTGTCAGATGTATACATCATATATCTGACAAAAAGATATTGAAGATCTACAAAGAGCTTGTACAATTCAACAAAGAGAAAACATCCCAATTAAAAAATATGTAGAAGAACTAAACAGGCACTTCTCCAGAGAAGACATACAGATGACCAACTGCACGTGAAAAAATGTTCATCATCACCTATCATCAGGGAAATGCAAATCAAAATCACAAAGAGATTGGGTCTTTGTGAACCAGTGAAGATGGTTCATAATCAAATATATAAACTCATGCCATTCACAGCATGAAGTTGAAGGGATCATGCTTAGTGAAATAAGCCAGAAGAAAAAAGAAAAATATCAGATAGTTTCAATTATAGGAGGGATAGAGGGGAACCAAATAAGGGATCAGGAAAAAATAACAATAACAATAATAATAATAATAAACAACAAAACTAGCGGCAACTATAACTAAGAGACATTTTTTAGGGGGAGGGAAAGAGATCAAAATATGGGATAGAAGAGCGCAAGGGACTATGGTGATGATTCACATGTGAACTAGTGATGGGAATTTTACAGAGAATACACAGTGCTATAAAAGATATAAATAAAAATTATAATAAAAATCAAAGAAAGTGAGAGGGAGGAAGGAATGAAGAAAGGGGAATTAGACATTCTGAAACATTGTCCGAAAAACATCTGGTAAAACAGTGTTGACAAATTTTAAATTTTGACTTTTGTTCTTGAAGTATAAAGAGAGTTTTGTGTTTATCTTCAGTTTATGAAAGATGGATTGGTGTTTTGTCAGTGTTAAAAAAATTAAATAAAGAATTATCATAAACAATGAGTGCTAGTAAGGGTAAGAAGAAAAAGGAACCTTCTTACTTACTTTGTTGGGAAAATAGACTGGTCCATCCACTATGGAGTGCTGTGGGGAGTTTCTCCAAAGGCTAAACATGGATCTGGCATGTAGCACTGCAATCCCACTCTTTTCTATGCAAAAATTTCAAAAACACTAATTTGAAAGGAAACCTGCACTCTTATGTTTATAGCAGCACTATTTACAATAGCCAAAATATGGAAACAATCTGAAATGGTCCATAAGAGGCAAGTGGATAAGAATAGGTGGTATATATACACAATGGAATATTAATCAACATTCAAAAAAGATATACTCATGTCATTTGCAGTAACATGAATAGAACTGGGGGGACTTATAATAAGTGAAATAAGTCAGAGGAGAAAGATAAATACTGGATAATGTAATTTATACATGAAATATAGAAAAAACAAAGGATCAAACAATGGCAAGTTTTGAAAAGTGACCACTGATCTTCAGCTTTTGGATGGGGAGGGGGATGGAGAGGGGTGAAAACAGTGGGATATGGAGGTAATACAATGTAATATATAATGGAAGACTGGGAACTTCAGGGGTGGGAGGGTTTAGGTGGTGGAAGGGCTGTGTGTATGTGGATATTTTATACTATCAAATATAGGCCAGGATGTAAAATAATGGTACTTCAATAACAATAAAAAGTACACTTAAAAGAAAAGATTTTTAAATTTTTATTTAAAAGGAAATTTACATTTTTATGAAGAATGTATCAAATTCTAAGACTTAGAGTCATCTGTCAGTGTTGTCAAACATATAAAAAGAGATACTAGAATCCCTTTACATGTCAAAAATGTACATATGCACTGTATTTAAGGTCCTAAATATATGATCTACAAATGGAGGAAAAACTATATTTGCCACTGCAGTCTTCAGCACTCTATTTTCCTGTTATAAAAATGAATGCTATAATACCAAAAGAAACTTTCACAGATTTTATATGGAATGTAAGAAGTGACTTGTGAAATGATTAAGACCAGTTCATTAATCTTTTCTTCGGTGATTATGTCGTTCACCTCCTCTTAGTCACTTTCTCACATGGTTATGACCTGTATCTTGTAATAATAATAACACTTAGAAACTCTATAATCTCATTTTCAGAGATTCTATTTTCCATGTTTCATTTCTTCTTTTTTTTTCTTAGTTTACTACCACTCATATCTACTGCAACAGTGTGTTAGTTCAATGGGGACTTATATTTACTGATGCTCTTCCCTGTTTTCAAATTTTACTCTACTCAGGTTTTCATTCTTTTTCTTACCCATGGTAGTGTTCAATATCAACAATTAGAATCACTCCTTGCTACTTTCACTTTGCATACTTGCTTGACAAAACATAAACTCCACTTTTATTCAAACATTTACCTGCCTCATGCTTGTATTTTAAAAAATCAATGTGACACATAAAAATGTATAATTATGATAGATTCATTTGCATTTTCATTTTGTGGACACTAACATCAATTGTGATCATAGTTTTAACTTTATTTCTTTTCCTTTATCCTCAACCCTTTAACACATCTTTCTATAGTAGTGACTTCAGTAATATTTTGAGAAAATACTAGAAATGGAAGAGAATATTTGTAAGCCATATTCCCACCTACCCATGCTTATGCTCATTATACACAGCCTTTTAGCTTATAACCAAAAATCAACCCCCAACACAAGTTCTAGATTTCCTTTTTCTTTCCTTGCAAATCTTTATTCAATTATTACTGTCAGTGAGATTTTTCTTGACAACCCTCTTTAAAATTTCATTTCCATTGGAATTCTTTATTTCCATCCTATGATTCATTTGTTTTTTTCCCATATCACTGGCCTTAATCTCTCATATTTACTATTGAGATTATTATCTATAACTTTGTTTTATGTATGGGTGTACCTTCTATGTCTTTAAGGTTCCTGAAACATAGTAATTGGTCACTTAAATTGTTGAATGAAAGATAATTGAATGATTGAATGACTTTAGTCTGGGATAATAAGATGTAATGACAGAATAAGTACGGCAATTTCCAATAGAAAACTAGAAGGAGGTTTTTGGGCAAATATGTAGCTTGGGACTGATTTTGACAAAGCTGAAGTCACAAGTATGAAAAAGGATGCAAAGAAAACAGAAGGAAACTGATTAGCTCAGATACATAGAATTATGAAAACATCTGTGTCTAAAATAATAAATCTATTCCCAATAATGGAATCAAAATTTAATAGTTGTGGCCATTTTTATTAAATTCTAACAATATGTGAATATAATTTTCTAGATTCAGAAACATACTAATTACTTCTGAACACAGAGAAATAAGAAATTAAGTAAAACTATAAAAGAAAGATTAAGCTAATTAATGTAGCAAAAGTAAGAATAAGTTAATAACAAATATTACAGAGTCAATCAACTTCAAATTCTGAAAGACTATTTTGGTAATGTTCTTTACAGTGTACTTCACTTCTTTGTAGTGAAATAATAATTTGAATCTTGAGTTTAATGTTATTTCATTTAATTCTATAGAATAAAAAAATGTTTAATCACCAAGTATTGCAATGTGTATTACACCTATGTATGTTATATAAAATCCATCCATCCATCCATTCACCTATCCATCCATCCATATAACTTAATTAGATTTTATTTCAGAGCCACCAAACGTATACTTTCAAGTATAAAGCAGCATTGATACAACTAATGCTTATCATTTCTGTTGGTAGTATTGAGTTGCTCTTTATAGCAATACTTTGATGAAAGGTTTCCACCAAACTAGTGTATTTTTCTCATTTAATATACATATAAAAAACCAATTAATATATTTTTGCAATTAGCATGACTGACCTGACCCCTTTTGTGATAGTAATGTATCCCTATATTTCTATGTAAGGAATTCCTTAATAACCAGCTAAGTGATCTACTGAGGGAATCTACCATAATTAAACCTAAATCAATCTTTACCCATCTACCTCCATGATATTAAGTGAGGTAAGGGTTAGGGTGACAAATATCATCTAGTTACTTAATTCTAGTCACTCTCAAGATTAACTCAATTGGACAACCCTGTATGACAGAGAAAAATCTGGCTAACTGCTCTTTCTCTGATTCATGTTTCATTGTCTTGATTTACTTAAGCTATCACTTTAGGAGTAAGGCAAAATTTTTCACAGTTCTTGAAGCCCTGTTTTGACTCCCATGGACATTCCAAGACACAAGCATAAATATTTGCATCTCATAAGGCTAACAATAAAGTGAAACAGGATTTTAGTTTCTGAAAACATGTAATAGAGATTTGCTAATGTGATGCAGATACCTATCAACTTTGGATTTTTAGAGTGAAAGAAATACTAATGATAAAAGCGATACACTTTTTAATCTAGTTTACTTTTTTCCTTAACAAAATAGGAGAAACTCAAAATGTAAAAAAAATCATAGATTCTTGGTGATTTATTTCAATAATAAGCAAGTCTTTATTCAGTATTAATTATTTTTATTTTGGTAAATTAAAATTGACCTAAATAGTTTGAGAAATGTTGTGGTGTTAAGAAAGAATATTGAAGGTAGCTAATGAAAAAAAAAAAAAAAAAAGCAGGTAATCTATAAAAGTACTCCCATCAGGTTTCCATCTCGCTTCTTAGTGGAATACTGTAAACAATGAGAGAATGGAATGGTGTGCCAAAAATACTTAGATATAAAAACTACCAGCGGGCCTCCCTGGTGGCGCAGTGGGTTAAGCAACGCACTATGAAGCAGACCACAGCCACTGCAGCACGAGTTCGATCCCTGCCTCCGGCCAGGGGGGGGCCCACATGGCGCGGCAGACCTCTCCTGCCTTGGCTGCTGCTCCCCTCAGCAGTGTGTTTCAGTCAGTCTGCCTGTTCTGCTCCCCACTCTGTCTGGTGAATCCTCTCACCGCCCTGGACTCTGGCCTGTACCCCAGCTCTTGTATTCATAAATAAATAAATCTTTAAAAAAAAAAATAAGAACTACCAGCCAAGAACACCATATCCTGCAAGTTTTTCCCTTAAACAGGAGAGAGAAATAAAGACCTTCCTAAACAGAAGCTGAAGGAATTTTCAGACATTAGACTTCCCTGTGAGAATTGTTGCAATGTGCTCTCATATCTAAAGCAAAGAGAATATATATAAAAAAAATCTGAATAAAAAAATAGATAGAGCCAGAAAATTAAAGAGAAAATGGCAGTATCAGGCCCTCAGGCATCAATAGTCACCCCAAATATAATGGATTGACTCGCCAATCAAAACAGAGTGTGTGATTGAATCAGAAAACAAAACCCAACATTCTGCTGTCTTCAAGATATCAACCTGAGCTCCAAATATAAAAATGAGATCAATATATCTCATTTATATATCTCAGCTATAAATATATCTCAATATATTTCAGCTATAAATGGCAAGAAGAGAGAGGATGGATACTATATAATAACGAAAGTGAACAATACATCAGGAAGACAGTATTCATCACTTTATATTCACCAAATGAAGGAATATCAGAATATATAAGGCAATTATTACCAAATATGAATATAGGCAATGGCAGCAACCAAATAGTGAGAGGGGACTTCAACACCCCACTTTGACCAGTAGACAGATCAATTGGCAAAAATAAACAAGGAAACATAGAATTAGGTCACATGGCCTAAATAGACATTTTTAGGGCAATGCACCACCCACATATTGTTCTCAAATGCACATGGGACATTCTCCAGGACAGAACATATATTGGGTCACAAAACAAGTATAAATAAATTCATGAATATTGAAATCATATCAAGTATCCTTTCTGGTCACTATATGGTATCAAACTAAAAATCCACCAAAAAAAGGAAGCAGGAAAACCTTAAATATGAGGGGACTGAAAACACACTACTAAATTGCTATTGAGTTAATGAAGAAATCAAAGAAGAAATTTAAAGACATCTCAAGGCAGATGAAAATTAGGACACAACCTATCCAAACATATAAGCAAAAACACTACTAGGAGGCAAGTTTATAGCAACACAAGCCTGTATCAAAACACAAGAAAAATTAAAATAATTTTAAGTCTTTCCTTAAGGAACTAGGTAGAGAAAAACAAAAATCCCAAAAAGCTAGTAGAAGGAAGGAAATATTAGAGCAGAAATATCAATAATTAAATAAAAGTGAAAAAGGCAGTCAACAAAATTAATGAAATCAATAGTTGGTTCATTAAAAAAAAATAGAGAAACCTTTTGATAGAATTACAGGGAACAAAAATGAAACAAAACAAAACAAAGGGAGAAAACTCAAATGAATAGAACCTGAAATGAGTGAAGTGAAAGAGAAGTTAAAACAGGCATCTCAGAAATTCAGAGGATAATAAAAAAATTACTACAAATATTTATTTACTAGTAAGTGGTACAACCTAGAAGAAATGGACAAATTCTTTGAAATATCCAACCATTAGTGATGGAATCATGAAGTGAAAAACCTAAATAGACCAACCACAAGCAAGGAATTGAAACAGTAATCAAAAGTTTTCCCAAAAGTACAGGACCAGATAATTTTCCTAATGAATTCTACCAAATCTTCAAAGATGAAGTAATACCTATCCTTCCCAAATATATCCAAAAATTTATAAATAGGGGTTTATTTTTTTTTAAAGATTTATTTATTTATGCATACAAGCACTGGGGTACAGGCCAGAGGTGTGGGGGGTGGTGAGAGGATTCACCACAGAGAGCAGGGAGCAGAACAGGCAGATCAATGGAAGTA